>VWZX01009755.1:655734-793680 GCA_013399015.1 Galbula dea
TTTTTTTGGAACTCTTTTATAAAAGTTCAAGTGTGTACTGCCAAACATTCAATGTTTACTTTTTATATAGCTTTGTTTTGGCAGAGGAATTATTAAAGTTATAAGTGATTTTACTGCCCTTTCTCAGGTTCTTAGGTATTTTCAGGAGAGCATAGCATTGCTTTTACACTTAAGTGCTGGGAAAGATCATGTACTACTTGACAGAATCATAGAATCGCCAGAATTGGAAGGGACATTAAAGATCATCTAGTTCCAACCCCCCTGCCTGGCAGGGACACCTTCCACTAGATCAGGTTGCCCCGTCAAGCCTTGTCTTCAAAGCTTCCAGGGATGAGGCTTCCACAACCTCTCTGGGCAACCTGTTCCAGTGTCTCACCACCTCATGGTGAAGAACTTCCTCCTAACGTCTAATCTAAATCTACCCTCCTCTAGCTTACACCCATTCCCCTGGTTCTGTCACTATTTGACCTCCTAAAAAGTCCCTCACCAGCTTTCTTGTAAGCCCCCTTCAGATACTGGAAGGCCACAATAAGGTCTCCTTGAGGCCTTCTCTTCTGCAGACTGAACAACCCCAACTCTCTGTCTGTCCTTGTAGGAGAGGTGCTCCAGTCCTCTGATCATTCTCATGGCTCTTCTTTGGGCTTGCTCCAGCACTTCCATATCCTTCTTGTAATAGGGACTGCAGAACTGGACACAATATTCCAGGTGGGGTCTCACGAGAGCAGAGCAGAGGGGGAGAATCACTTCTCTCAGCCTGCTGGCCACGCTCCTCTTGATGCAGCCCAGGACACGGTTGGCCTTCTGGGCTGCAAGCGCACACTGGCGGCTATGTTGAGCTTCTCATCCAGACACTACTTCACGTAGTGTCTCTTTCATGAAGATTTAACTTGTTGGGCAGAGCAATTTCCTTTAAAGGCTCTGGTCCTACCTTACCAAAGTATTGTGAAAAGAGCACTATTATGTTCCTGCTGTTCTGTGTTCTAGATTGAACTTGAGCTCTGGTAGTTAAAGCTAGTATCGTACATTTTGCAGTTGTTAGTGATCTGAAAAGGCTGGTGAGTTGATTCTGGGCACTGACACATTCAGTATATAAGGCTATGAAAGCCTGGCAAGAGAACTTCTGAACTAACTTACTGATTGAGTTAAAAGAAAAGGACTGATCTTTGACACACTGACTTGTTTGTGAAATTTTTACTTTTAAAAACTTAAAAGTAGCTTTAGTGCCACTTTCAGATGCTGAACTGATACTTTGGCCAATGAGAGTTTGCTGCTTCAAGATAGGATAGAACAAGAATAGCTACAGCATGAGTGTTTTTCTGTGATCCCAATCTTCCTATTAAAGTAAGCATTGCTACTGAGAATGAGTTCTGCTTTGAAAAAGGAGCTGGTGACCCCTGTAAGTCCTCAAAGCCTGCAAATGCTGCTGGTGAGACAAGCTCATTGTAGTAGTAATCAAGTGGATACTCCTCAGATGCAAACAATTAACAGCGTGATTGGTGTTTTACTGAAATTAAGATCTTTCAGACAGCAGTCCTTTAGTGGGTAAGTCTTGCCTTGCACCAAGAGTACTCTCTTCTTCTTTAGTGTGGTTGTTTACTTTTTTTCCCCAATAAAACAGCACCAACTATTGAGTCTGAAACAGTTTTACAGCATACACAGTCAGATTCAGAGAGCTTAATGTAAAATGCTGTGTTGCCATAAAAGCTAGAGTCTCTGAATTTCAGGGAAGCTAGCCAGAGGTGCTGTGTAAACAGCATGTGCCTAAGTTAAATCCTGATTATGACAAGCCATTTTATGATCTTCATGGAAGTTAGGAATTTTGGTTAGACTGCACTGAAATCTAATCTCTTAATGACATCCAGATTCACAGCTTTAATTGAAAGAAATGAAACTCCACCGATGCTTTTAAAGAAAACATCTATTTGTTGTCCCAAAAATGGACTGATGGAGAGTGGAACTTCTATATCTGCTACCAAGTTTGTCTTCATCAGCTCATTCCACCTCTGCATGTATGTCTGCTGAAGTCCTGTTTTTCTTAGTAATCAAGATGCAGGTTTTCCATCCTGAGTCTTGCTGGGTCATAGGAGGCTGGAGAAATTGACTGCATTATGATGGTGCTGACTGTTCTTTAGAAAGGGTCAGTGTTAGGGAAGAAGAGTTTGAGTGTCGATTCTTGTTAGTCTTACTGTATTTGATATTGTCCAAGTACTCGTAACCAGACAAATGTTCTATAAAGCACAAGCACACTTAAATAAACATTGATGAAAGCATATCTTATTATCCTCTGTGTTTCCATGAGGTATTGAAAGGTGACACAATTGTAATGTCACACCAGGATATTATCTGACAATTTGGGGGAGTTGTTCCTAAGCCAGAGAGATTGAATCATCCCTTTCCTTTTAACCTCTCAGCAGTTAGTGGTGTTGGCCTGATTTGAACTGGTGGCTGAAAAGTAAGAGACTGTGGTTTTAATTGCCATTTTGCTTTAGTTAATAGCAAAACTATTGCACTTTGATGGTCCTTATTTTAAAGAGAACACCCTATATTATTTTCCCTCCTTCACTTCCTCACCATAGTTCGCCACAGTTACATTAACATGCTTTCTAATAAGCTTTTTACTTTAATACTTCAGGCTTTTCAGTAGAGGACCTATGATGAAATGGAATTCCACTTACCTTAGATTCAGAAAGGTTTGAATTTTATTTTAGTTTTTCAAAGTAAAATAATTGAGTTATGTTGATAGACAGAAAAGCAGCAGCTTGTCTAAGGATTCAGGAATTACAGGCTTTTTTTTCCTCTTGCCTCAAAGAAGCTCATATGACAGATCAGTACAATATTGGATTATCAAGAATATAAATGCCAGTGTTCCTGTGACACTATTTGCCATTAGACTTGTTAACTTCTATTAGGAATAGAATGTAGCTTTCAGCAAGTTGAGCCAAGTGTTTGTACTTAAATATTTCTGGTCAGGATTATCCAAGTTACTTTTAATACGCTGCTCTTTGGCCGTGTACTGGCTGTAGTGTGGTTGCCTTCACCTGCTTTTTAATGCTTTTTCTCCTAAATTCTTCTTGTGACTCCTCTTATCTTGATTCCTTGTCTTGTGTTTTTTGGTTTTGGTTTAGGGTGGGTTTGGGGTGGGAAGGGGGGTGTGTTTCACTTTTCCTAGTTCTGGCTGTTCTTTCCTGTATTTCTTTTTTATTCCCAAAACTTCCATTGATAATCTTGAAAAGTTTAGGAAGCTTGTTAGTTGTTCTTTCTCCAGCTCAACAGCTTGGTGTGTCTGTTGTCTTGTATTGCAGCTTTAGAGAGGATACTTGCTGCCCAAACAATTCCGAATGAATCAAGTGTAATTTCATGTCTCTTTAAATTAAAATTATTTTCACAGAGCTCTCTGAAATTGAACCCAACGTCTTTCTTCGGCCTTTCCTGGAGGTAATCCGTTCTGAAGACACTACAGGCCCCATCACTGGATTGGCCCTCACCTCCGTGAATAAGTTCCTCTCGTATGCACTAATAGGTATGTTATGTAGCTTCCTGGGATTTACCAAAATGCCAGCCAGTGTATCTCCTTGAGATGCTGGCCAGGACACACTTCTGCAGTTTTAATAAGGAGGCTGGGGCAATAAGAAAATTGTCATTAATGCTGGGGAAATAGGCATCTGCAGTTTCTTAGTATTGTACCTGCAGGTCTTTCATGGCACTACAGCAATGGCTGAAAATTGAGCCAAAGCTTCTAGTCTGCCCTGACCGCATGTGCTTATGCCCTGCTGCTGGACTGTAGTGGTCACCAATTGCTTTTTAATGCTGTATGAACAAAAGTGCTGGGGAGGGGAGAAACCTAGCTTGGATTACAAAGTTGTATTATATATAAACATAGTAGAATTTACTTTGTTTTGTGGACTAATATCTCTGCTTGAGAGTGAGGATACTTTTTTGCCCAGTCCCAGACCCTGTCCCATGATGTGCCGCTACTCTTCACTTGTCACAGTTTTTGTGGCAGAAACAGTTTTGCTGCTGCCCAAACTTTCAAAGATGCATGTTCTCCTTTATACTTGTGAAAGACTAATAATAGTGTGTGTGGTCAGGTCCTGTGGCTCAGCTGGCTTGTAGTAACTCATTAGCCAGCTTTCTGTCTGCTTTCAGTGTATGGTCCTGTTAGTGGTGTTTGATGTTTCTGTGTAAATCTCGTTAGTACTTTCTGATCATACCTGTGTGAATTACAAAACTTGTTATCTATGATTGTTTAATGTAGTCTAACTTGGATTAAAATGATCTTGAGGGTCCTTTCCAACTGTAATGATTCTGTGAAAATATTTTACCTGTCTTCCTCCCCCCATAAGCTCAGATTTTTCAGTTGTTTTGCTCCCTTTACATTGTAAGGGAACACCTCTGAATTTTTTACACTGTTGTTTTAAATATTTTTGTTCTTTGGAGTTAGCATGAGGGAAGTTAGAGAAAAGGGCTTGATGTAGAGGAAGACCACTTTTGTGGGAAAGACCTAAAATTAAAATGAACAAAATTGAGATTTGTAGGAAAAAATTTTGAAGTCTGATAGAAATCTAGTGTATCAAGACATCAATTAGTGGGCAGTAGTGGGTATAATTAAGTGGCAAAAATTAACTAAAAAGATGCAGTATCGATGTCGCTTCATACGATAATAAAGAAATCTTAATAAATAAGCCTGCAAAACAAGTCCCTCTGAAGGACTAAGCAATAATGCAAAATATATTAGTTTCAACATAGAATGAGGCATGAACTCTTTTCTTCTGGGCTTTTCTGGTGTGAGTGGTATCAGAACTTCAGAATGGTATCATGTCTGTGATATCACAGGCAAATGTCTGTACAGGCAACTGACTACAAATACTTGATTTGAGGCAGAAACAAGGAAAAAAAATATGGTTAAGAATTTGTAGCCTTTCTCTAGCTACTTTTTATTTAGAATATTAATTGGGTCACTCCAGCAAGGGTGCATCCCTGTAACTGTTGGTGAGCATGTGTCTTTGCAGTAGACAGTGGAAAAGGCCCTCTGCCTGGCCTTTGTTGTGGAGCAGAATTTGTAATCTAAGACCTCAGTTGCTGCTTCAGGTGACATTCACAGCAACCTTGTCCTTTGTGCTGCTCCAGATACCACTGAGGCTGGGATTTGTGGTGCTGACTGAACATCTGGCTGGGGTTGTGTTATTAAATTAAAGCTTTTTGGTTATATGTTTCTCTTTGTAATATAAGACTAAAGGTGGTCTGAAAACTGTTTGCCTAAAAATAGGAAAAGCTTAAAACTGTCCTTAATATATGAATCTTGTTTTAAACTATATGGAACAAGGAAGGACAGATTCCGGCATAAGCACAGTGGGGAAATGTCAGTGTGGCTGATATTTGTGGTGCGTTTTGGGGCTGCATAATTGACAAGTGAAACCAGCACTTTTTTCAAAAGCATCATTAGTTGTGCCTATTATGTGAGTGGATGGCTTTTGCTGTACACACTATGTTGAAAACCAGTGGGCAATGAAAGAGCAAAACTCCTCTGATAATTATCTTTGTTTAAAATGGCTTTCTTTTCCTATTTCCAAAGCATTTCATTGCTAATCCTCATGCCATCTCACTGTTTTTCTTATTCTGTCACATGTCAGCAGGTGGTTATCTGTCTACATTTCAGACCAGTACTGCTGGGGGATATGTTTTAAAACCAGTTAGAAAAGAATAATTCTTGAGTAGACTCATAGAATCATTATGGTTGGAAAAGATCCCTGACATCATCAAGTCCAACTGTTCACTAAAACTACCATGCCCACCACTAAACTGTGTCCCCAAGCACCACATCTACATGTTTTTTGAACGCTTCAGGAATGAGCCTTTGAGACTTCTGATGTCTAGTAGTCTGAATTGCAAAGATCTGTTCTGAGATTGTCAGATGCAGAAGGTCACTAATGGTATACCATGCAATCACAGCTCAGTTAGGTAGAAAAAATGACTTGATATCCACCATATGTGTGTTTTAGTAGGAATAGTTAGGCTTACAGAGATTATCCTCTTCTCTGAAGTAAGTACTACTGTTTCAAGAGTTACGGTTGATAAGTTAGGTAGTAATTTTTAATGTACAAGAAAACTGCACGACAATACTAAAGTCCCATCAATTTTTATCCCTAGAGGTAGTTATTTCCTTATTTGGCAGTGTTGCACTTCCTGTCTAGCTGTCAACCTTTTTGATGAGCTCAAACCTTAGCTATAGGAAGACTAGTGGCTGAATTTCAGAATTATATTTTTTGTATTTTCTTCAGAAAAGGTATGTGCTTTCCCTGCTGTTTCCGAAAACTACATCTCTGTGAATAGCTGTGGCTCAGCTTCCAGTGAGAGGACTTGCTGTTTGGGAAGTTTAAAGCTTGTTCTTCTTTTAGCTTCTCTGTCTCCTTGGTGATCTGTTTTAGTTCCGTTAAAGATGTTAGTGAGCGGGCTTCTGGCTTTCCTGGATTTCCCTGAATTTTCTGCTTTCTGCTTGTTGTTTTGCCTGCTGATTGGGAGAATACTCCCCATATCAAATGTGTATGTCTAGATGGGTTCTCCAGACCTTTGCATTGTAGGTGGCAATTTTCAAATTGATATATTGCTTCATACAAACTGGACTTTTTTGTTAGTGATTCTGAGCAGGCGTTGACACATCTTTCAGTACTGTTTTCTCACAAGGGAGCAAAGAAGCAAGTTGATCTTGTCTGTATCTTGTTTCTGCAAAGTAGAAGTATCTGTGCTTTTAATTGAACTCAAGAGGCTTTATAAACTGGCCTGAATTTGTAGAGCTGTTCCAGGGAGCCAGGACTGAAGTAGTCAGGCATGATGTGTGTTGGAAGGGAGGTGTGTTTATTAGTTTTGAAGATAGGGGTTAGAACAGCGAAGCAGTAGTCGTAGATCTGTTCAAGAAGCATACGCACAACTTGCGTTTCCTTTTCACGCAAACTGTTTATCTGTAACTATGACTAAATGTATCCCTGTCCTGCTTTTGGCTTTGATAGTTTTTTTTTATTCCTAGTGGCTTGTACGGTTTTGTGTTTTGGTTTTAGTATGAGAATGGATTTAGTACAAGCCCGGAGCAACTCATATTAACTGGAAGAGGTGACAGTGAAGTGAATCTTTGTTCTGCCTGTGAGAGCCTTTTCTGCAGCAAGTGGCTTTTTCCTCTTCATGCCTGCTTAGCTGCTTTCCACTGTAGTGGTTGAGGTTAGTTAACGGGAATGCTAACGTAGGTGCTGGCACTGAAATGCCACTGGTCTTTGCCTGGTTTAATTGAGGGAATTTAGAATGATTCTACATCACCATTGGTGGTTTAAGCTACTATTTCTATTTGTGAATAAGAGTGCATGGGGCACCAACATATATGGCTGATTTTACTGCCTCTGGTAAAAGAATAACAACTTCTAACTGGATTATAAGCCATTATTGAAGGTACACAGAGAACTGCCTTGGGCTGCCAGGCATCTTATCTAATGCTTCCCAGTATCAGAGTTTGGTATTCTGTTGGGTGCTGCTGCTGAAGCAGGTGAAAAATAAACAACTGCTCTTAGAACAGATTCCTGGATAGTTTAACTGACAAACCAGGAGAGGAACTCACTCTCCATTCTACAAGGGTTTTTTGTGTGTTAGAGAGAGAGAACAATGTCAAAAGTAGGTAAGCTCTGATCTTAATGGTGTTATGTAAGAGATGGTAAAGGTGAAGTGCTGTTCCCATGCAAATGTATGGGATTCTGAAGTACACTGGTGCCATTTCGGTTTTGTGCAACTATGAGAAGTTTCTTATCCTGCAGCTCCTCAGAATCCCCACAGTGTAGTGGAAGCTGTTCTCTCTGGACCACAATAAGGGCAGCTTTCTTTAATATCTATGGCTTAGCCCCTCCTAAGTGTGAACGTATCTGGGGGCACAGGGAGTCTGCAAAGCTTCTATACACTGTATAAGGTCTTGCTTGGTTCCTCTGTCAGCTTCAGTCTTGCTGGAGTTCAAGAGGCCCCACTGCCAATTAATGAGGTATTAACTAGTGTTTAGGTTGTCTCTTTTCTTTCCTAATGACTGTTTAGGTAGGAAGGTAACAAGATTCTTGCCCAGTGCCATATTGTTTAAGTGAGAATGAAATCAAAGCCGGAGGCAGCTTTTCTGAAGCCACTGTAATGTGGCACAAGATACAGTTACTAGCAACAATCTTGTCCTAAACATTCTCTCAACTCCACCAATGTGTGTAGCTACAAAAGACTGAAAGGGAGAGAAGGAGCCTTGATGAATGATTGAAGCGGGAGGCCTGCAACTCCAATACTTAAGCTGTGATGGTGTCTGTTTTCTCTGGGGAAAGCTACTGGTCCATTCCTTCCCCAGCTCCTATTCCTTGAGAGGGATATAAAACAGCAGACAATTCTTCCTTCTCAGTCTAGTGGAAACTGTTTGGTATTTTCTTGGGAGTAAATTTGAGGTTCCCTATATTTAAGAGCTGTTTTCTCTTCATTCCCGAGGAGGAACTGAATGCATTTAACAGCTGATTGTGCTGTGTTGTAGGGAACAGGACATAGACTTACAGATTAACATCTGAAAACATACAGAGCCAGTAACTACTGAATTGTAATTTTTTTCTTTATCAGGTTACATCTTTTTGCAAATGTAAATAGACTCTTGATAAAGTCTTTCTAAAAGCTCCCACTTTAAAAAACATTCTGTTAGTGAGTGGTGAGTTTTACCCCTTTATGGTCAACTGACTGTGGGTCGCACAAATTAAGGAGGGAGATGGCAATAAAGTATCTCTACGTAGATGTCTCCCCACAGAGGTGGTAGGCTGTAGGAGGCCTTTCTCTGTCCTAAGTTTTTATTCTGTTCCTCAGATCCCAGCCATGAGGGCACAGCAGATGGGATGGAGAACATGGCAGATGCTGTCACCCATGCCCGGTTTGTGGGCACGGATCATGCGAGCGATGAGGTTGTCTTGATGAAAATCCTACAGGTAAGTGGAGAGAAATGGTAATTACTGTAATGGTTGCTGCCCATTCTGGAACATATCCTGTTACATGGAGATGAAGAGGAGGGAGCAATGTTTTGACTCTGTAGGAGCTTAGTGATAGACTTTATTTTTAAACACATGGTAAAAGCTTTTCCAAATGAAAATAATTAAAAGCTTAAATGAAATTATTTTTAAATTAAGCAGTTGATAGTGTGGTAGTCTTGATAATCACAGAATCACAGAATATTAGGAGTTGGAATAATCCTACCTTGTGCATGATGAGGAGTAAATTAAGCATATGGAGCTCTCAAAACTTATTTTTGATAAAAGCTCTTTGTAGAGCCAGACCTATTATACATATCTTTGGTCTATGTAGTTTTGAGCAGTCAACTAATTAAAAGATTTAAATATTGGATAGAGTGCAGCATATCAGGCCTCGTTTAGAAGTGTCTTGGGAAATCGTTCTTGTCTTCTAATCTGTCTATTTCTTGAGCTCAGCATTCAGTTTGAAATGACTCCTGGAAAACTCTTAGGTTTTCTGCTCATGACAGTCTTTCTTGAAGAAGCCAGCCTTCTCTTAGAAACATGTGCAACTGACATTGTGCTTGTGGGACATACATATGCTGTTCTTTGCAGGTTTTGAGGACCTTGCTGCTCACTCCAGTGGGAGCCCACCTCACCAATGAATCTGTGTGTGAGATCATGCAGTCCTGTTTCCGCATATGCTTTGAAATGAGACTCAGTGGTAGGTTTCTTCATACTTCTGTAGTCAAGAAATGATTGAGTTTCTTCAGCATTAACTAGTTCTGTTGTGGAACATGCAGCCGTGGAAAAGCTGCTGAGCTTTATGTTTTTTCTTGTGTCTTTCTACAACTTCATGGAAAATTCGTTAAGAGTTCACTGTACCATTTTGACTGCTCTTTTTCCCCAGCTTTGTGGCGCCACCTCGTGATTATACACCCGTTTGCAGTAATGCAGTGTTGAAGCTGGTTTTAATAAATTTGCCGTAATCTCTGTAAACAAGGCTCGGAGGGGAGTCTGCTTGAAGAAGCCTCTTGATAATATCACACTGAGTAATGACACCTGTGTTATTTGTTTTTGTCTTCGCAGAGTTATTGAGAAAATCTGCAGAGCACACTCTGGTCGACATGGTGCAGCTGCTCTTCACAAGGTAAACCTGCTTGTGTTTGCCTCAGCATTGCCGAGGTGGCCCTCTAAGGACAGAAAGATTCCACACTTCCACTTAACGGCCCTTAGAAAAATCGTCCAAAATGGTCATTATATAGAGGTGGAAGGGGATGAGGGATTTGGCACTTTTCTCTTGGGCTGACCCTGTCAGACTGCAGGGAGACAGAGGTAGGGAAGGTTGCCTAGTTTAAGGTGTCCTTTAAGGAAAGATAGACAGCCAAGTAATGAAGAGCTTTAGGATAGGGAACCCGTTTGAGGACATAGAAGGCAAACTTCACTCGAGAAAAAAAAAAGTGCTCTAAGAATATAGCTCTGTTCAGAAGAGAGAATACAAAAGGTGTTGAATAGCCACATGTTGATTTCAACCTGAGAGCTTTGATCTTATATAGAGATTTTAAACTCTTGAGATCATATATCTTGGGCAAATGTTCTGCCCTTTTTTCAGCACCTTTCAGGTAATTAAGGTTGCTTCCTCAAGTAAGTTATTTAACTTTGAAATTCTTTCTCCAGAAAGTGAAGTAATCATAAACTTTCTCTGGGTATTGTAAAAAGGAGATGCAAAGTTACAGAAATACTTTCAGTAGAAAAGGATTGTAGTAAAGCTGACAACTTCTGAAACACAGCTTTCATAATATTTTTTTCTCATTATCACACTCAGTTCCAGTGGGATCTCAGTTGTTTCTTTTTCCTCTATGCACCCTGTGTCATGCAGTGCACTAGATGAACACGGGGCAGATTGGGAATCAATTTTTCCAAAGAGAAGAGACTACATTACTTTTTCTCCAAATACATATGTAAATTTTACTTAGTGCTTAATTATTATTTATTGTGTATCCTATCCTCTGTCCTCCTTCATAAGGCTTGGAGACACCACCACCATGTATGCCTGTGGACATGGGGATAGAGAAGGAAGGCAAAGACAGCAACTGCAGAGTTGGTTTGACCATCTTGCTTTCCAGAAAAAGAAACAGCCAAAGCTGTGCTGCAGGGGTTTTATCCCTTCGGCAAGCAAAGATAGAACTGTAGTAAAAGAACAGGAGAGAGAGCAGGGTATGCCTTTGTCATTTGGTAGCACACATGAGAGCAGTCTACCTCCTTTACTTTTGAGACAGGGACAGCTTAGCTTGAAGTATTCAACTTAAACTTAGATCCAATGTGCACCATAATTGTGTTTGTATGATGCAGAATAGAGGATAACTACTGGGATTTCTACAAAGTTAATGAAAAAGCTTGCTGTGACTAGTAATGACATGTACATTGCAGGAGTCCTGGTGTGGGTGATGATTTGGCTCAGCAGCTGTTTTTAGCAGCATCAAAGAAACCTGTTTTGAACCAATCAAATAGTTCACTGCTGAAAATATACACTGAAGGAAAACAAATTGTACTTACCTGACCATTAACAATGAAAATCAAAATAGCAAAAGTGCAATTAGGAGTACTAGCATGCAAAGCACCTCTCATCTATACTTGTGTTTGGTTTTGGTTTGGTTTTTGCCCCTCAGCAGATTTTGGCAGGAAAAGAAATTAAGAGCATCTCTTTGGGAAGAAAACCTAATTTTGGTTTTCTAGTATCTGCAGCATGACTGGAAAGACCAGTCTGGATTTTTCCCTTTTTGTTTAACCCAAGAAAGCTTATGTATTTTGGCTTGTTCTTTATCTTTCAGGTTGCCTCAGTTTAAAGAAGAGCCTAAAAGCTACGTGGGAACGAACATGAAGAAAGTAAGACTCAGCACTGTCTTTGCTGTTCTGCTCTTGTCCTGGGCTTGTGCTCCTTGCTTATATTGTTTGTTTTCACACTTGTGTTTCTTCATTCTTGCAAGTCCGTAGTTCACTGAAAGAGCATGTTAAAGTGCATAAATGGACATAGCTTCATTTATTCTGTGGGATTAAGCACCACATAGTCCATTAGGGAATCTTGTTAATGATACTGCTGCCTAAGTGAGTCAGTCTGGATTCTGGGAACAGCCATCAACTGCTGTGGGCTAGGAAACCCCAGCAAGTTATGGGACTTGATGGTGATGTCATCTGATCATCTGCTGTCTCCTGCTCTCTCTCCAGCTTCTTTTTCATGTTTCTTCATTCACTACAGGTCTAATAATGAACTCTCAGGTTGTGTTTGTCCAGCTGTCCCTATTTTTGAGGCTGGTGAAAGAGCATGAAAGCATTATGAAATTGGGCAAATGGTAGAAAAGGCTTTAGTGGCTTTATAGAAGGGGCAACATTCTGTAGTAAAAAACTTATTTCACTTGGGTAATGCCATCTCTAATAGCATCTAAGTCAAAGTAGACTTTTTTTTTTCTCCACTTGCCTAAATGGGATGGAAGGTCCAGGTTTGTTCAACCCCACCATCTCCCTCTGTACAGTGAAGTTTTCAGCAGCTGGACTCAGTATGGCAAATGCCATGAGACCTTACATGATTATTAATGTAAAAATTTCTTAGGTAGTGAGAGGTCCACTTGAGGAACTCCATATATACTTCCATACATGCATATTCTTTATGTTCTATATAAAGGATGTCAATAAAAATAACAGGAATCTACTGTTGAGAACAGAATGGGAAGAGGATGAGCAGAAGAGTGCTGGAGAAGAAATAAACACCTCTGAGCTTACTCTGAATGTATTATTTATAACATTGTAATTTCTGCTCTGTTTTTATTTTCAATGAGTTAAGTGACAACATTGGTTAAATGTACGTTTCAGAGCCCATACAGCAGTGTTCTGAGAGACTGAATGCTTACTTGTAAGAATCTGAATCTAGCCTGGGGCTTTACTTCTTATGTAGTAACTGCAGTAATGACTGCTTGTTTGTTTTGCTGGGGGAGAAAAGTGGCAAGATTGTGATGATGGTAGGCTGGCCTAAAGAAAGCTGAAAGATATCAGGCTAATGTACTGCAGGTATCAGAATTTGTTATGGTCTGTGTACAGAAGGTGTAAAGAGAAGGTGAATTTGAATTTAGGAAAGCAACCCTTGTCAAGTGATGGCTGCTCCCAGCTTGCTTAAGTGGTGCTCTGTCTTGTGTTTGGTCTGTGCGGTTACCTTGTACTGTCAATTTGCTGTGCATGCCAGGAGTCTGCCCTCCAGCCTTGCACTCTGCCAGGTTGTTCTTCTCTTGGGGTTTATTTTGCTTTGTTTAAACCGTGCATTTGCCTATCTTTCACAGATCTCTTCATGTCTCCTCAACAAACTGGAGCTAAGTAGTGGGGAACAGGCCAAAGTCCTGAACCAATTAGAGAGGGTATTGTTCTTTAAGAACCTGAAGGTCTCTCTCTCCCTTCTCCCTTCTTACCTTACTCCCCCTTCCTTCTCTTGTAAACGCCACCTGAGAGACAGTTATGTTGTGTGCAGCAAATCTCCCTTCACTCATTTGACACAGCATGGCTTTTGGGGACAATGCATGCAGCAGTTGCTTTGTAGTGTTGTGGCTGCAGGTGGGGCAGGCTTGGGACGGAGAGACCCTTAGTTTACTACAGCATTCACCGTCTTGATGAGTTCCACCTAAGATGCTATCATGGCGTCCTCTGGAGGAAGAGAGTGGCAGGGCATGAGCAACATTAGAGTCCTCTTTTACAGCGAAAAACTGAAGAAAAAGAAACATAAAAAATGTAGATTGTTCTCTGAAAGCTTGAGTATTGTGTGTCCTAGCTGTTGATCTTGATTATAGACATAGCAGTGTACCTGAGAACTCTCTTGACCCAGCATGCCTTAAACAGCTTTACTCGAGGTGAATCTCTGGCTTTGTTAGTTGGTACAGGGCCACAGAGTTCCTTGCTCTCTAATACATTTTTGGAGACTGCTGTACATTTTCAACATCTTTGGCCTGAAATTAAATATGGTTCCCAGCACAGTATTTGCTAATGGAGGATGAGTGGGGCTGAACTGAATTATGAAATGTGTTAGTCCTTGCTAATTCCCCTAGAAAATACTTGTAAAGAAATATTGTAGACCTGCAGATTGTTGGTTTTGGACTGATCATAGGAACTCTGAGAAACTAGCTTAGATGGGACCCTTCTCAGTTTTCCATGTTGGTTCATAAACTTAATGTAGCTTTAGTTCTTGTCTGCCATTAATGCTTTTTGGTCCAAAAGGACCAGAACAGAACATTTAGAGATGGCATTTGCCAGTATTTTGTCCTGTGTCTGTGGTCAGGATAGTATGGAAAGACAGTGGCAGAGATTCACAGATTTATGCAGTTACACAGAAGACTATGAAACGCTTCCCTTTGCAATAGAAAGTGTTGTGGCTAAGCACTGGGTTCTGTGGTGGGAGTCAGGAGGAACCGAAATCTGAGTTTTCACAGATTTTTGGGAGTGGATTATGTTCATAGTTGCCTAAGATGCATAAATACATTTCACCAGATAATTTTCATTAGTTGTGCAGTACAGGCAGGTAGGTAAATGAGATGACTGGACTGCATCGGTGTCTCCAGGACTTGGATCGTGGACTGCGTTCTCTTTGCATGCTTTTGTGTCTTGAACGCTACTTGGTGTGCTGACCAGTTCCATGCTGCATCTAGAATGAGCTCATGTTTTAGTATAATCACTTTAGTTACTAATCATTGGCCCCTGCCCTTTTCTCTTGAGGCTTACAGTATCTTATGGAAAAACAAACGAGTGCAGGTAAGGTGACTTGTAGAAAAATGTGAGATCTTGCAGACCCTTTAAAAAGAATCTTGTAGTAGTACATTTTTCTTCATCTTCCTAGATCTTAGCTGGAGTTTTGTTGTTAAAATCTCATCTATCAAAGGAAGCATTTGGAGTCATGTAATTTTTTTTCTTCTGTAATTTTGTGTATACATTTCTTTATGCAAAAATAACTCAGATAAATGTAATGGCATTTGTACTGAGTTCCAAGGTGAATGAACAGTAGCTCTGAGCCTCCTCTCTAATTTATAGAGAATGTTTTTTAAATAGTAACTTCAGGTGGTTTTACTGTGGCTTAATTTACAAGCTTAATCTAATATGAAGGACACTGATAATTAGAAAACTAATGCAACTATAATACCACTGAGCATTGGAGAGGGAAGAAAAGTTTTAGGTGATCTTTGAAATTTAGGATATTTTAATGGTCTGTTAGGTGTCATTTACCTTCAGCATTTAGTCAAGAAGGCAACCTTACATTTAAAATCGCAGCCTGTTAATATACAAACAAGCTCTCTAGTAAAATCAGGAAATACCTTGATATTGAAGGTAAAAACAAGCATTAGAAATAGTTCCTTTATTCAGAGAGAAACTGTACAAGTGTTTTTTACATTTTATGCTAAGATAAAAAGCAAAAGCAATGAGCTTGTTACCTTCTAATTCAATACAAAATACAGAATGAAAGGTATTACTTTGCTGTCCTTTGATACATGTATTGTTTTAGAATTCCCAAACTCAGAGGGTTTTTTTGTTAAAACAACATACAGCCCCTTGACATTGGTGGAACATTTCTATTAAGCATTTCTATTTGCTTCTGCAGTTTTCTTTTAAGTTATGTAGTTGTCACTGTAGTTTGCGATCTTTTATTTATAGGAGATAAAAAAAGAAAACAAAAATGGTGGGGAAGAGTGATATGGGAGGTAGTCCTAAGTAATCCTAGTAGGTAATGCTAATAAAAGGATACCTGTTTGTGTAGAATATGGTATGAGATGGAAAAGACCTACTAGGTAATCTCACCTTTCAAAATATCAAAAAACCCCAAACAACTAAACAAGAAAGCCAAACAACAACCAAACAAACAAACAAAAAAACAAAGAAAACCACCTCTTACATCACTCCCCTCAACCCCAAAAAAACCCCAACCCACAAGAAAACCCCCAAATAAATTTAGATTCTCACCTGAATGCTTTGTACTTTGGTTAAATGCTTGGAATTCTTTAAAAATCAACTGAGTCTTTTTGCTTACCTGACTTAAAGGGTTTCCCATTCTGTGAAGCTGTTGTGACTCAGTCTCTGAAAGATGACAAAGGTTCATCAAAATGGTAACAGATGGGCATGTGTTTTACAAACCTCAACAGGAGCAATCTTGGAGTTAATACAAAGCACAGGACAACCACTAAAAATTGATACTGTCTGGGGGAAAGTGGTTTTTTGAAAGGGCTAGCGTTGAACTGAGATGGCAGTTGGTATTGTGTGAAAGGGGAGGTCAGAAATAGTAATTAAATTGTCTGCTTGAACCTTCTGATAGGATGGATCAGAACTTACCTGTTTCTCAGGTACATTACTGAGGGTAAAAGGAATGGGACCAACATAGTTAGCTCATAGCAATATCTTGGCTACATTTTGCTGATTCAGTTCTGTTCCCCACTCTCACACACACTTAACACACCTCCACACACACCAGTTTTTACGAGTGAGTAACTTTTTACCTGGCAAATCATGACAACAGGGTATAGTAGCTAGAAGCAAAGTCTGTTATTTTGAAATTATGAGAAAAAGACTTTCTTGGGTTTAACACATAATGCTTCCAGGTTTCCTTTCTACTTCAGGTAGTTTGCTACAATGAACTGTAAGTCTTCAGATTGTGTAAGTTACTAAAAAGGGAGAAAAAGAAGTATGGCTAGTTCTAGAATAATTGGTAGGTACAGGTAAAACTACCTGATCCAATTAGCAAATTAAGCCTTTAATGAATAAAACTATTAATAATATTTAAGGCTCGGAGGGATTTTTAAATGGAAAGGGAAACTAATAGAGGTGAAACATTAGGAATTTGCTAGAATGAAAGATAACATGTTTTATATAGGCCCATGAAGTAGTGAATAGGAAAGATGAGACGGCTGACAATTTTTGCATTACAGGATTGTGAACCATTTAAAACATTTTGAAATCTACAAAATTTTATTTTTAGCTATGTGCTTGTCACAAGCTGTGGTTTGGGAGATTCTTGATGCAAAATTTCAAAGAAATAACAAGGAGCCAAGTAATTCTGAATCTGTTGTTAATTAACACACTCAAGGATACGGTAGCATAGCTAAAACATTGAGGTTAGTCATCAAACAAATAAAATTTGTGGTGCAAAGAAAAGTCACATGAATGGTTTACTGCACGGGGACATAACATTTTTAGAAGCTTTATTTAGTGTGAAAAACTACAGGCTGTGTGTGTACAGCAAGTTAGAATTCTAACTGGAAAAGGGAAAGAGATGGAAAACCAGTGGTGGAACCTTAAATTGGCATTTAAGAAGAACATTAGCTAGAAGAAGACAAATGGCAGAAGAAAGAAGAGATTAAAGAGTATAACTGTCTTCTAGAGAGTTTAAATCTGATGCTACAGAATATGAGAAATAAGGAATGTTATAACCTAAAATTTAACTTAACTGTCGTAAATTTACAGAGAAGTATACCAAATTGGCACTGATACTGAGGCTTGCTCTTTGGTTTTCATTACATGCAAGGTACCTGTTCAGTGGTTAATTTTTCACCCCAAATTAAAGAGGCCTGACAGCACCAGAAAAGCTGACCTCAGCTACCAAACCCAAAAGTGCAATCCTGCACTTACAGGAACTTAGTTTAGAAGGAAGCTGTTTTCAGGCCTGCAGTTGCCATTGTCCACGTAACTAGATATATTCTTTTCGGGAAGTTCTGGAGCATCTGTATGTGCCTGCAATAACAGCATACTACAGCAAGTGCCACACAGTCTGCATTGCTCCTGCTGTGGTACTTGTTTGCCCAGTTAAAAGATTTGTATAGTGTCTTGGTCAAGAAGAGTGTCAAGGATTACGTTAGATTTAGTTCTGAGGAAGAGTAATGACAGGAAGCAGGTGAAAGCAGAATGTGGTTTGTTTCAAAACCACTAGGGTGGTATTTGCAAAAATGTTAGAAAACATTAGTTAATAGTGAGAGATACCAGAAGTGAACGTGGCATTCCCACCAAGATGAAGAGTGAATTGAAACAAGAGATAAGTGACAGAGCTGCAGACTGTAGCATGGGACTAGGTGCTCAGGCTTCATTCTCAGCCTTCATGTATAGATGGTGGAATTTTGATTGAACATCAAACCCAACTAGTGCTTGCTTACATACTTTAATTGATGCCCTTTAGCATTCTGGAAACATTGGCAGAAGCCAAGCTTATGTGGGTTGGCTTGTATAATCCTTTGTGATATATATTTTTGTTGTACTGATATTCTTACTGATTACTGGTTTTTAGTTGAAAATGAGAGCTGGGGGAATGAGTGAATCATCAAAATGGAAAAAGCAGAAGAGATCACCAAGACCTCCTCGCCACATAACTAAGGTCTCTTCTGGGACAGAACAACCAGTAGCCAATGCTAGTAACGCCACAGGTAAGCTGAAATCGGTTTCCAGAGACCAAGCAGCATCCATTCTAGAGCTTTTGGAAACTGTCTTTAATGTCTCATAACATCTTGCATTAGATTTTTTTAGTATTAGTTCTTGACTATAGCAATAAAACATATTATAGCTTTTCAGTTCCAAGAGGAAGTGTTTGAAAGAGATAGAATATGTATTGATAGAGGAAAGTGTGGTCCTGTGGATAGCTCAACAGCATGTTTCTGCCTTCATGGTGCCTCACAGGGGTAGTTTGTACAAAAGGGAAATGGGCTTTGGAAAGATGGCTGAGGTTATAGACAGTAGAGTTGTTGGAGGGTGCAACAAGTATGTGGAGGAGATTGAGAACAAGAACATTGGCAAGAGGAGAGCTACAGGGAACAGAGCTGGGGAGATTTACCACAATAGGAGATTGCTGACTTAAGTGACATGTTCTTTCCTGTGTTCCTGAGGGGTGTACCAAAGGGTGTGAGTGTGGTGGTAATGAGGGAAGAATAAAGTGTGGCTGGGGAAAATAAGAAGGTTAAAACTAAGGGATGAGCAGAAAGCTAGGTATCAAGGATGAGTGAATCAACAGATCCCACATTAAATATGTAACTATCTGAGATCACTTGTACTGTGATGTAGTGTTCAAAGTAATTCTCTGCTGCTATAGTCAGTGCATGGATTTGTTGGTAATAATAATTACCAACAAATAATAATAATTTTATATTATTTGTTAATATATAATACTGGTCTCTTTGTTTCTGTTTCTCATCAGGAAGTGGAGTTACTTTCATAGATGCTTCTTTTCCCAGCTCCTCTGGGAGCTCAGAAAATGTTTCTTCTGCTGTCAGCCCTGCTACAGACAGTGGTTTGGAGTTGTCCTCACAGACTACTTCCAAGGAAGACCTGACAGACTTGGACCAAGTCGCTTCTTTGGGATTTAATGCAGGGACGCCTACAAATGAGGCCAAAGTCACTGAAAATCGAAATCAGCCTGAACTCCAGGTACATGGGTATAATTAATAAATAAATGTTCCATCTCCCAGCATAATCATACATGGGTTTGGCACACTTATTCTCTTTCTGTCTCTCTTTTTGGTCATAGGGTATATGGTCAGAATAAAACATTCTTTGCTGCAAGTGATTTGTAAATTCATGAACATTGGTTCTTTGTTTTCTCTTGAGACCATTCCCACTGGCTCAGAAATTGTAACTGTGCAGCCTAACACTGCACCTAGGTAGCTAGTTGTACTGTTATCTTTAGTGAACAATTTTACTTGATTTTGTAGAATTTCAGTTGTTGGTATTTGTACTCGTGCATTGCTGTTGTGAAATGTAACAAACTTAAACCAAGGACTTTGTCATTAAGTTTTCCTGTGTTTTGTCTCCACTTAACATCAATAGAGGATGGATTAGAGTGCAGGGAACTTTTCAGAGCTGCAGATATTTCAAATGCGAAAAATGCTAAGAAGGCAGAGATAGAAATAGTGTGCTAAAATTATGTAGCCTTTAAAACCAAAAAATGAGCCAAATTCTAACCTCAGACCAGTAAGAACTGGTAGGTTATAGGAGTATCTTCAAAGTGAAGTTCTTAATCCTCACAAGCTAGTTACATAAAATACATAAGAACAAGATAGAAGTGAAAGGGCAGAGAGTGCTGCAAATTATACAGAGGCACTCTTTTCTCTTAAACTTTTGTTTTCCTGCTCCTCTTCCATTAGTGACCTGTGTAGTTTTAATGTTCTGAAAGAACTGTGAACGATTAAGCCTTTCTTTTAGCTTTTCTGGTGCTTGTTAACTCTTGGTTTGCTTCTTTCATTCTCAAATGACTGATACCAATGAAGAGTGAAAGTCTGAGGGAGGAGAAGATCCAGTCAGCTTCTGTCGAGTCTATCCCTGAGGTCCTTGAGGAATGCACGTCTGTAGCAGAACATTCTGACTCTGCCTCAGTTCATGACATGGACTATGTAAATCCCAGAGGTGTACGTTTTACTCAGTCTTCCCAAAAAGAAGGTGAGAGATGGGCAATGTTGCCTAAGTTCTTTTCCCTTTCCACTGTTCTGTTTCACTTTCTGCTGAGAAGGTGATAAGATCCTGTTCCTGAGCAGGCCTGTAACAATTTAATTTGTAACACTTCTTAGGCACCTGCAAAAACAAAAGCAAAGTTAAGAGTGCTAATCTCTCCTCCTTTAGGAGCTGCACTGGTCCCATACGGGCTACCGTGTATTAGAGAACTGTTCCGCTTTCTTATCTCACTCACCAACCCTCATGACCGCCACAACTCGGAGGTGATGATCCACATGGGGTTGCAGCTGCTAACTGTTGCCTTGGAGTCAGCACCCATTGCAAATTGCCAGTCCCTCTTGGGACTTGTGAAGGAGGAGTTGTGCCGGCACCTGTTTCAAGTGAGTTGGGCTTATTCTACCATGGCCTATGGCACTAGGGAGTCAGATCAAATTCTATTGGAATTTAGTGTTCAGAGGTTTGGGAGGTCTCAGTCTTCAAATAAGCTCTCTGCTGCATTGTGGTGAGAGTTCTTAATTGCACCAATGAAACCATGTTGTTGCAAAGCCAGAGAGGCTGTCGTGCTATTTTCTTCAGACCAGAGCCAAGAAGGATGAAGCTGTTTTAATGAACTGTTACTGTGGGATAACACTGTGTTTTCATATAATTGATTTAGAGATGATTATGGATGCGGGTTACCAGCTTAGTAGAAGGCACAACCTTTGGAGTACCAAGCTATTAATTACATAAGGGCCATCTCAGAGGCAAGTCTTTTCCCAAGTTCCTTCTCCACTTAGGATCTGTGGACTTGGCAGAAGATCAGAGTTGTAGAGTGAAAAGTGTTACCACAAGCGGAAAGGAATTAGGTATATTCATCCTCACTAGTCAAAAGTGAGACCACAAGTTTGAATAAAGAATTGGTTTTGAGATACCCATTGCTATAGCAGGCAGCGTGTGGATCTTGAGGCTGTTGCAGCTGATGTGTCACATCACAGTACTGCTACTTACAGCACATAATGACTATCTTTTGTAATTCTTAAAAGATTTTGTTTGGTTTGTTGTAGTTACTGAGTGTTGAACGACTCAATCTGTATTCAGCCTCCCTCAGAGTGTGCTTTCTTCTCTTCGAGAGCATGAGAGAGCATCTAAAATTCCAGCTGGAGGTGAGTTTTTTGACTACCAATGCATGCCTAATAATAGTTTGTTGGGCTTCACTTAAATGTATATAGCTAGGCAGTAAGATACAGTCTAAATATCAATTTACCTTTGTATAATTGACTCGGGCGGTTATGGGTAGGCTGTGTAAGCTTCTTGTTGGATAAGAAAATGTCTCTGAGACTGGTGTACTGCACTGCCTGGCTTCTACTGTCATTTTAGATCAGTAAATCCAGGAGCACCGAATGGTAGAACTATCTGAAACCTTTTCATAATCTTCAGAATGAGCCATCATTAAAGATGGAGTGTCACATGGGAAGATGAAGCTTAAATCTATTTTTCTGTAGTCCTCAAAGCTATTCACTGTTCTGCTTTCTTTTTTCTTTTCTTAAACTGAGCTGCCCTGTGTTTCTGCCAGATGTATGTCAAGAAGCTGATGGAAATAATCACTGTGGAAAACCCAAAGATGCCCTATGAAATGAAGGAGATGGCTTTGGAAGCCATTGTTCAGCTGTGGAGGATTCCCAGTTTTGTGACCGAGCTCTACATTAACTATGACTGTGACTACTACTGTGCCAACCTCTTTGAGGAGCTCACCAAGCTGCTCTCCAAGGTACTGCATAGCAGGGCAGGGGTGAGCCAGTAACTCAAAACAAGGGTCGAAAGATTTGGGGTGAGTAGTCTGTAGAGATTAAGAAGGCCATTTAACATTTGGAAGCAGAAGAGGAAAGAATAGTCATGATACCTCAATAATGTCAGAGCAGATAAACCATTAAGTACACGCTAGAAAGCTTTGTGTGAAAAGCTTAGGGTGTTCTTTCGTATGCTTTAGGCTTCTCCCTAAAGTTCATTCCCCTGCTATGGTGAGAGAGTCATGAATGTTGACTAATACTTATATTTTGTTTCCCAGAATGCCTTCCCAGTTTCTGGACAGCTGTATACTGTCCATCTGCTGTCCCTGGAAGCATTGCTGACGGTAATAGATAGCACTGAGGCACATTGCCAGGCCAAAGTGCTGAGTAACATACATCAACAAGAGAAGGAAGGTGTCAAATCCAGCCCAGAAACCATGAACAGCACCAAAGAAACAAGCAATAGTAAGACACTTGGTTTTGGTATTAAGTCTTAGTCTTGTGCTAGACTTGCAGATCTCATTTTGGTAGCTGATGTAGTGAGCTTCATAAATACGTATTTTCAGTCTCCCTGTTGCATTTTTAAATTACACATTGATGTTAATAACATTGCTGGTTTTAAAGTTTAAAGACATTAAAATGTGCCGTTCGTGTGAAGGTTCATATAAAGACCATGTCAAAAGTGTCAGTCACAACAGAAGGAGGCTATGCTGTGGAATTCATATAGACAAAATATTGAGAATGATGATGAATTACAGTTACTTGGGGGGAACTCCTTTGAATAAGCACATGCTCAGTTTAGAGTAATCATTTATCGGTTGCTACCTTTTTTTCCTTTACTTACGTGTTTATTTATGAGTGGTTGTTTGTTGTGGCTTTTTTTTTTAACTTTTACAGATAATGAGAGAGTCCTTAGTGAGGGAAGATCTTCAAGTGCAGTCTCAGAGCCAGCTGGGGCATGTCCTCCCACCACTGGGTGCCTTATGGCTGACCAAGTGAAAGAGGTCTGCATGGAGCTGGAAGAAGGAAGTGAAGCAGGTAATAGCCTCTGGGGTACCCTGACAGTCTGAGTGTGTATATGCTGACACTGGTCCTGATATTTGCTGGCTGGTTCTACTATGCTATAGGCAACTGTAGCTATTGTGTGTTCAAAATTAGAAAGTGGTATGTGGTAAATATTTTGTGTGCTGTACATGCCTACTAACTATTGCATTTCTTTTGGGAGGGGGTTAGACCTAGTGGGTCACTTTGAGGCAAAAATGTTTGAAATTCATAACAGTGCTTAGTATTTTTAAGGTAGTTGGGGGCTTTCCAGGGGATCACTATGTAAGTAGTCAAAATAGCCAGAAAATTATATCTTGTGGGTGTGTGAAGCTGTCCAGGACAAGAAGCTACTATGCAATTATGCTGAAGAAAATGTGGGTGGGAGGAGTGTAGTAATTGAAAAGCAGGAGTGTGTCATTTGGAAAGCAGCACGTTGCAGCAGGACTTCATGGCTGAAAGTTATGATGCGAAACTATAGTGGGCTGAGTGCTACTTTGAGGATAGGTTTGATTGTAATGACACTTTGTCCTCCTAGCTGAGAAGAGTACCCCCAAGAAGCCTACTCGATTTTCCTGTATTCTTCCGAGCCCTCAGGAACTTATGCAGATTAAGAACAAAAAAAAGGTATGATTTGGAGTATACTACAAATAGATTTCTGAGTGTTCTTCTTGTTTCCCATCCCATGTGGACTTTGCATAACTGGTCACATCTCAGAAATTTTGAGTTAGTCTCCATTGATGAGAGTTAAATAGTCACTGAAAATCCTGCGACACTGAAGACTCAGCAGTGATTATTACCTTTTCTGGTTTAGAAAAGTTCTAAAAGTTGCAAGAAATTTTGTGGAACAATTTGTAAACTAGCTCCATCTTATTTCTGAGTGGAAAAGTTGCTGAATGTAGTTTGTTTTATATAGAGATAAGCAGATAATTTCATCAAAAAGAGCAGGTTCCAAAGCTGTAAATAGGGAGGGTTCCAAGATGATAGTAGAAATTGACAGTCTAGACTGCTGCTCTGATTTGTACTCTGAACCTCATTAATCCAAGTAATAGTCTGAATTTTGTACAGCTTTTCTATTCCCTGAGTGGTTCCAGTCTAGGTCTGGTGTTGGCAAAGGTACTCCATGGTGATGGCTTTGTATTTATCTGCTGTCTTGTGTCAAACATTGTACTGGCCTGGGGTTACATGAGACTGGGATTTTTTTGGTTTTTCGGTTTTATTTTCATTCACATATTTCTTTGTACAGATTTCGTTCTCTTTGCACAACATAAGCATAAGGTAGTTAGGTTGTTTAGGAAAGAGATTGTCATTTTCATATTGAAATTTAGTAGATATTCTGGACAACACATGAGCAAGTTGTGGGGAAAGGAGCCAGATGATATAGTGGAAAAATAAATTAATAACAATTCATTGGTTGTAAAGAGAAAGGTGTTCAGTTTATACCTGACTAAAGGCCTTCTGACTTCTCTGTCTCCAGCACAGATGTTTTTATTTTACATTATTACATAGTGAGTGGTGGTCTCATTTGTTTAAACTTACTTAAACCAAAATACTGAAGAAATAACAGATTTCATTCTGCTCATATACTAACCTGTGCTTTGTGATCTTCTCTGGCAGTCTCTGAATCTGAATGTAATTTAAGGCATTGGTTTCTCTCTAGGAGGTCTGGTGCAGTACTTTAAGAACTTTGATTTTTTTTATACCTACAACACAGTGCTGCAGTGGAATGACGCTAATTGATTTACTGAGCTGCAAGGACAGTGGTGGGAAGTGATTGTCACCACAGTCTTCAGAGGAACCACCAAGTTTTGGCATTAGCTAATTTCTAATAAATTAATGCTGATTTAGTTATTTTCCTTTGTAACCATTTGGTTTGCTTTGCTTTGCTTTGCTTTGCTGACAGACTTCATGTGAAAGTCCATTGTTGAGAAAGGAGCTTGCATAGTGCTTCTACTATTCTGTCTGAAAATCTCCAGTAATATACTTCAGCTTTACTGTGTTGGTAAACAAGGTTAGAAGAAATCAAGAGTATTGCAAATGGCTAAGAGTTCCTTAGAGAAAGTTCCCGGTGATCCTAGAAAAAGGCAGTGCCTTACAATACAGCAGAGGGCAGAAAGGTGTTTACAGATCTGTTAGTTTGCCCAGGGAAAACCCTTTTCTGACCCTAAATCTGCCAATGGTTTCATCATGAGCATGTAAACTGGACACACAAAACATTAATGTTCTTTGCTTTTTTTGTTGGGGTTTTTTTGTTGTTTTGTTTCTTTTCTGGGTTTTTTGCATGTTGATTTTGGTTTTTCTTCCAGGTGTTTGGGGATTTTTGGTTTTGTTGGGTTTGATTATTTTTTTTGGCAGGGGGGTTAGAACTAGATGATCTTTAAGGTTCCTTCCAACCTGAGCCATTCTAGGATTCTAGGATTTAAGCTGAAGTAATGTTATGCTGACACAGCATCAGCACGTTCTGCTTCTTTCATCCTCTGAAGTACTAAACATTACCACAGCTGTAAGGAGGAAAAAAGCTAAATAAAAGCAAAATATGCATCAAATAGAAAGTTTTCTTTGATTTTTCCAGAGGTACTGATCAGAAGCTCAGAAGCATAAGACTGATGTGTTTATAAATGCAGTGCAAACTGCCAGCAGTCTGGCCACATGGTCTTGAGAAGTATAAGCAGTGCATAGAATACCCTAGAGATTGGATTACAGGCTTTACAGCTGAAGAGAAATGCTGCTACCATCGTACAGTCCCTTCAGGCTTGTTATACTAGGGCATCACATGGTTATTATTTTCTTATGCCCTCAGTGGATCCTTGTATGCTCCATGTTGTTTCAAGGTCTGTGTTTCACGGGAATTTGAGGATATTCGCAAAGGCAGGGGAAGCAGAGAGGGCTGATTGCTTCTGAGGTACTGAGAAACCCAGGGGAGCTAGTAATCATGGTGATCACAAATTTGGTTCATCACTAGCAGTTTGATCGTGATAGGGAACTGACATTTATTCTGGTGCCTTAGTAAAGTTCATATAGTTGTTTGTGCTTTTGTTTTTTTCTGAACACCACCAAGAACATTCAGTTAACTCTTTCTTAGCCAGGTGTTCTATTACATTGTGTCTGGTACAGTCTAGTGTCCTAAAATAGGAATCAAACAGGGCACAACATAGTTGACTTCCCTTCAAATCCAATGGTGCATCTGCTTTTCCCAGCCTACCCATAGCCTTGTCTGCCTCGAATGTCAGATGTTCCTGGGACCATGTCTCACTAGCAGAATGTTTTCTGGTTCTTAGTTTAAGCTTTTGCAGTACTTCTTCTTTGCGCCTTCTGAGTAAGTGCCAAGGATTCGTGCTGCATGTCTCCTGACAGTGAGATAGAGTATGAGAGCCTGGAGCCAAAGGGGACAGAAGAGGGCGCGGAAGAGTACTGCTGTTGTAACTGGTGTCACTGGTTGTAAGCATCTCAACCTTTCTTACGAGGCGCACTAAATTAGCCTGCATTTCTTTCACGCAGCAAACAAGGCCTTAATGCCACAGATGGGTAGAGTTGATCTTGCCACATATCTGGGGTTCATCAGAGACCTTCCTTTGCTCTCTTTACATGCTAGAGGAGATGAGGCTTTTGGGGTAGGAGAACTAATTGCTTGGAGAAATGTCAAAGCTTTTCAAAGACAACAGCTTGTGCTTGATCTGTCCAGCGTTATTTGATAGTGAAGCCTTGTGATGAAGGCAAGTTTTCTGGCCTTGGTTAGCCTTCTTGCTGGATTACACAGGACAGTAAACTTTATTATGCTGAGGTTGATCTATTTTATACTTTGCTTTTGGTTCAAATGCCAAGAACAATCTAAAGTAAGAAATGCACTTCAAGCTTGTAATCATCAGAATGTCTCCTCCAGCTCCTGATAACTGGCACAGAGCAGTTCAACCAAAAGCCAAAGAAAGGGATACAGTTTCTGCAGGAGAAGAACCTTCTTGCCACTCCAATTGACAACAATGAGGTGGCCAGGTGGCTACGGGAAAATCCTCGCCTAGACAAAAAGATGATCGGGGAATTTGTGAGTGACCGTAAGAACATAGACTTGCTTGGAAGCTTTGTTGGGTGAGTATCTTTCTGAATCTTTTTAATCAGAAAGGGGTGAAAGTTAAGAGAGTTCAAGTGATAAAAAAGCAGTAGAACAGTAATTGCTGGAGGCATTGGATTTGTATTGCTTGGTTCTCTGTGTACCGCTATGCCTTAATTCTTTGCATCTCTTGCATATGGTAACACCTTAGATACATATAATGTATGATACTCAAGTTGCTTTCAGCAGGGCCAGTCTCTGTGAATACTGAAGAAATGATTACATACATAATCATTGCAGGGTTGTTGACTATCTTACTGGTTTTTTTGTTGGTTCATCATATATTCCTTCTCTCCTAACCCTCCCCTCTTTACTGACTGTTCTCTGTGAAATCTGGTATTCTGATGGTAAAACAAACAAGAATGTAGTCAGTAAGTTAATCCTACCTTTCCTATTCTGTTTCAGTTTCTCATTGCATTTCATTCTTCTTGCAGGACTTTCAGCTTCCAAGGTTTAAGGCTGGATGAAGCTTTACGACTCTATCTAGAGGCTTTCAGATTACCAGGAGAGGCACCTGTAATCCAGAGACTGTTGGAAGCCTTCACAGAACATTGGAGGGTGTGTACTTGGTGGGCAGAAAGCTAAAAACTGCTTTTTATCCTATGCTTCTGCTTGCTGTGATAGACATGTCAGATTAAACTGCCTATACGATTGCTATGCCCTGCGGGCAGCAGCTGTTGTGTTGTGGGATATGGCAGAGGCACACAGATTTCCAGGGTGCTTATTGGAACCTGGTGCCAGAGCCTGGGGTTTTTGTTTGCTCCAGAGATGATTCAGTATTGTGGGTAGGAATGTGGCTGTCTTGGGTCACTGATACCAGTATTCCTGTAGGACTAATTTGTGCATACATTTGCCTTTCAGAAATCAAATGGGTCCCCATTTGCTAATAGTGATGCCTGCTTTGCCCTGGCCTATGCAGTTATTATGCTGAACACAGACCAGCACAACCATAACGTCCGCAAGCAAAACGTCCCCATGACTCTGGAGGTGGGTGTTACCAGTGTAAGCACCTGTCTTCTCTGGTTTTGCTAGCATTGTAGTACCTATTTTTGTCTCGATGGCATTCTCTTTTTTTCCCTGGCATTCATCACTCAAGCACACAATAAGCTGGTGTACAGCACTGAAGTTGAGTGCAGTTGGAGAGGTGAGCTGTAGGCAACGGTCATTCTAAAGAAACACAAACTCAGCAGACAGCTTGCCGAGTTCATCAAGAGTGTGTGTGTGAGCAAACTGTGTCATAAGACACAGCAAGAATTAAAAGATCTGTTCTGGGCTTCTAGAGAGTTCAAGCCCTGGAAGTGTCAATGGAGGGATACAGACCTGTTATTATAGTGTCCAGCCTCAGCTAAGCATACGTTAACGTTGTGTGTCTGCTGTTTCATTGTGAGCAGAGACATGTTGCTGCACACTGCTGCCACAAAGAGAGTGTTTAGTTTTTGAATTCTGAGGCTGCATGTTGGAGGATGAAAACTGCCAAGCAGTTAAAGCTGGAGATAATAGGAATTAATGGTGGTGTAACTATTTTCAGGAGTTTCAGAAGAACCTGAAAGGTGTGAATGGAGGCAAAGACTTTGAACAGGACATATTGGAAGACATGTACCATGCCATCAAGTAAGAATCTACTTGTCATCTCCTTGTATGCAGACAGCAAACTACAGTTGTTTGGTCTGTGAGACCTTTGGAGAGTACAGATTGAGACTCACCAATCATGAGCCTGTTGCCCTCGGACCAACTTCCAGTTCCACATGAGGCTGTGGTGACAAGCCTGCCACAGTGATTGCACTGGATTTGTATCTTTGCATTTTTGCCATGGTACTTTAATCCACAGAGCTTAAGATAAAGTTTAAAAAAAAATGTTACTTCTATCAACATGCAAAAGAATGGCTGAGTAAGACCAGCACTTGTGAAATGCTGTATGTGAGAAGGCTCTGTTTTCCAGACCAGGCATTTAGACTTCTTTAGAACTTTTAATATAGTGCTAGAGACAGTATCGCTTCCACAGGGCAGCTCTGGTGCCCTGACATAACATGCCCAGGTCTCAGTTTCAGTGTTCTGCTTTTGAGCTCTTCATAGGAGGCTGATGTCTGCAGCAATCTCTTCTGCCACCCCTGAAGCTCTTGGCACACTGACCAGTATTTGATGAGAATTCCTGGTGGCTGAGGCCTTTTTGTGCACAGACTAGCTCTGGGCAAGGAGCTTTAATAATAGCTTAGAAATCTAGCCTATCAGTAAATCCAAGCTTAGCCAATTTGAAGCTGTGAGGATTACATCTCTGAGCAGACAGGATATGACTGACTCTCAGCTGGTTTCAATCTGCAGTGGCAGGCAGTGTCTTGAACTGGAAGCAGCAGTGGGATTAGTTTGGCCCTCCCTTTTGAGCCTTCTCTAGGAAGGTGGGCATGCTTCCTGTATTAAATATCTAGAAATTCTTCAAGAGATTGCTCTAACTTTCAAATACAAATCTGGTTTTGATGGTTTCTCTCCCTGAGGGTGTTCTTAATGTTTTGGGTAGTACACTGAGAATATTCTCATATCTTTCAGCTATCTAGTGCCTCTATCCCAGTCTATTCTTCTTTATCCTTTCTTCACCAGATAATTCAGCTTTTTCAGTATGCTATGGCTAAAACAATGGGTATATAATTTTAATATTGCTCCATCTCAGATAGATTGCCCCATTGTCATAGAAAAGATTGAGGAACTGTTTGTTTTCTTGTTATTGTTAGGGGGAAAAATAATCAGACTGTAATCTGTGCAGTTCTAGCTCAGCATTTCACTTTTGAGCACTTGCTTCTGTTACTATTAATCAAATACAGGTTCTTAGAAAAAATAAGCTGTTGACTGCAAACATTTTCCTATATAATCTCAGTAATGATTGCTCTTGTCAAAACATGCAGGCATCTGAAGCAAGGTTATTTCTTATGCATAAATCAAGAGGGTTTTTTATAGTTGTTGCTAGAACATGAAAACTGCTTCTCTGGCAACTGAAGCACATTATTTTTTGATTGTTGCAGAAGGACCTATTTTTTCAGATTGGCTGCAATCTACTATTCTTACTAGTTTTGAGACTGTTGTTCAATTAATTGGTCATTTGCAGAGCATTACCTCTTGTGCAGTGTTACCTAAGTCTAGGGAGTGTGTTTTTAGGCTTGACATATTTTAACCTGGGATTGCAAGTACTGCTTGGCATTCATCATAATTGTTTTATTATTGTATAGCTTTCATCTAGTTAGAATAAGGAGCTGTGGTACCCTGGTTATGAATCACCTGTCATACATTTGGTTTCTTGTTTTATCTTTTAATTTTGTACTACTTGGCTTTCTTATGTTTGATTTTTGGCATAATATGAATATTTGCATTATCTCTATACAAGGTACTTATGCCTACTGTTGACTGCAGTGATAGAACTTTTTTTTTTTTTTTTTTTACCTGGGAGTAATGAGAGATGCAGAGCACTCTAACAGGGTGAGAGTTGTGATGAGGAGGTGAAGCTATGCCAGTGTGCTGTCCAAAATTTCTCACCATTTAACTGCAGTATGTGTTGTGTTTATGCACTTGTAGTGTTAGGTAGCTGCTTCTTCAATACTATCCTTACACAGTTGCTGTTGGGTGCTGCTGAGAACCACCAGGCTTTATGTCCACATTATCAAAGAGGACCAGGGGAAGTAGGCAGGTCTAGGAAAATAATGTTTCAGGAACTGCCAAAATCACTTTACAGTAGGTATCACTTAGCTTTGGGACCATGTAATGAAAGGCACTGTGTAAATGTTAGGTTTGGCTCAGAATGAAAAATTCAACCTTTCTTGCCTTCCTCTCTTGTAGGAATGATGAGATAGTAATGCCTGAAGAACAGACAGGTCTGGTGAAGGAAAACTATATCTGGAATGTCCTGCTACATCGTGGTGCCACTGATGAGGGAATATTTCTCCATGTGCCTCCCGGAAGCTATGACCATGATCTCTTCACTATGATGTGGGGACCAACCATTGCAGCACTTTCTTACGTTTTTGATAAGAGCTTAGAAGAAACAATCATCCAGAAGGCTATCTCTGGTTTCAGGTAACTCTTGCATTCATGAAGACCCAAAAGAGTTAGTGTGGCCATTGTCTCCTGTTTACTTGCTAGAAACATCATAATGAATATTGACTCTTACTTTTCTAGCAGTTGAAGAACGTTTTATTGTGACCTATGGTTCTCTAGTTTTGTTCTGTCATTTGTATTGATTCATCCCATCTTGACCTCTCTTGGTTGCAACTCACTGTTTGGCTTGACTGCTATTTTGTAATAAATTGAAGTGCCTGGGATATGTATTTTTAAACTCCAGCCTGGTTACATTTGAAAGACCTGCTAATATAGCTATGCTGCTTAGAAGTGAGGGGAAAAAGTCACTCTCAACTTGCACAGTGAGTCTGGCAAAATCCCTATATATGATCAAAACCCTAATATATGAAGCCATAGCTGTTGCTGAATGGGATGGGGGATTATTTTTCGTTTTCTTTTTTTTTCTTTCCCAGATAATCAGTGTTCAAAAAACTTGCTGTCTAGGAGAAACTGTATTGGAACAACCTTGGGTTAGACCCAGATCAAATGATGCCTTAAGCATAGTTTTAAAGCTCTGTCAATATACTGCTGCTCTTGGAGACTAGACCTTCAACACTAGGTATATTGGCTCAGGTGCAAATGGTCTGTCTGTTTAGACTCACATCTTGAAAATGATCCCTCCATCAGCACAGACAAATATCAGAATCTATGGATGAGGATTGAGATTATTTGAGGGATAAGAATAGACTTCTATACATCAGCATTCATTATGAGTGAGAACAGTGGAAGGTCTAAAATGTCAACAGAGAGACTCTCTGATTTGCTGTCCTGTAGATAGATTTGTTTGTGGTGACTTATTACAGTGTCTTCTGTTTTCTGCTTTCCCCAGGAAATGTGCAATGATTTCTGCTCACTATGGCCTTAGTGATGTGTTTGACAATCTCATAATTTCTCTCTGCAAGTTTACAGCCCTCAGCAGTGAGGTAAGTTTGCAAGGAGGGGGGAAAAGTGTGGCTTTTAGTATGTCGAAGCTCTCTCCCTCTGTTAAACAGTAATATTTGCTTATTTTAGTTAACACAGTATTTGTGGATATCTATCAGCCCCTGCCCAGAGTTTTCTGGAAGAAGCAATGAAAAATGTGTAGTGAAGTAGGTCTTCCGTAGGACAGGTCAAATATGCAAATTTCCTTCTACTTTCTCACAAGTGACATTTTGTACAGAGAAGAATGCCATGATGTAGAAGTGTTTATTCCACTTGATCTGAGAAGACTTAAATCTCCCTGTGATCAAGACAGTGATCATCCATGATTCCAAGCAAGTTTATGCATTTCAGCTATTGAATATTTAGTTACAGGACTCATGCAGCGCCAAGAAGGGCTGTCTTGTGAGGTGTTCTTCCAAAGTATAGGGGCTGCACATCCACCCAGCATAAGGGGGTTAGAAAAATTAATGCTTTGAATTGGCAGTTGGTGTGTGGAGTCTGGTAATAAGATCAGGTTTTAGCCCCCCTTTTAGCAAGTCCTAAAGACTATTTCTGTGGATCGTACTGTGAGGATAAATTCAAGATGCAGTGGTTGATGTAAGCTTTTTTTGGCCAAATTTCTGTGTGTTACAGCATCAGCCTGTTTTTTCCACAGGATGTTTGATAGACAGTGTATGGTAGATAATGTTTTGTGCTGAGAAGACAAGAGCAACATCTTTAAAGGCTCAGAACTCAGAAAGAATCTCACAGCACTGCTCTAAGAACCAGTGCAACCCACAGTGAGCAAAGTAGAATTGCCACACATAGAAAAAAGGGAAACAAGATCATTCAAGACTGAAAGCATGGGAGTAAAAAGACCAAGACAGGGGATTTTTTTTTAACCCCTTGAAAGGATAGCAGAAAGGGCATAGTCCTGTAAATTAATCCAGGTAATGGGATTAGGCTGTAGGGGATTGGAATTGTTTGGGCTGGATATTTTGTATCACTTGCATTTTCATATTAGTAGCAGTAAAAAAAATTAACTAGGTTGGCTATTGAAAGACAAAATGTCCTGGTTTGGGCTGGAGCTGAACTGATTCTGTTTGGTGGCCTTGCTTTTCAGCCAAGGCTCCTTTTGGTGACTGCAGTTCTGAAGCTTACAGTATGTTTTTCAGAAACAGTGATTAGGCCTAATGTTTGGGTTTACTGCAGAGGATTGGTATGGAAACCAGGGCCACTGCTGAATTTCTTTTTTTCCTGTGACTTGTACTGAGAGGGGGGTGCAGAGTAAAAGTCTGCACCTACAGGAAAGGAGCAGGCAAGACAGGTGACCCCAAACTGACCAACTAAGTATTCCATTCCATACATGTCATACTTGATATAAATAAATCTAAGGGACAGTTCCCTCTGCTTCTTCTGGCACAAGCAGCTAAGATGGGCCCAGAGAAGCAGGAAGTAAAACATACTACCAGCTTCAGAACTGCATTCCACAAAAGGAGCCTTGGCTGGAAAGCAAGGGCACCAAACAGAATCAGTTCCGCTCCCAAGATGTATCCCAAGATGCAGGCTTGCTTTAGATTCCCTCTTCCTTCACGTCTCACAACAGTAAAGACAAAATATTTGATCCTCTCCAGGCATACCAGACCTTGGGACTACCAATAGATAACACAAGCAGAGGAATGTCTGCCATGCAACAACTGTTTGACACAGATTTACACAGTAGAAGCAGCTAGACTAAGCCCTCAGAGGCACCAGCTACTGCCAGCTGCAGCCCATCTAGTTATGAGACTGGAATCTGGAGCAGTTTGAGGTCTATGTAAATTAAACAAGCATGTTTTTTGGTGATCGTGTAGAATCAGGGACTTCTGGATTTGAAGAAAGCTGTGAGGTTTTATCTTTGGCCAGATTCCAATTACAGCAATTATTTTCTGCTCTCCTAAGTTCCTGTAAGGCTTGGAGACAGTAAGTGGAATATGACAACTGAACAAATATTTGAAACAGTCTGGTGGAAGAGGAGGAGGAGGAGCTATCTTCAGTGGCTGAGGAGACATAACAAAGAGCAACTGTTAAAAAGCAAGGGTCAGTGTCACCTAGCCGCTAGTCACTACTCAGGTCAGGTCATCCTAGTGATCAGGCCAAGCACTGTGATCTGCAAGCACTGCAGTTGCCATGCATGGCCACTTTGATTGAAAAAGGAGGAATGGAAAGGAACATGGAGGGAAATGAAGTGATTTAACAAGCGCAAGTGCCCCACTTCTTGATCCACAGTTGAGGCTCATTCCGACTCAGTACTAGTAGCAAAAGCTGTGTATTTTAATTCAGTGGTTGTGGCTTGCTGCCACAGTGCAGAACAAAGCATACTGCTGTTTGTGCTCTGAGACTCCAGTGATGTATGTATTCATGTGGTTTCCCCATAGCAACAATAGAAAAAACAAATTGGTTGTCACATTTCTGCCAGACTTCCAGACTGGCCCTTCTGATGGAGTTCACCTCTAGATCGAAGACCCATTTTGATAATAGTGTTGCCAGCAGTCTGGCTGAAGTAAGAACTAGTTTTTCTAAACTTCAGGTCTGAGATAGGATGCCAGTCTCCTGTCTTCTCTCTCCCTCCTTGATGAAGGAATAAGTATGGCATTTGTCCACACAAACAAGAGAATGGCAAAGCCCATCTCTTGTCAAAGGAACACTGCAATGACCTGAAGTAACTGCAAAACTGTGGAGCATGTTACAGTGTCTGATACTGGCTCATGTGCTGAGTTTACTCTTATTTTGGTAGCATATACTTCATTGGTTTAAATAACTTAGCACATTTTTTGTGTTTTGAAAAGTTGTGAGTACGCTGAACAGATTATCAGGAATTGTGAGCCAGCAATTATTGGCAGAGACTGCATGTCAGGGTTCATCGCTTTTACTTTGAATCTTGCTGTTTAGTAGGGGTAGGAGTAGCTTTGCAAGTCCGTAATGCTTTTGGCCATAGTTTCCTTCTAACAGTAGAGCTGCGTAATCACTGCTTCCAGAGGAGATCTGGTATTTTTTGTATAAAAGGCTTTGATCCTGGAATGAGTGTTATTGAGTTTTCAGCAAGCACCTTTAAAATGTTCAGTATTGTTGTCATTCTTGGAGTGCTTGCATCTAGGTGGTTCAGTGATTCAGTTTGTATCAGGTAAGCTGTCTTTTTTTTTTTTTTTTTTCTTGTTTTGTGCAAAGTGAGTATAAGCTGAGGAGTTATCCAAGCATCGCACACAGGATTGTTGTCTGCCCTGTAACCAGTTCTGTACAGTCTGCCCTATTTGTGTTGAAAACATCTCTTGCTGACTGATTGCCACTCCTTCTTCTTTCCTGCAGTCTATTGAGAACCTGCCCACTGTTTTTGGAAGTAATCCCAAGGCCCATATTGCAGCAAAGACTGTGTTTCACTTGGCCCATCGCCATGGTGACATTCTGCGGGAGGGCTGGAAAAACATCATGGAGGCCATGCTGCAGCTTTTCCGGGCAGAGCTGCTGCCCAAGGCCATGGTGGAGGTAACAATAGCTGGCTCATGAGTAACTGAAAGAGTGGGAGAGTGGGAAGATGTTTTTTTGTAGAACCGGTTCAAAGAGGAGGAGAGCTCTCTTGCAGAGGCCTGGCTTATATAAAGTGCATACAGAGCTAAAAGGCCTGTAAGGGGTATAGTGTTCAAGTTATGTTCCACTTCCAGCTTCTTTCATAGGGTTTCAACTTTTTTTTTTCTCATTTTGCTTTTTGTTGCATTTAAGGACTTAGAACATTCATTTTACTTGACAGATTTATTTTTTTTATCTTGTGCAGAAGAGGGTTACACTTACAGGTGTGAAGTATTAGAGCACTGCATTGTATTGCCAGATAGGGGTGACAACTGACTGAAGAGGTGAGGGGGTGGAGAGCTGTGGTTGACCATCTACACATGGGCGGTTGGGTGTAGTGTTTCATCACTGAAGTGCAATATTACAGGGTTGCCAGGGGAATGCTACAAAGAAGTAGATAATCATATAACATGTTCTGATCTGTCCTCCAGGTCGAAGACTTTGTGGATCCTAATGGCAAAATCTATCTGCAACGTGAGGAGACACCATCTAACCGGTGAGTGGTGTAAATGGCCCAGGCAGTCCTTTTTGTACCAAAGCTGGAGGATAATGTGGCTTTCTGTTTTCTCACTGACGTTAGTGTCTTCTGATTTGCAGTGGTGAATCTACAGTGCTGAGTTTTGTTAGCTGGCTCACCCTGAGTGGGACAGAGCAATCTGGTATGAGAGGGCCATCTACAGAGACACAGGAGGCAAAGCGAATGGCTCTGGAATGCATAAAGGTAACATACAGGCTAGAAGAGAACCTGCTTTTGCTCATGGTGACAACACTATGTGGCTTACAGGCAACAGAAGCATTAATATGCATGCTTCTAGGCAGAATTGCAGGTTGCAGAGGACTTTGGAATTGTAAGAAACTACAGAAGAGTGTATCTGCATTGACAGCTAAAGGCTCTTATGTATTCTTATGCAGAAATGTAGCAACATATGCAAATAGGAATAATTCTTCACAAGAGGTTGGAATCTGCCCTTGGCATCACAGTCCTGTAATTGACAACAAATTAATAAATTCTCAAATGACTAATCTTTCTCCAAGACAATGTTAACACATACGATGCCAACAAAGTCTGAACCTGGGGTTTGAGCAGTGTGTGGACAGAAGAGTTACCTGTTGAAATCTGTCTAGCACAGATTGGGTCTGTTAAAGGTAATTGATGTTAAAGGAGTGAACTAGCTGGTAGTTGTTTTCCTCCAGGTAATTGTGTAAAAGCCTCTGTCTGTATCTTACTTGAGAACAAGCTGTGTTTCTGAAGGATCTGTTTGTATGCCTTCCTCATCCCCCACGTGCACAGTTCTCTTTCCTGTCTTTTGCAGCAATGTGATCCTGAGAAGTTGATCACAGAAAGCAAATTCCTCCAACTTGAATCCCTTCAGGAGCTCATGAAGGTGAGAGATACTGGCCAAGGGCTGGACTGGTGATGGAACAAGTATGCTGTCATGGATATGTGCTGTGTACTTGCCTAGCTCCTCTGTCCCCAAAGGAGATCCAACTTACTTGGGATATGAAACTGGTCATTAGTTCAGCTGATCTGTGCTGATAGCCACAATTGCTTTAGTAGCAGAGGATGACATTGAATTATGGAGTATGTTCTAAAAGCCTTGAGAAGATCATGGGAAGTGTTTGAAAATATGTCTAGCTCTGTGTAAGATCTTAGGGTTATGATTTTTCACCTTTTCTGGTGTGCTGTGTGCCTAATGAGAACATTCTAATAGGCCACTTCAGAGGCAGGAGCTATACAGAAACATCTGACCACAGCGCCCCTAGGTAGTGTGGTACCAGGCTGCTGTGGGAGATGTAATAAGGCTGGACTTTGGGCTACAGATGCTCATCTGCCTGGGGAAGGGTAGTTACTTACCTGGTTCTTGAAGTGGCTCTCAGGGTACTGTGAAGTTTGAGACCACTGCAGGGTATGAAACAAATCTGGCTGCTACTTACCACTTCCAAAAGCAAACAGAGCAGTGCAGCTCTTGCAGGGATGCTGTGTGGGCTGGCAGTGTGTGTTGCCTAGTTCCATGGCTCCTTAACGTGGAAGTACCTTTACCTTCATGCTGCTGGAATTGCAGTCCACTGGCTTTCATCAATAGGGCACATAACTTATTAAGATTTGTGGTAAAACAAAAGAAGTTTATTTATCAAGGCTTGCTGCAGAGGTTCAAAAGAATAGGTATTGAGTTTCAAAATAAAGATAAGTGAGTAAACCCCAAAAAACAATAGTTAAAACAGCTAAAGCAGAACTTGCTGTTTGGCCCACACAAAGACCACTATGTTGCTGACCCACATGGAAAAGCGGTGACTCAGTTTTTGTGTGCCATCTTGGTTGTGGGGGAACATTCTGCTCTTATCCCTGTTACGTGAGGAATTCTCCCTTCATATGCAAGCTGATGGCTTGAGACAAGTAGTTCCAGTATTTACAGTCATTCCTAAAAGCTGCTGGCTTTCAGAATTCCTCTCCACCTGAGAGAGGTTGTCAGAGTTTAACATCTTTTAAGTTTGTACTGCATCTTGAATAATAATTTTAAAAATATCATTTTCCATATATTTAGCTTAACCTTTATACAATGCATTTTTGATAAACTGCATGACCTCACCAGGCACTGGAGCACAGTTTTGTCCAGACTCAAAGCATTCTCTTGGTCCTCACTTGTTGGTCTCAATTCTGGGAACTTAGGATTCACAAATGTTTCCTGGCTTTTCTAGGCTCTAATTTCTGTGACTCCTGATGAGGAGACATATGATGAAGAGGATGCTGCCTTCTGCTTGGAGATGCTTCTAAGAATTGTGTTAGAGAACAGGTATGACCTTGAAATACATGCAGGTTCACTGTGAATGTCCCTGCTTTACTGCAACTTCTGCCTGGATCTAGGGAATGACTTCGTTATGTGCTTGATTTGCCAGCTGAAGCAGCATGTGGCTGTAATTTCAGGGCTTAGCAATTCCACTCTAACATGTGCAAACAGAGGGGCTGTTCGCCCATGAATTATTGTCTGATATCATGAGATTTGGAGAACGCAAACTAAACACTGGAGGGAGAATTCTCCCACCTGATTGCTTTGCAAGTAATGAAGTAAATAAGAAATTTGATGTCTTTGTTGCTTCTATGTGTCTATTTCTGTATCTCTCAGCTGGAATTTTTCACTGAAATGAAGAAATACTGGGTTGTCTGGAGTTCTAGGAAAGGTAGCTGGATTCCTCTTGTCTCATCTCTTTTCATCCTACCCTTTCCCTCCTCTTTGTTATGGCTAGGGACCGTGTGACCTGTGTCTGGCAAACTGTCCGAGACCACCTCTACCATCTCTGTGTCCATGCAATGGAGTTCTGCTTCTTGGTGGAGAGGGCAGTGGTGGGGCTGCTGAGACTGGCAATTCGGCTCCTTCGTCGGGAAGAAATCAGTGCGCAGGTAAGGGATTCTCTGAAAGTCAGTTACTGGGATTTTGTGGCTACATCTGGCCACACAGAAAAACAGTTGCTGCTAGAGGGACTCACATTTAGCCTGTCTGTGCTGCAGGTAACAACAAACAGCATTTGTAAGTAGTTCTAAATAAAGGAATTGAGGGCCTTTGCTGTGTATTGAAGTGTAAATGATAGGATCTGTTATTCTTGTATCCTTCTGCGGCCAGGTTCTCCTCTCATTGCGTATCCTGCTCATGATGAAGCCAAATGTCCTGTCCAGAGTTAGCCATGAGGTTGCCTATGGCCTCCATGAACTCCTGAAGACCAATGCTGCCAACATTCACTCTGGGGATGACTGGTACACACTCTTCACCCTCCTGGAGTGTATTGGGTCTGGAGTGAAGCCACCTGCAGCCCTACAGGTTACATCAAGGACAGATAATGACACAGGTAAGACAGGCCAGCTTTTGCTAGGAAATCTGATGCCTGACTGCCAGATAAGCAGCTGCTTCCTCAAGCTTTTCAATTAGCAAAGGGGACTGCAAGAAAACAAAGCTGATATTAAACTACATTAGTGAGATTAAAGACCAGCACCTGCTGTTCACTCCTACCCCATGGCCTGTCCCTGTCTGTACTGTGCCATCTCTCCTACTTTGTGAGGAGCAGACCAGGTGCTAGTCCCTCAGGGAGCAGTGGGAGGAAAACTGATATCAGCTGTGGCAGCTGTAGAAGGTCTTTGCTCTATGCAAGGAGCGCTTTCTACTGGTTGTGGTATGGTGCCTTGGGTAATACAGCCTTAATCTCTCATCTGGGTGTGTAATGTAAACCAGCTGTTGTTTCTGTCATACTTGCTTCTTTTGTGGGACTGACTCCTTTCTATCCCCATTTTAAGGATCTCGTAAAGGGACTTGTTCTTCAAAATTCTGTTTCCAAATCCATCTCTGTTTAGAGTGCCTGACCCATTCCCACAAGACCAACCCATTATTTCCCCCTTTTCTTGACTGTGACAGAAAGATGATCTTTTCTGCAAACTGTTTCTGTTTTACTTGAGCCAGCTGGCAAGGTATTTGAGGCTGACAGCTTCAGACTTCTAAAGCAAACAGTAAGAAAAGACTTCTCCAGAAGCCTTCATTTTCCTCTTTGCTTTTCTAGAACTTCTTTGCTAGGTGCTGATACTTTGTGCTAGACAGATGGAGAGAAATGATATTTTGCAAAACACCAATGGCCTGTACCTTCTGGCTGTCTTTTTTTTTTTTAACTGCTTCTGTCTTTGCTGATTGCACAATCTACTTGACTATGGCAGCTTGCACATCAAAACGCTAGTTCTGTTTACCCCTGAAAATGTTTGCTGCACTGTGTTCACAGCAGGTCTGTCTTTATACTTGTGAGTTTCTATGTAATGTTGAATGATGGAAAGAATATCTGCTTCTAACTAACATATCAGTACCTTAAATTTGGCCTTTGCAAAGATTTATGTGCTTAGAAAATTTGAAAATTAAGGTTACCCTAAAGATCAGGGAAGGTAGATTGGACTAGTGTGGAACATGCTAAAGTAGATTGCTGCTGATGAGAAAGTCTTGACAAGTATTAGTGTGGACTGAATGACTCCAGAGGCCCTAGATGGGTCATGTCATTCTGTGTTGTGCTTTTGGAGTTGTGTTGGCTGAAGGTGCTTGCCTTAGCACCTCCAGTAGATCTTAAAGTGTGTAGTACACCTGTTTCTTCCCTGGGGGTCAAAGCATTGGACTTCTTGCCCTTTTCAAGCTGACAAGTGACATAGCAGAGTATGGAAAGCCCATTCCCTCTGAAGGGGAAATCCAAACATACCTACAGGGCAAAACCAGTGTCAGACATCTGTGTTTCCTGCTCTCTACTGTCATGCTTCTGTCATAATTGTTCTTCCTCTCACAGGAGGAGAGGCCTGGCCCAGTTTCTTCCAGGGTTCAAAGTGGTTTCTAGCTGATGCTGATCTGACAACCAGTCCTTATCCACAAATACTCTTCCAAGTTCTTGATTTGGCTTTGATTTAAAAGCCATGCCTTTTGTTTTGAAGGTGCTCAGTCAGACAGTGAGGTCTCCTCCTCCTGTCATCCAAGTGACATGAGCCTGGACCGTGGCTACACCTCTGATTCAGAAGTTTACACAGACCATGGGAAGCCAGGCAAGATGCATCGCTCAGGGACAGATGTGGATGTCATGAACAGTGGCTGGCTAGTGGTGAGTAGCCAATGGGCTTCTGGTGCCTGAAGAAGACTATTCCTACTGTGGTTGTTGTCAGAGGGCACGTGGTAGGGAGAGAAAGAATGACAGTAGTAAAAAGAGCTGAGATGAACTGACAGTGTAGAGGGAGGATGAAGAGATGAAGATGGAGAGAAGAAAGCTTGGAGGAAAATGAGGGAGAAAGGGAAATGGATCCTACAGAAATGTTTCCTGTTGGCTTCAAGAGAAAAGCCCTTTCAGCATGTGCATGAAATGCTGCTTATTATGCTACCCTCTCCTGCTTCCTTTTCGTGGTGCCCTGCAGGTGGGTAAAGATGACATCGACACCTCCAGATCTACTCCTGGGCTCAGCAGGATGGGGCCGTCTCCTCTTGTAAACCAGTACAGCCTGACTGTGGGGCTGGATTTGGGCCCACATGACACAAAGTCTCTCATGAAGTGCGTAGAGTCCCTGTCCTTCATCGTGCGAGATGCTGCCCACGTTACACCGGAGAACTTTGAGCTCTGTGTCAAAACCATCCGCATCTTTGTGGAAGCAAGCTTGAATGGGGGTAAGATGGCCCTTGGTTTGACAGTCAAGATTAGGCTTGGAGCGGCCAGTCAGCAAGAAGTGTGAAGTACACTGTCAGGGAACGAGTCTCCAACCACCAGAAAATGGTCTGCTCTGAGAAAGTGTCCTGGCTGCTGCTTAGCAGCAGGCACCTTACTCTTATCCCTCTGTGGGATGGAGGAGAGGTCTGAAGCTGATGTGTAGGTACCAGTATCAGGTGTTGCTGAAAGCTGTTCCTGAGGGGTGCTGGGTACTTCTTCAGGCAGGTAGCTGTCATTTCACAGGACAGGGCCTTGCACTGGGGTATCAACAGGTGGCCGCTGTGTGTGTAGAAAGGCAGATGATTTTGTAGTGGACTGCATATGGTATGTTGCTGTCTTTTGCTTTCTAGGCTACAAGTCCCAGGAGAAGAGGGGAAAGAGCCACCGGCATGACAGTAAATCCAGTCGGTTAAAAAAAAAGCCAAAGGAGAGCTCCACACGGCGATCACGGGTCTTGAGCCAACATCAGGCACACTCACACAGTGATGAGGATGAGGATGAGAGCATTCCTGCCAGCTACCACACTGTGTCTTTACAGGTTAGTCAGGACGTAAGTATAGCAAGGATTTCCTCCTCTCCTTTCCTATATTCAGGGCTTTGCTAGGGAGTCACTGGGATTTTTCATGGAGGGTAGGGGGCTGCATTCTGTGTTAGTGGGCAGTGGATGGCAGAGGGTGGCTCTGGTGGCAGTGTGTCATTCTGCAGCGAAAGATGAGGACTGCAGTTTGGACAGGCAAAAGCAGAATATCAATGATGGTAGGGTTTGGAGCTGTGGGTCACTTGTAATTAAGATGGATGTGGATCAAGGACATTTGGAAGCACGAGGTTTACATAGGATTAGTAGGGAGTCTGACAGAGCATCTGAGCTCGTGGAGAGGGGAAAGCCCTGTTGGCTGAGGCACAGGGCTTTCAAGTCCAGAGGACTGGATGACGGAGTGACTTCTCTGTCTAGCAGGTCAAAGGTCAGAGAAGGTCTGAAGGCACAGGCCTGCTAACTGCCAAACTGTTGGGCCTCACTTTAGTAGTGAAGTGATTAGAATCCTGTCATTTGGCCATACAGAGTTGTTCTGAGGGAGGTGTGCATCTGTTTCCTGCTTTTTTTGTTGTTGCGGGGTTTTTTTAAACCAAAAAGAGTTGCAGAGTTGTTGCTGGACAGCATAGCTGAATCACTGGATTTCTTCCTCTGCCTGGGAGAATCAATTATCTGGGAGAATTGGGATGTTGTTCCTCACAAGTAGGATTGACATGACTACTGAACTGTTACAAATCTTGCTGAAGATGCCTGACACTTGTCCGCTTAGCAAAGAGGCAGACACCAGGGCTCTATAGGGTTATGTACGTACAGGAAGCAAGTTTGAGTAGCTGTGAGCCTCTTAGCAATGGTTTGGGGAAAAGCAGGGACCAGGCTTGCTTCAAAAATTTAAGTCCTGTATGTTACTTAACATGATGCTTGACTTGCAGCTCCTGGACCTCATGCACACCTTGCACACGCGAGCAGCGACCATCTACAGCTCCTGGGCAGAGGAGCAACGCCATCTAGAGACAGCTGGGAAGAAAATCGAAGCAGATTCCCGAACGCTGTGGTCAAAATGCTGGTGTCCTTTGCTACAGGGTAAAGCCATCCCCTTGTGATGAGAGTAGGCAGAGACGCTTCCAAAATAATGGCAGCACTTAAGAAAGTTGAGGGCTCAAGAATTAGCTGCAGAAAACAGACAGAGGTTGTTTCTAGGGTCTGTTGTAATCGAAAAAGAGCTTGGATTACTTACAGAGAGGTATCCTTAGCATGAGTTAGCTGCCATCTTGCTTCGGACCTGACAGTAGATTCCTAGTCTGTGGCCTGGAGCAAGTATAATCTTTTTCCTTTTTTTTTTCCCCAGAAAGTGTTTGATATTCATTAGACTTTTTGCCCTAGACTAGGGAAAGTGATGCCCCTGTGGACTTTGCCCTGAATCCCTCTCTTGCAGGTATTGCCTGGCTGTGCTGTGATGCCCGACGCCAGGTACGGATGCAGGCGCTCACTTACTTGCAGCGGGCCCTCCTGGTACATGACCTGCAGGCCCTGGATGCCCTGGAATGGGAGTCCTGTTTCAACAAGGTAACCTTCTGGGTGGGCTGGGCATGTAGGCAGGAGAGGGTTGTCAGGAAGAGCAAAGCTGTGTGCAGAAGTGGCAGAATGGTGTCCTAGTTCAGCACCATCTTGTTGAGCAGTTCACTACAATAGACAGGTGTTCCCTCCTCTGATTCTGTGGAGAGTTACTGTCTGCTTAGTCTTCTGACAGAGCCTCTTGGAGTGTTAAAATTAATCCAGTCATTTCTACCTCCCATTGTTTCTCCCACACTTTCTGCCCAGAAGCCTCCAGTCCCAAAAGCCAGCCCTTTCCTGTGAGGTTGTCTATGCATATCTCATCAGTCATTTTTGAGCTCAGAAATTTCGAAGTGTCTGATCCAACAGGTGCTGTTTCCTCTGCTAACCAAGCTACTGGAGAACATCAGCCCAGCTGACGTTGGTGGAATGGAAGAAACTAGGATGAGAGCCTCAACACTACTCTCAAAGGTGAGCATACTTCTGCTGTCTGAAAGCTCAGGGGAAACCATGTGCCTCAAGAAAACCAAACTGTTTGCTGTATTAGCTTCCCAGCATTTCTGATCTGAGTATGTGTCAGTTTGCTAGTTTAACTGTCTTCAGTGCTGGACTTCTTCACCACCTTCTGCTTTTGGGACATGCCTTCTCTCTAAAACTGTCTCCCTGAACCTGGCCTTTGGAGGTGTTGTTAGCAAGGAGTTTGTGCCTTTATGAAGAATGGAGAGAGAAGTATTTTGCCTGACATTAGTTGAAGACAATCTGTTCTAATGGTGAAGTGATGCGTGTCACAAGCTAATAGTACTGACCTAAGGCAGAGAGTTTGGAAGGGCTAGCAGACATGGTGATGCAGACTGCAGTGGCCTCATGCAAAGAAGACAAGATCTATTCCTCAGCATTGCAGCTCAGAAGAGTGGAGGCCTCTGGCTGGGCCTGTGCTTGCTGATAGCGTGCCAGAAGGATGGGGATTTCCAGATTTGCAAGACTGGCTTGTCAAGATATGAGCAGCATCCCTGATTCTACTTGTTGACAGTGGTTATGGTTTTTTAATAGGTGTTCCTACAGCATCTCTCCCCCCTCCTTTCACTGACCACCTTTGCTGCTCTGTGGCTGACAATCCTTGACTTCATGGACAAATACATGCATGCTGGCTCCAGTGACTTACTGGTAAGTTGCTGAAAGTGATGCTGCAGTACTTTGAACAACCATTCATTGATTTTAACCTTCTAAACTTGAAAGGTAGTTGTTTGGGTTTTTAATCTTTTGATCCTTCCAAAATAATTTTGTTATAGTCTCTCCCCTTGGCCTTTTTCCAAGGCAGCCCATCAGCTGTTTTGAGCTTTCATTCATTGCTGTATGTCCATTCTCTATGTCCTGAGGAGTGTCTCTGATTACAGCTGGAGGCCATCCCAGAGTCTCTGAAGAATATGCTGCTTGTAATGGATACAGCTGGAATATTCCACAGTGCTGACTCAAGGACAGGATACTCTGATCTCTGGGAGATCACTTGGGAGCGGATTGACTGTTTCTTACCTAGGTTGAGGGATGAACTCTTCAAACAAACAGTCATCCAAGGTATGAAGGGCTGAGAAACCTTAGGTAAACAGATCTTGGACCTAGTACTTCCACCTTGTTAAGTACCCAGCTGCCATAGTGCCTGGATGCTAATGAAATTATAGGTACAGGAGACTGTGGGAGTTTGGCACAAGGAGAACAAACTGAAGGTGGGAAAAGGGATTCAGCAAGCTGATGTGTGAGCTCACTGCTTGTTTTGTTTTCCTAGACCCTGTCCCCAGCATACCAATGGAGCAGCAGCTTCAGAAATCAATAGTGTCTGCTCTGCCCACTTCTCCTGTGGGCGATGTGAGAACAGCCACCCACCTGGCTCCTTTGGAGAAGCCCTGTGAACTGCGTGCCAGTGGTGAGTCCCCTTTTCTTCTTCCTAGTATTATCTTCCCAGTACAGTAGCCATGGATCTGCATTTCCTCAGTTTAGCATGATCTACAGTGACCAGGCCTCTGGTGCTGTGGAACTATTGTGCTTCAAAATGGATAGGTTGTGGCCTTCTTGCTGAGATTATTGGGGTGGGCAGAGGTTGTGGCAGAATGCCTGTGATCAGCACCTACTCCTCAGGGCTTTGTATGAAGGCATGTGGAAGGAGCAAATCTGCAAAGGCCTCTGAGTTGATACTCAGCCCTGCTTAGCTCTGAGCTGAAAGGTGAATTTGTCAGGGCCTGATGTATTCTGTCTCTTCCTTTTTCCAGAGTCTGAGAGAGCCACTGCACCTGCCTCACCCACCATCAGCACCTCTGCCTCTCCTTCTTTCCCAGCATCAGGTCCAACAAAGACAAGCCCTGTTACAGACATAGCTCCAACCACAGCACAGCCGCCGCTTATCCTGCAACCTCTTGCCTCTCCCCTGCAGGTTGGAGTGCCACCTATGACTCTGCCAATAATCCTCAACCCAGCCCTAATTGAAGCCACCTCTCCTGTTCCCCTCTTAGCTACTCCACGGCCCACTGACCCCATGACAACCTCTGAGGTCAATTAGTTTGAGGGTGTCTGAGAACTGTCTGCTGAGGAAGCTTTGTGAGTGGAGGATGCTGGCCAAATGTTCTCTGGTAGTGGGCATGTTTGTTTTAGAAGATGATGCTAATCTGAGCAGAAGGGCTGCTGCCACAGTCTCCCTGGAGTACATTATGGTTTGCTCCCTTCTTGTGGCAACCACCTCGAAATCCACGTAGAAAACCCTGTCTTCTTGAAGGGTTGCCCAGTTCCACTGACCAGTCTCATTCCTGCCTTCACAATCTCAGGGGCAAGGCAGCACCCACACTCAGCAGCCTGGGACCAAGCTGCCACTAATTCATTTGGTAAAGAGGGAAAACTCTTTGATGTCACACCAGAGAGGCTGCGGTTACAGGACTGTCTCCAAGATTATTCAATCCAGTCCCTGGACAATTCTCCAGCCGTTCCCTAGCTTCCCTGCCTGTGCTTCTGGTCACACTGCTTTGTTTGGGCTCTGGACATGCCTGGGGTTCAGCAGGGTGAGAATTTTTTGTAGAAATGTCGATTGCTTACAGTGCTGCTCCCAGCTTGCTATGCAGGGCTTCTTGTCTGCTGTAGCCACGTTTTCCTTCTGCAGTATGGATCATAGCAATCCACATGCCAGATAGAGAGCAGGGAAGCCTAGCAGAGGCAGCACTGCTCTCCTCCCTCCTCCTGTAAATGTAACCAGGCTTTCTGGTTGGAGGGAGCAAATTCAGAGGGCTCGGCCTAGTTGAGCAGATGAGAGGGAAATGCAGTCCCATGAGCTGAGAGCAGAACACTATGGCCTTCTCCCAAACAGAACTTGGGAAGCCACTCCCACAGGTGTTGTCCACCACTCACTACATTGGCCTCTTGGTGTGCAGCCCCATTCCTTAGAACATCCTCTTCAGCTGGAGATGATGTGAGGGTCTGTGGCACCTGCAGATAGATGCCTAGCAAGTCTACTTTGCTTTCTCTTGAAAGCTATGCAGAGATTGCACCCTTCTGTGTCTTCAAGTTGTTGGGAGCCCACGTCCTTCTCCTCCTAGAATGCCTCTACCACTGAGGCCCTGGTAGTCCTTCTTAATGCCTCTGCCTTGCAGCAAGGATATCCTGCTCTTCTGCCCTGCTCGTGCCCAGAAAAGAGCTGGCTGCCTGGCAAGTGCTACATCTCCATTCTTTCTCCTGTCTTGATTAGTTGGCTAAATTCTCAATAATACCAATGTCAGAAATCCCACTGGTGGCTGGGAGGGGCATGGGCAGGACTCCAACAAGTGTATCCTGTACTGAGAGGAACCTGTACTTGGGGTGGAAGTACAACCAGTGTACATATACAGTAAATGGCTACAAATCCAATGGACTTTTTACAGTGTAATAAATACATCCTGTAAATGAATGCTGCAGTGTTGCACTCGTTTTCTTTCGCGGGTCTGTGGCTAAGAGCTTTAGTAAGAGTAGAGTTTAGTTGTCAAGGTGCTATGCCCACCTGCTAGCTCCCTGGCTCAGTATGCCAGGATCTTCCAACAATGTGCTTTCTTCAGGGAGCATGGAGGAACTTGCCCCAACAAATGGTCAGCTCATGGGGGGGCTGCCATCAAGGGGATAAACAGAAATGGTTCCTATCATGGACAAAGTGGAACAGTAACAGCTAGATTGCTCCTGCTTCTGGCAACAGGTTAGTGTCAGCTGCAAAATCTCTGCTGTCAAGTTGGTGTGTCCTCACTCACTGCCAGGGCTGAGGGCAGAGACTAGGGCTGAGGAGCAGGTGCCCTCTGGCATCTTGGCACATAGCCAGAACACAGACCTTGGTGACAACCTGGCTGACTTCAGAGAAAGGACCATTTTCTGTCAGATGAGGAAGAAATCCTTTTTTCCACTGTCAAGACGTGAACTTGGAGAGGGTGTGAGAGATCCTGGGCTCTTCCAAGGCTAACACTTGCCGTGGATGTGGACAACCACACATTCCCCTCCTGGTATTTTCTACTTTGCCTTGTGGCAAAGATCCACACAGTGCAACAGTGTCCTTAGAGCTGCATGAGACACCAATGCCTTCCCTGTTACGAAGATTCCAAGAGACTCCTGTGGGCTTGGTAAGGGGTTTAAAAACTTGGAGTTTGTTTGAATTGCATGAGCAAAGTTCTAAATGTTGTGTAGTGGAAGTACAATGTGCACACTAAGAAAATCCTGTTCATAAATTCTAGTCCTCTTACACCATTTCCACCATTCCTGGAATATTTTCACTTCTGCAGCCTTCTCTTCATCACCTTCCACTGCTTCCAGATTGTGTCCTTCCAACCCTTAAATGTTTTCATTCCTGTGTTTGTGCTGCCTGTGGCCCTTCTGTATCCCCCTCTCTCCCTGGTGTTTCAGAGACTTCACTCCCATTTGCAACTATCTTTTTCTGAGCTGTCTCTAAAATGCTCGCTGAAACTTTTAAATGATTAACTCCTATGTAAACCATTGTTCAATCTTCAAGTGCCTTGATGTCAGCACTCTCTGACCCCCAGATGGTCCTTTGACTTCCTGGAGTGATGTCAGCTAACAGCAAAGCCCGTTTTTTTTCCCCACTGCCTTCAGACAATTGTTTGAGGGATGTTATGTTCTAAACTGCATGTGCAGACTCAGTTTCTACGAAGAGCATTTCATCTTAACTTAGACAATTGTGGTGCAAAGCAAAAGCCGCCCAAGGAAACTGCAGGAAGCAGGATTGGAATGGAAAGAATGTCAGCTGGAAAGACAGACATAATTACACTTTGAACAGTTTTCAAACAGTTTTCCCTTGACTGTAAATAGGAGTGGACTGGAAAACCAGAAAAATTCTTTGTGTTGTTTGGATATTGCAGTAACAAGGTTTCATGTGTTACAGGGAAATAATTAGCAGGGAAAGTGAACTGAAAGAAGATCAGAATCAACTGACACATAGCATGTGCTGTGATACTTATTTTATTGATAAGTCTCTTGAGCTCTATTAACTTAAATTACAGAAAAGACAGTCATACTGCCATTAGCTGTTGGGAAGGAGTGGTGTTCATAACATTAGCCTTCAGGTCTGTCCCAGCATATATTTTTTTTCTAGTCTTGGGCTTTTCTCATTTTCATGGGTCTGACTCACTGTTTTCCAAAGGAGGCTGGACAGGCATCACCAGAGTTTGGATTTATGTACCTCCTCTGTTCCTATTTACATCAGGAACTTCCACTGTTGAAACAGACTAGCAATAAGTAGTGGGCTTTAGGGTATGTCAGTAGGATGAGTTACTGCAGTTTTTTTTCCTTATTGGTGTAAAGCTTCCTAGTGGGAGAAAGCCCTGTAGAAAGCTAAGTTCTGGCTGTAAGACACAAATTTGTCTCAAACTTGTGAAAGTGAAGCAATGCTGCTCTTAGATTCGAATCTAAGTTTTAAATTGAATCTGAAAACACTTAGAAGACCCGGCCTGTAGGAAAGATTTCCATGAGATAACTTCCAATAGTGAACTGGCTTTTTTGGAAGTTACCCTTACTCCTAGACATGCTAGCTGTTGAACTTCCCTGGAAAAATTTAGGTGTTACTGCACCTAAAACCATCCTGAAACTTTGGTGACCTGCTCCTCTGCCCCACCTGTGCAGAAGGCAGCCCGGTGGGGTTTGTACTGCCCAGCCCATGGCCTGGCAGCAGTAGCAGCCCTGCCAAGGCTGCCGAAAGCAGCAGCAGCTGTACTCCTGGCCCAGCGCCATAGTTCCCACTGTCCACACAGGCGCAGGGGCTGCTGGGAGAGGGAGGGCAAGGCCTGCTGTCTGCTAGCAGATGGAAATGGAGGGGGCAGCTTTGGGAGCACAACCAGCTCAGGAGCAAAGTTCTGGACTGTTAACTCCTTCAGCAAAAGGTCAGGGAACTGATGTGCTCAACTGCAAGGAGAGGCTGTGGGCCTGTGAGGAGGCTGCCTGGAGTGTCATGATATCCTCCAAGACTACAAGTCCCAGTATGCAATAGTCTTCCTCCTACTGCATAACTTGCACCCTGGCCGGGATGAGGTGGTGGGCAACCAGAGCTACTCTCCTATGCCAGCCAGGTCAAGTGCTGCTGCTGTTACCAGGCAGCTCCTCTTAGCAGAAGGCAGTGGGAAGGTGCAGGGTTCATGAGCACCAGCCACCCTGGAGCCCAAGAGGTGCATGCACCATTTGGCTATGCTGAGTGTTTCGGGACTTTCAAACACATGCCCACAAGCAGCTGTGGGGTGGGAGAGCAGGTTATTGCCGAGTTTCTAATAGGGAAATGGGGCTGCTGTGGCCTTGCCACAAGCCGGCTGCTCTGCCAGGGGAAGTTGTGTTTCCTCTTAAAATGGTGATTTCTCTGGACAGCAAGGCTTCTCATAGCATGCTCCTGAAAAAGCTGGCAGCCCACGGCTTGGACAGGTGTACTCTTTGCTGGGTTAAGAACTGGCTAGATGGCCCGGCCCAGAGAGTGGTGGTGAATGGTGCTGCATCCAGCTGTCAGCCGATCATTAGTGGTGTTCCCCAGCGCTCAGTGCTTGGACCACTCTTGTTCAACATCTTTATTGGTGACTTGGATGAGGGGATAGAGTGCATCCTTACAAGTTTGCAGATGACACTAAGCTGGGTGGAAGTGTCAATCTCCTTGAGGGTAAGGAGGCTCTGCAGAGGTACCTAGACAGGTTGGATCGGTGGGCAAAGGCCAATTGTATGAGTTTTAATAAAGCCAAATATCGGGTCCTGCATTTTGGTCACAACAACCCCCAACAGCTCTACAGGCTTGGGGAGGAGTGGCTAGAGAGGTGCCCAGCAGAGAAGAACCTGGGAGTGTTGATTGACAGCCAGCTGAACGTGAACCAGCAGTGTGCTCAGATGGCCAAGAAGGCCATCGATATCCTGGCTTGTACCAGGAATAGTGTGGCCAGCAGGAGCAGGGAGGTGATCTTGCCCCTGTACTTGGTGCTGGTGAGGCCACGCCTTGAGTACTGTGTGCAGTTTTGGGCACCACAGTATAAGGACATGGAAGTGCTGGAGAGGGTGCAGAGAAGGGTGGCTAGGCTGATCAGGGGACTGGAGAACAGGCCTTATGAGGGGAAGCTGAGAGAGCTGGGGCTGTTTAGCCTGGAGAAAAGGTTGTGAGGGGAGACCTTATCGCTCTCTTCAGTTACCTGAAAGGAGGTTGTAGAGAGGTGAGTGTTGGCCTCTTCTCCCTTGTGACTAGCAATAGGATTGGAGGGATTGGGTTCAAGTTGTGCCAGGGCAGGTTTACATAAGATATTTGGAAAAATTTCTTCACCGAAAGAGTGGTGTGGTATTGGAATAGGCTGCCCAGGGAAGGGGTGGAGTCACCATCCGTGGAGGTTTTCAAAAAACAGGTAGATGTGGCGGTTTAGGGACAAGAATAGTGTAGGGCTTTCAGATGGACTTGATCTTGAAAGTCCTTTCCAACCGTGATGATTTTATGATTCAAGGTTGGTGAGTGGCTGCTAAACTTCTCCCCTAGCTGAGCCATTTGTAGAAGGTGTCTGAGAAAGGAGAGGTCTGGGTAACTGGGTCAGGACAGCATGCGTGAGGCAGTGAAGTGTCGCTAGCTATTTATTGAGAGTGCAAGGTAGTCAGTGCCACGGCACAAACTGGGACTTCTCAGGAGGGAAAGTTGGGCCCATGTTAACACTCTAGCCATGAGAAAGAAGCGGGGACTGAGCTAGATTTTCTGTACCCAGCTGTTACCTGGTTCTGTACCTCCTGCCTCACCTCTGCACTGAGACAGTGCCCTTTGGGTCACGCTTGCTGGAGAAGCCCAACAGCCTCGTGGACATGGGCACGGGGATGGTGTTGGAGACTGACAGCACATCATCTGGGGCAGAGGAAGGTAAGTCCCCAGCACCCTACAGCTGGCTGCTGCTCTCCGATTCAACCTTGGGAAAGGTTGCTCCAGGCTGCAGCTCCAAGAAGGAGGTGTCTGCTGCCGACGAGCCGCGGAAGAGCCTGGCTGTGTCAGAAGATAAGTTACAGCGCTACGCGGTCTGGGGGTCGAGTGGACTGCCTGCTCTGCCGACCTGAGCATTAGGGGCTCCGTGCAGTCCCCAGCCCTGCCTGCCTGGAGGGTGCCGGCGCAGGTCCCACCCGGGCCAGCAGTGCGGCCGCCACGTGGCGCCCGCCGCCGTGCTGAGCCGCCCCCACTCCGCGCTCCCCGCTCCGCGCCGGACGGGGCGGGTCCTGGCCGCCGAGCGGGACNTGCAGGAGGCAGCAGGGAGACTCCTCTGGCGGCCCCGCTCGCCCGTAGCCCGGCGGGGCATGTCCGGCCCCAGGATGCCGGCCTGGGGTATCCTGCCCATCACGCTGCCTGCCTTCACCATCACCGGCATGTGGATCGTGTGAGTGCTGCGGGACGGCATAGAGCTGCCGCCAATCTCCCGCCACCTTGGCGGCGGAGTTGGGGTCGCGCGGGCTGCAGGACGGGCTGCAGTGGGTCGGGGAACTGGAGGATGCTGCGAGGCGGAGTGTTGTGGGACACTGCTGGGCCCGCGTCGTGTTGGGGCTCTTCTGCACGCTCAGTGGCGCCCACATCTCCTCGTTACTCCGCAGACCCCCTGTGTGGTCATTGCGTCCCCTGCAGCGGCGCTGGCATGTGCCTCCCTAGCCTTGCTCCCCTGGCACCCCGTGGGATTGCATGTCCCTGTCTAGGTGTGAGTGCGGCTGATACTTAGGCGTCACGGAAAAGTCCTTGGAAGTATGCCACAAACCCAGGTCCTGCAGTACCAGGGCTGTCGGTGGCATATGGGCACTCATCCCTTGTGGTGGATGGATAGGAAGGCTAAGGAGCATTTGTCACTTGAGCTGGGGACAGAGGCTATGTCACCTGGGTGAGCAGCACTAGCCCACCCTGCCAAGTCAGCCCTTCCCTGGGCCTTGGCCCTGGGATCTCAGGTGGTCAAATAGGGCTGTCCTGCCCTGGTCGATTAGCCCCAGTCTAGGTGATGGGGCTTTTTGGTGTGTGGGATGGAATGAACGCACCACATACCATATGGGTCCCTCCAAGAGATTCAACCATATGGTATTGCTCATCCTCCTTCGTGACAAAGCTGAATGCTGACCCTAGTGCAAGGAACTCATGCTCCGAATTTTCTTCTTGGATACCTTGTAAAACTCTGGCCATCTCCTGGGAGCTAACCTGTGGGGTAGATACTCCTCCAGCTCAGAGCAGCACAGGTGGGAGGTGCTGCTTATTGTCCTCACAGGTAAAGCTGCTCTGGGAAGGGGAGCTCTTGAGCCCTTTTCTGGCCCCGAACATGTTCTACAGCCACCTGTCTCGTCAGTGTAGCAGCAGAGTGAGCCCAGGCAGTTGCATGTGGGAGTGCGTGGCCCATGTGGGGTCCAGCTGGCAATACCTGGGATGCAGAGCCATGAGGAGGAACAGGGTGGGTGGGGGCACATCCTGCTTGGGGAGGGCCTCTCTTATCTGATTGCCCCCTCTCAGGAAGGCACAAAGGCCTGGGATCAGGACTGGGTGCTTGGGGGACCATCTGGGAAGTGGCTGGGTGAGGAGCCTGTTAGGGGGTCAGTGCTCTTGGTGGGCAGTCCTTGGGATGGGCAGTGCTGCCCCTTGGTTCCCCCTAGCTGTCCCACTCTGCCCTGGCATCTCTGCTGAGATCATCATTTTCTCAGCCTGGCTATAATGTGGCCAACTCGGGCAGGAGACAGTTGTTTTTACTGATGTCGGGGCCTATTTTTAACATGCACTGTTTACAGCTGTGGGGGCAATTTGAAGTGTGTTGCCACTTGTTGCTGTGGCTGCCAGGTGGGAGGACTCCTTGCTGGGGCCCAGACCCCTCTGGGGCTGAGCGGGATGCATATCATGAACCTCCTGTTACACTGACCTAGGTGCAGGGGTGACTCCACAGTGAAACGTTTGACAGAGCTCACCTACCCAAAGTTCCCTGCCAGTGCACTAGCTACTTTTCCAGACAGGCACTGGCCAGCCAGAGGCAAATGGAAGCAGGGCAGCACAATGGGCAAGAGGTCCACAGGAGCAGCTGCAACTGCACTGAACTGGAGCAGGAGGCAGCTCTTGGTGGCAGTGGGGCTACTGGAGCCTGGGGATGTAGGGAGCAGGATCACCATGGAGCATGGGCAGGGCTCATGCACTTGCTTGTCTTTTTTCTGCTTTGTAAAGCTGAAAGATGCCACAGAGTGAGTGCTGGCCTGTGGCAGGCAGCAAGGGCTTGTATCCCCTGCTCCCATAAGTGGTCCCTGGGGCTGGCCCTAAGTGCTGTCCAGGAGTTGGGGTCAGGGATGCCGGGAGGCAGGTGGCTGCAGTAACCCTTGTTGTTGTTTCCCCCAGGTATGCCATGGCCCTCTCCAACAACCATATCTGCCCTGTCCACAACTGGTAAGGCTAGGGGGGTGGCAAGGACTCTTTGCTTGGTTTTTGCTTGGACCAGCTTGGTTAAAGACCCGTAATGCTGGGTCCCTCTCCGTAACTGTCCCACCTGAACCATGTCACGCTGTGGTGGACCACCAGGTAGCTGAGGGCTCCTATGTACCACCTTTGTGCTGAAAAGGGGATCGGGGGCCAGGCTGGCCCTGGGAAGGGGCTGAGGATGACAAGGGAGGTGGGAGCATTAAAGTGGGTACAGAGCCACCTCCTCCTCCAGTAGACACAGTGCTGACAGTGGTATGGCACAGTTGCCCTAGGATTTGTGTCTTCTGTCTGACCCACAAGTGGCTTTTGGGAGCAGAGCTGTTTGGGGACTAGCTGCTGGCAGGGTTGGGCCCTGTATTTGCAAAGCAGTGAGGATGTCAGAGCCAAGCAGGGCTATCAAAAGCTGCCCTCTCTCCCCTGCCCAGGCTTGCCTGCACTTACAGCCACTCTGGTGAACGATCCAGCACTGCTGCAAACCAGACGGGGAGAGGGAGGCCATTGAAAAAACACAGCATGGAGAAAGTATGAAAATAAGTGGTCAGAGAATTACAGAGGGCTGTGTGTCTCCATGGAAAAGGCTGAGGCTTGCTTGCTGGATGCTAAATCTGGCAGTACCAGGGGGATGGGACAGCCCTGTGGCGCTCAGCCACCCCTCGGGCAGAGCTGCCTGTGCGTCCCAGGATGGGGGCTGAGGCGCAGGAGAGGCGAGGGCTGGGAAAAAAACCACACTGCTCTCTTGGCAACTTCTTCTGCGGGTTTTTTGGCTTGTTGTATCTCCTTAAAACTCTGCCCAGAAAAATCCATGTTAGTTTAATTTTTGCTGGAGTGTTTGAAGGAGAAGGGGAAAAAAAATCCTTCTGCCATTTCCTGCCTGATGGCTGATTCTGCCCTGGGAAGAATGTGTGTGTCTTGTCTCCTGCACAGCCAGCCCTTAATGATGAATAATGCTTCCCGGCCTCGGGCTGCTCGCTTTAAACAAAATAATAATAAAAAAACCCTCCCAAACCAAACACGGCCCCAAGAGCAGCCCTTGAGGACTCAGTGAGGCTTGGAAAACAAAGCCACCAGTAAAGGGGGAGACTGAAAAAACACCAGAGCCTAGCCCAGCCCTTTCCAAAAAGGCCTTTTTAACCATACACTTGCTGGGCAGCTCGAGGTGGGTGTTGGAAAGCCTGAGCCGGGGAGTGGTTAGCACTGTCTGAGGGGACCCTTTGAAGCACAGGGCTTTAGGCTCTCTGCCTGAAGGGTGGGGAGAGGGCCCCATTCAGCTATGTCAGGTAGAGGTGCTGGCTGCCTGGGTGATGCTGCAGCAAAGGGGAGCCCAAAAACCTGCTACAAGTGTGTGCCAGCTCCCTGAAGAGCTAGGAGAGCGAGGAAGTATGTACCCAACAAGGGGGAATTCGGTTTTGGTTGCAGGCGGCAGCTGTGGCACAGGAAGGTGTCTCTGCGTCCCTAGGTTCACGGGGTCTTTGGCCACAGGAAGCACTTCCAGGGCTCTGTGGTGACTGCAGGCAGCAGAGCCCTGCCATAGCCTGGCAGCACTGGGGGCTGACAGGTAGGGCTCCTGAGGGCAGCCTAGGGGCTTGCCGTGCTTGCCCTCTCTTCCCGGTTGGGATGGCACTGCTTCCATGGGGACTCTTTCCCATTCAGCTTGGCATTCCTGCCTGTCCAGTGCAAGCCCAGAGCTGTCAGTGGCAGTGTGCCTAGCTCCACCTGCACTCCTACCCCTGGGGTGTGTGTGACAGGGCTGGCACCTGGGTGCTCCTGCTTCCGCCTGGGGCGTGGAGCTGCATGAACCCCTCAAGCCCAGCACTTGGGCCCATGCAACCAGTGGGTGTGTGCAGCTCTCTGCCCTGCCATGGCCTCTCCCTTGCAGGCAGGGACTCTGGGTGGGCAGCAGAGCCAGCAGGCAGGGGACAAGCTATGGAAACCCAGGTGTGGTACTCCTGGAGGACACTGTAGGTCTGTGGGTGACTCCCTTGAGGGGCTTGTCCCCAGGGTGCAGGCACATCCCTGGTTTCAGGCTGCACTTGCTGGTGAGCAACTCTTCTGCCCTTGGTAGGCCTGTGGGCAGAAGGCAGAAGGGTCCTGAGCAGCAGCTTGGTTCTCCTACCCTGTACCTTTCTTTGCTCATGGCAGGAACTACAACCAGTCATGTGGCATGGATGGCCCCGGCTCCTGCTGCACACTGGACCACATCCCTCTCGTCAGGTGAGCAGCTGAGCAGCCGTGGGGTGGGACCATGGGGCTAGCAAGGGGTCAGAGCTGCTCTGAGGCAACCCAGGAGTGTATCCTGGGGAGCAGGGCAAGCGCTGCACCCCAGGGCCCTGGGCTGAGGGCTCCCCGGGCCTTGCCTTGTCCTTGCAGCAAGTGTGGCACCCTGCCTCCTGAGAGCTGCTTCTTCAGCCTCATCTGCAGCCTGGGCTCCTTCATGGGTGAGTGTCTGCCACTGAGGGAGCAGGTCTGGGAGCAGGGTGCCCTGCAGTGCTCACCCCCAGCGGCGGGCAGGTGGGAGGCAGCTGCAGGTGGCGGGGTGCAACCAGGCTGTATCTCCCTCCCACAGTCATCCTGGTGGGGCTGCTGCGCTATGCTCACCTCCTGGAGCGCCTTGGGCCATCTCTCCTCAACACTCTAGGGCTGGCCACTGGCTGGGTCTGTGCTGCTGGCCTCACCATGGTCGGCAACTTCCAGGTAAGGCATCTCCTCAGGGGCCAGGGTGCCAGGAGGGAGCCTTGGCTGGAGTGGGGTGGCAGCAGTGCTCGGTGGAGTAGGATTTGGGGTGGTTGTTTTGGTTCATCCGTGAAATCTTTCACCAGGCACTGATCTTCCCCAGGCACTGGGACGCCTCTTTGCTTATGCACTTACAGTTTCGGGTCCAGATTAAGCTGCTGGGTTTGATCGAACCCTTACCTGAGTCCTTCTGCACGGTCCGTCCTCTGAATTGATCCACTTGGCAGGAGGCAGCTGCTGTCGCTGCGCCCCCAGAGGAAGCTTTGCTGGCCCTGATCCCCCCTGTGGCCCAGCCATGGCTCAGTGGCTCTGTTGAACGTAGGGCTGTGACACCCAGAAGGGGCTGTGGGCAGCCCCAGATGGCTCTGCCCCATGTCCCCGGCCATGGCAGGGCTGTTGGCCCAAGGGGCTCAGGAGCTGCCACTGCACACATGAGAGAAACAGAAGTGCTTTTTGGTCCTACCAGCAGACAGTGGGTCCAAATCTGCTCTTCAGTTGGGAGCTGGTCACAGGTTGAGCTCCCTGGACCCGCTCCTGGCACTGCCTGCACCCCTGCCTAGTGCAGCAGAGCAGTACCAGCACTGGCAGTCTCTCCCTTGCAGGTGGATCACGCGAAAGTGCTTCACTACATTGGGGCAGGGGTGGCATTTCCCACCAGCATGCTGTTCCTGCTCCTGCAGTCCATCCTCACCTACCGAATGGCCAAAACCCGTGGGCAGTACTGGACTGGCCACTTACGTAGCGTACTCACCTCTGTGGCCTTCCTTACCCTTGTCTTCAGTATCCTTCTGAAGGGTATGGGGAGGAGATCCAGGATGGGCTGGGAAAAGGTTGTCTTTGCAGTGGATATGTGCCTCACATCCTCCATCCTTTGGTCTGGCAGTGAGGCACGATGCCAGGAGAAGGGCTGGGAGCTTAGGGCAGGCAGCTCGCTGCAGGTGTAGGCTGAAGGAGTAGCATTATCAGGGCTAGGCAGGGGCCAAGGAGCAGAAGGGATGCTGGTGGACATCTCTCAGGGCTCTGGGGTGCCCTTAGACAGCCCTGTTCTACCTGCTGCAGCCTAACACAGCCACCGCTGTATATTCTACCCTCACACCTTGCAGAGTGGAAGGTTTGGTTAATTGTTCGGGTTTTTTAATAAGACACAGGTTATACTGAGCCCTCAGCAATGCAAAGTCCATCTTAGTTATGTGTATGGCTGAAGCTGAGTACAAAAGTGCTCTGTGTGGGTGTGTGGCAGCACCTCTGCCAGCCAGAGCTCACTGGCACCTGCTGTCTGACCTGCCCACAGGTGAGGGAGGGTTTGGAGAACAGGCACTGGAGTCTGCAAACACTGCACCAGGGAGGGAGGGCATAGCAGCAGGCAGAGCAGGGCTGGAAGAATGGTCCCAAGTGTGTGACCAGGGAGCCAGGGGCTTATTTGGGACAGAGGTTAGGTATATATTGGGAACCAAGGTAGTGGTTATTGGGCTGGAAGGAGAAAAAGCATGTGGTGTCCCAAAGAGGCTTGCTGAGGTCTCATCGGGGACAAGCAGCGCAGGAGGAGCCTGGGGTGTGCTGTTGGGCCTCGAACGTGCCAGTGGGTCCTGCTCTGTCACCACACCAGGCAGGCACGGGCCGGAAACAGGAAGGGAGCTGGGAAGGGCAGGAGTGCCATGGGGCTCTGCCAGGTGGGAGGGACAGGCAGGGCATGTCAGGACAAGGGAGACAGGACTGTGCCCGTCTGCCATGGCCACGCTGCTTTGTAAGCGCTGGGGGCTGGAAGTGGGAAAGCAACAAGCAGCAGTGGGGACAATGCGGGGAAAGGGCTGTGACCTCTCCTGGTGGAATGGGGGGAATTAACAGAGGGCTCTACCCTGCACAGCTGAGGTCTTTGCCTCTCCAGCTTTCCCAGATCTTGGTCTTGCTGGCAGAAGGCAGGGTACTGTCAGAGGTTTCACCTGGAGAGATGGAAGCTCTACCAGCCTTCTTCCCTCACCCTGCGGTGGTTCTGGAAATAGGTTTCCCTAGAGATCCCTAGTGGGGATGAGAGAAGCATAAAGAAGCTCTGGTAGTGATAGGACCTGGAGGAGAGGGAACAGGCCCTCTCTCTGGTGTGAGCCTACTGGCAGGAGAGAGGGATAGGGAGTGCTGGGGCGCTAGGATGTAGCAGCTCAAAACAGTTTACTAGGGCTAGGAATGATGAATTCAGGTAGGAGGGCTGATGAATTTTGTTTGACTTTTGACCTGCAGGAGGATGGGAAACATCAGCCTGGTTTGAGGAAGAGGTGAGAGGTAGGAGGGTGAGGCATTTGGGCACCCAGCTTGCCCTGGGTTCCTTCTGTCCCAGCCTTTCTAGAACTTCCCTGCCTGACATCAGTCCTGTGCTTTGGACTAGTTTGGACATGTGTGCCACCCCTTCACAGATGCCAGTGCCTTTCCTGGGCTTGGAGAAGCATGTGAAGTTTCTTGGGTGTAGGGTGGGGAGGTGGTGTGTTGCCTTTGGCNATGGTCCTCCATGGGGTGGTTGGAGTCCAGCTATGGTTTCCTTGACAGGGATGCCCTCAGGCGGTGTGTTCTTCATCCAGGAGAGCTTTGTGCTGCAGCATGTGGCTGCCCTGTGTGAGTGGATGTTCATCATCGCTGTCCTGGTCTTCTATGGCACCTTTACCTTTGAGTTTGGGGCCATCTCCACAGACACCTTCTTGGTCCTGCTGAAAGCCAGTCGGGCCCCCAAAAGTTACAAAGGCGAGAGTGTTGTGTCCAGCACGGCCCACATCCACAGTCATGTAGAGGGCCTGGCCATGGCCTGACCCTTATGGGAGGCAGGTTTATGGGGGGAATCCCCCATCAGCCTGGTCTGTTGGTGACTCTCCTGCTTTGAACGTCTCCGAGACTATGGCTGCCTCGGGGTGTCTGTGTGTGCGTGTATGTGCACGCATGGTCGTACGGTGCTCTCCCCTCCTCGTAGGAGCTGTGGCTGGGGTCCTCTGCAAGACCCGTCCCTCCCTGCCCAAAGGGTTTGAGGTCTTTGCTGGGGTGCAGGGATGCCAGCCTGGTGCTGCTGTTGCCAGAGCTGAGATCTGCCCCTGAGCCTGCAGGCTTGCCCCATCTGAGTCAGGGGCTTTTGGAGGCAAATCATACATAGTCCTCCTTCTGTAAGAGACGTGGGGGAACTGGAGGCACGCCTTCCTGTTGCCATGTAAACCTGGTGTGCTGGGAAGGATCTCTGTTCCTTCCTCCTCCACGGCCACAGAGGTAGGGTTCAGCAGAGCAAGCCTTCCAGCCAGTTGCTGTGACTGCCAGAGGAACCAAAAACCCACAGTGCCTTTTCCCTTCCTCAGAAAGTGGCAGTGCCTGTCCATCAGGACCCCTAGTGAGGATGGCAGTGGCGGTCTCTGCCTGCCTGCTTTGGTGGGGATTAGTGCCTTGTGCTGCTGAAGGATGACATCAGCAGCACAAGTTGGACCACGCTGGCCCTCCCAGCCAGGGCTCTTGCTGCTGAGGGCCTTCCATGTTTTGAGCTGATCATTTTGCCACATTTTTTCAGCTTGGAGAAATGCTAAGACAGGTTTCACCTCCTGGGCCACAGCATTCCCATACTCTCTGGCTAGGTTAGGGAATGTCTCTACATATACCAGCATCCTGTGGATGTCCTGCAAGCACAGTGCCTGCAGAGCAGTGGATTTCCCCCCCATAGTGTTGCCGACCTGGGCTGTCCTGCTGCAGAGCCTGCACACCCCAGCCCCGGACTTCCAGCCCTCCCACCCGAGGAGCACAGGCACAGATAGGGAAACTGCTTCTGTAGGAACAGAGGAAGCCAACCCCCCGTTCTGCTGGAACTCCCATATCTATCTTTCAGTGCCTTCCCCAGTGCTCAGCCCAGCCAGCGCCTGCCTGGTGAGAACCCATCCTGTTCAGCCCCAGCCTGGGGTGTCCTGGGCAGGGGCTGGGGTGGAGGGGTGGATTGTCAAGGGAGATGTGTGTGTGTGTGTGTGTGTATATAGATATATATAAAAAAATTTTTCCTTGTCCCTAGAGAGGGACATTTGCTGCTGCTGTGCTCGTTGGTCAGGTTGGGCTTCCTGATTTCCCAGCCTTTCTGGAATCAGCCTGTAAATCCACCAGTATATGTAGTTCTGACTTTTCTAATATATGTTTTAAAATATATATAGAGAGAACAGTAAATTTACAATAATAAAAGTGAAAATCAGCCACGGGCGTGGCAGACTGTCCTTCCATACAGCACAGGACTGGTGAGGCAACCTGCTTTGGGATCAGGGTCCAAAGGGATGGGGGGCAAAGGGTCTGCAGCTCTCGGGAGACAGCCGTGACTCCGGGGCTCAGTTCCCTGTCCCAAGTGTCAGGCAGGTGGAAGACAGGCGGTTTCACCCGGGATGCGCCATCCTGGGAGCTGCACGTCTCCTCCCATCGGGGGGTCCCCCGGCGTCCCCCCCTCCCCTCCCCCACCCTTTGTCACCGCCGGGGCGGAGCCGGGCCCGGGAAGCCCCGGGAGGTGGAGCCAGGCCGGGACTTTCCCGTGGCCGCGGCCAGGGAGAGGCGGTCGCGCTGGGGTCGCAGTTGGAGGTAAGCGGCCGGAGCGGTGCGGGCGGGGGGGCAGGCGGGGGAACGGCCCGGGGAGGGAGCTGCTGGGAGCAGGGGTGATCGGGGCTGATCCGTGTGCCTGCCGGGCGGCGGGCACAGCTACTGGAATCAATAGGAAGAGCACCTCGGCAGAAAGCACCCGTGTGCTCGGCCCCGGTCCAGGGAATGCCAAGTCTGGATGCAGAGCCTGGCTGCGCATCGTGCATGGTAGCCTCCGGCGCCCTGGCCCAGCTGAGCTCCTCAGCTCTCACCATCTGCGCCCTGGGGTGACTGCTGCAGATAGATCTGGATTCCCTGTGGAAAGGGAGCTAAACTGCTCGAGAGGTTTAGTTTCAGTGGCAGGGCTGCCCGTCTTTGCTGAAGGGTCTGCGGCAGCCAGCCCTCGGCACTTACCATGGCTTCCCACTCACCACGGCAGCCACGCTGGTCCCTGGCTGCATCTCGGCCTCTCTGGGGCAGGCTGGGAGAGATGTTGAAAAGATACGGGCTGGAGACACATCTACCGTCTTGTTGTGTGGAGGAGAAAGCAGGTCCCAGCGCTGCTACTGACACCTGTTTCCTTACTAGTGGGGAAGCTGCTTATTTGCTCGTTTCCACGTTGCCGGTGGATACTGGTCCCATCTGGTGGCTCTCCCTTTGTGCGTTGATCCCTGCCCGGCTTGCTGCCTGCCCTGACTGTCACAGCCCCGTGCCCACAGGCTCAGCCATCTCTACCCCAAAAGAAGCCCTGAACGCCAATGCGGTAGCAGTACCACAGGCAGAGTGGAAACAAGGGAGAGTGAGAGATGGCAAGCGCCTGGCTGGCCTGAGAGGGGTTTTCTGAGGGCGCACAGATACACAAGCAGAGCAATGGTTCATCACATAACAGCAAAGCAGCTGATTTACAGGCCCTAGATGAGAAAACCAGATCAGTAGGCGTCTGGGGTTTGCCAAAACCAACTTGATAGCCACAATGAGAGTAAAGGCATTTTATGCAGAGAGATAAAAATGTCTTTGGTGCTTGAGGGCAAGCTGTTAGGGAGGGGAATGGTTGGATGTCTTTCAGGGAGAGGGGATTTCTCTTTGCTATGCTTGCAGGTCAAGGACTTAGTTTGCAGGAAGAATGTCAGAACAAAGTCCTGATGAATGCTGTGCAAGACGGTCTTGGCAGCCTCTTGCCAGACTTTTGCTAGTAGCTGGACTCGGGGGCAGAAAGCAAGGTCAGGTATTTAGAGCTATCATTTGCAGGTGCTAGCAGGCCGCAGGAGGAACAAAACACCCAGGGAATGGACATATGTTAGAGTAGTTGTTAGAGGAGCAGTGATCTGGGTGGCTGCAACAGCTTTACACCAGGGCAGTCCAGAGCAGAGCTGTGGTCATGCCACCTCCTGCTTTTCTGGAGCACCATTTCCTGTGGCTTCTAAAGGCTCCTGCCACAGAAAGACAGACCAGACATCTCCCTCCTGCCCACAGGGCATTGGTTCTGCAAGTCAGCTGGCTGTCACGAGTGGAAAAAAAACCAGCACCTGCATTACTAGGTCACGTTCAGGGAGCCGGAGGCATGGAAGAATGGCTTGAACTAATGCTGCTTGCTGGCTGCTGGCCCTTAATTGAAGCAGTCTGGCTGGCATTGGGAGGCAGGGGCCGTGCTGTGCTCAGGGCAGTTTGTCACGTTAGAGTTTTTGCTTTCTCCCCACCCCCATTCCCAGCAATGCCTAGAGAATTCTTCCTGAACCCAAGGAAAGTCTGAATGTAAGGAGGAATTGGCCCAGCAAATGCGGGCTGTAGTGTGTGTGCAAGCTCAGGGTCCAGGCCAGATGCACTGGGGACCATAGAGCAAGAGATGCTGCTGATGTTAGAAGGAGAGGTGGGTCCCCTTCTGGGGTGTGTAAAAGCCAGGTGTGCTACACTCCTAGGGGAAACCCAGGGTCCAGGGGTCCTTAAAGGCATGGCTACTCGACACAGGTGGCAGGACTTACCTTGAGAGCAGGCCCAAGGTTGCTCTTCCAGGAACAAGGAAGCAGGTGACGAAACTCCAGCTCTCTTCGATCATCAAGGTGGGCTTCCTCTAATGTGCACTGTGCAAAGGTGCAAGCCACTGGCCAGCAACCTCCTGGGCAAGCCAGAGCTGTGTGGTCTAGGGAGTTGCTGGTATGACACCATGATGTTCCTTAGTCATACTGTTTGCTGCAACAAGTGGAAGTATCTGGGGCAGGGATGAGTGAGCTGTGTAAACACCTCTAGAGGGAATGAGGCTGATGGCACTGGAGAAGGGGAGCAGTTCTGCTCAAGGAGCACAATCTATTCACCAACACAGAATCATAGAATTGTCAGAGTTGGAAGGGACCTTAAAAATCATCTAGTTCCAACCCCACTACTGTGGGCAGAGACATCTCCCACTAGATCAGGTCACCCACAGGCCCATCCAGCCTGGCCTTAAAAACTTCCAGGGATGGGGCTTCTACCACCTCTTGGGGCAACCTGTTCCATGTCTCACCACCCTCATCTTTGGTCCTGGGTTTCCCCAGCCAGGCTCGGAGGGTAGAGTTCGATGTGGCTGTTCCCAGCACACTGAGGAAGGATGTTTGTCCCCTCCTTCACCTCTCTGGGAAATCTGTGCCAGCAGATGCTGTGGCTGGCTCGTGGTGGCAGGCTGAGGCTGCCCAGGCAGGATATCCTAAGAGCAGGCAGCGTGTGCTGCTGCTCGCAGGCCAGCAGAGGGTTGTGTTCCTGCTCCCAGGCTTTTGTAAGTCCCTGCAGAACTGCAGGAGGAGGGTCCCACCTCATTTCGCAGTGCTGGATCTCCACTTTCACCCTCCTTGCACCTCCCACTGCACCTGAAGATCCCTCAAACACCATGGCCTCGGCTGCACCAGTATCTGGGCTGCATCCCACAGGAAGGCTGGACTGGGGCTGCTGAGGCTCAGCTGGGGTCAAGTGGCAGGCCAGCTGGGGAAAACCTCAGGCCTGGAGCCACAGGGCAGCCTCTTTGGAGGACTTGAGTGGCTGGAAAGTCTCCTTGAAAAGGATCTTTTCAGCTTCTGAAGAATATGAGTCATGTACGGGTTGAACAATCCCCTTCCTTCCCCTCTTCTCCCACACACCCAAAATCCCCTGAACCTGCAGCAGCTACTGATTCAGAAATTCATGGTATGAGGGCACCAGGGAGTCAGATACGGGGTTTTCTTTCTTTTTTTTTTTTTTTGATTTCCACCGCTTAGCGAGAAGAAATGTGGAACAAAAGAGCATGCCTGGAGGGTCTGCTCTGATCCTGCCACTTTGCTAGAAGTCTCCAGTGATTTCCTGTGGTCAGGCACATCTTGACTCCAGCAGGACCCACATCTGCATTAGCTAGCAGTCTCTGCATCGATGCTGGGGTTGGACGGGTTGCTGAGACCGGCCTCTTCCTCCTTGGTGAGTAGGGGGATGCAGGTGCTGTGGGTGGTGGGGAAGGGGCCCTGCTGCTGGCTATGCCTTGCTGGGGTTGTCAGAGAGCATGCAGCACTGGGTGCTAAGGGAGACAGGAGATGCTCTCACAGGTGGCTCTGGGGATACTGCTTCCACCTTGAAACTATATGCTTCCTAGTGGGAAAGAGGGAATGGGAACACGGGTGGCCAATGCCTTTCTCAGGCAACCCCTGCAGGAAGGACACAGGGGCTGCCACATAAGTGGAAACTGAGGGAGCAGGAAAGCATCCTTTTGGGCTCCTGGCAAAGAGCTGCCATGCGCTGGCTTCAGTCTGCAGAGTCCCAGAGAGAGTCCCCTGGCCAGGGGGGAGACAGCAGACTTTGGGTCACCACTTTGGGGCAGCTGCTCCTGTTTGGGTCCAGGGATACTTGAAGGAGACATTCCTGTGTGTGAGGCACATCATCGAGATGAGATGATGTGGGATAGGGACCTGGGAGGCCGTGGGGGCTGCTGCCGGGGTTTGTGGCACTGTCCGGGTGGTTTCTGCCATGCGGCGCTGCAAGTCTCGGGAAGGGGCGCGACAGCTGCCCAACGAGGGCAGGTGGCCAGGGACGGCAGGGGGCCTCTGTGCTCCTCGGGCGCTCCAGGGGTGTTAGGTAGCGGCCGGGGGAGGCGGGCAGCCGCCGAGATTTCCATCGCGCCCGGAGTCTGAAGCTCAACATTCGCAGTCGGCGGAGAGACCTCCGGTCCATCCGAGCCGGGCCGAGGGAGTCGCCGGCGGGCAGGAGCGGCCTTGCCGAGCAGAGCCCCGCTCCGGGCCTCCCCGGAGGCCGGACCCCAGATCGTGCCGAGCCGAGCCCCGGGCTGCGGCGGGGCGGGGCGGTGACGTGACGCGCGGTCCCGTCATTTCCCGGCTCGGCGGGGTTTCTAGGGACTTTCCGGAGCTGCGGTGCCTTCCTGCCGCCGCCGGTCCCCGCTCACCCCCGCGCTCTCCCCGCAGGCCGGCGGGCGGCCCCGCGCAGACATGGACGAGCAGTTCCAGCCTGTGAGTGCGGCGCGGATCGGATCGGGCCGGGGGTGTGGGGGGACTCTGCTTGGCCCCGACCGCGTCCCCGGGGAAAGGCAGCGCTGGGGGCAGTGCCTGAGCCCACTGGTGGTAGGAAGACGGGGATCTGTGCCTGCCTCCGGGGTGGGAGATGGGGGTCTGCGTCCACCCCCAGGGTGTGCCAACTGAGGGTCTGCAGGTACTGCTGAGGTGGGAGGTGGAGGGTTCTGTGTCTGCCTACGGGGTGGGAGATGGGGGTGGGTCTGCGCCTGCCTCCGGGACGGGANAGGAGTCCACACCTGCCCAGCCCTCTTCTCTGTGAGGAACAGGGGATCTGTGCCTACTTCCCCATCCCACCCCGAGGTGGGCAATGTGGGTCTGTGCCAGACTGCCTACCCCCCAGGATGGGTGATGTGGGTATGTGTCTGATCCCTCTGGGCTGTTTGGCATTCCAGCCGCAAGGCACTCATCACACTCATCTTCCCTGCCATTAACCAGTGCTTGGATGGAATTGACTACGATGACTTCAATTTTGGCTCCCATATGATGGAGCAGAAGGAGCCCCTGATGGAGACGGGTAAGGACCCCGCTGGCTGTGCCCTCCCGGGGGTCCCCAGCTGCAGTGGGATTTCCCAGTATGTTGACTCAGCGCCTGGCAGTTCTCAGCAGCACCATGGGCTCTGGCCCCACTGTGGGCTGGATGGCAATCCCTGCGCTGTGCCACTGGGATAGGGACTGTTTGGTCTGTCCCCACTGCTCAGTGTACCAGGGACTTGAGTTTGGGCTGTGACAGTTCCCCAGGGGCTTCCCACTCTCCAAGTGCCAGAGCATCCTCTGGTCCTTCCCTCTTCTCCTTGGTGCTCTGACTGCTGCTCCTAGCTGGTCTCTAACAGCACAGGGGCCCTGAGGACCACCATAGGACTGACAGACAGGGATCATCTTTCCTTCAGCACTGTCCCTGTACCTCTAGCATCCTTACTAGGAGCGTGCACTTCGGTTATCCTGTTTTTCTCACCAGTGGCTTTCCTCTCTGTTCTCCAGTAGAAGGTCCCTACCTTATCATCATTGAGCAGCCAAAGCAGGTAAGGATGTCACTCAGGTAAGGGAAAGTGTAGCTGTAACCTCCTGCTCTCAATGGCATCAAGTTTGGACCACCCTTGGCTGACCCCCATTTTACCTCCACAGCGGGGATTCCGTTTTCGGTATGGCTGTGAGGGCCCTTCGCACGGTGGGCTGCCAGGAGCATCCAGTGAGAAGGGGCGCAAGACCTATCCCACTGTCAAGGTGAGCACTGCCCTGGGGAGGGACAGGGCAGCATCTTCAGCCAGTGTGCATGAGGACCAGGAGGGGGCCTTGAAGAAGGACAGAAAAGATATGTTAAGCTCCGTGGGTCTTGTGGTGCTGGAGGGGTGGGTGTACTGCAGCAGGAGGGGTGATGGCCACAAGGAGAGATAGCAGGGGTTTGCAGAGAGTCCTCCATGCTCCCAGACTATTGTATGTGACTCCCATGTCCTTTCTCCCTGCAGATCTGCAACTACACAGGGGTGGCCCGGATTGAGGTGGACCTGGTGACACACAGCGACCCTCCCCGCGTGCATGCCCATAGCCTGGTGGGCAAGCAGTGCAACGAGGCTGGCAACTGCATCGCCACTGTGGGACCCAAGGACATGACTGCTCAGTATGCATGAGGGAGACCTGGGGTGACCTTTTGCCTACACGGGTTGGGTGAGGGGTTGCCTGCAACTTTGGGCCTGATGGGAAGAAGTGGATTAGTTCATCCAGAAGCTGGGTTTGCTGTGTGGGGCCAGGAGTGGGTTTAGACAGGTCATTGATACAGGTCTGTCCCCTAAGCATTTTGCCCAGTTCTGGGATCGGCATGTGCAGCTTCTTTTGGACTTCTGTCCTTGCTGTAGCCAGCCTGAGTCACAGGGTTACTTGGCAAGTGCTGCAGTTGCTCTTATAAATCCAACCCCAATTGCTGGCTCAGCCTGGTCTTATTTGCCTCCAGCCCTCCTGATCCTCCTCTTTGGACTTGTTACCCATGAGAGCCTGGAGTTTCCCAGCCACCTCTTTTCTGGGCTCCTTTCCTTTCTCCTGTGATTGCTTCTCTTATGATCTGCACACATTGACCCTCTACTGCCTGAGTGGCACTGCTCTGTGCTTTGCTCAGCTTCTTCCTAGTCAGCTGCAGGCTGGCTGCTGCCAACACTGGTGCTCCCAGATCCCAATAGGATCCCTCTTCTCCTTCAGGTTCAGCAACCTGGGTGTGCTGCATGTCACCAAGAAGAATATGATGGAGATCATGAAGGAAAAGCTGAAGCAGCAGAAGATGCGCACCAGGAGCCATCAACTGACAGGTGAGGGCAGCCTGGGGACTCAGTGGGACTAAGCTGAAGTGACAACTGGGGGACTGGGGTTAGCATGAGGCTGGCAGGGGCAGGCAGGGGGAGCTGGAGCTCTATCCCCTCATCTAGCCTGATGGTATCTACCCCCGCCCCTGGCAGATGCAGAGCTGCGTGAGATTGAGCTGGAGGCAAAGGAGCTGAAGAAGGTTATGGACTTGAGCATCGTGCGGTTGCGCTTCACTGCCTACCTCCGCGACAGCAATGGGAACTTCACACTGGCCCTCCAGCCAGTCATCTCAGACCCCATCCATGACAGCAGTGAGCATGGGGCCTGAATGGGGAGTAGATGTGGCAGCATGGGGTAAGGAGGTGAGGAATGCTCTGTCTGCCTTCTCTTGCTCTGCAGAGTCTCCAGGAGCTTCCAACCTGAAGATCTCACGGATGGATAAGACAGCAGGCTCTGTGCGGGGAGGGGACGAGGTCTACTTGCTGTGTGATAAAGTTCAGAAAGGTAAAAGGTGTTCCCTCCAGCTGAAACCTTCTAGAGGGGCTGCTGCAAGAGAGATATAGGGCCTCTGACTGGCCAGGGGTCCGTGTCTGCGGAGCCTGGCTGGGGAGACAGGTGATGCCAGTGCCTCTTCTCTCCCCAGATGACATTGAGGTGCGTTTCTACGAGGATGACGAGAATGGCTGGCAGGCCTTCGGGGACTTCTCCCCCACTGATGTGCACAAGCAGGTATGGGAGAAGTGGGGGAATGTCCTGCCATGCCCTGAGGCCCACAGGTACCCTGTAGAGGTGGGAAGCCCCGTCTCTGGCTCTGAGGAGGATCGGGGACCCCATGTTGTCTGTCCTGCCCACAGTATGCCATCGTCTTCCGCACGCCTCCCTACCACAAGCCCAAGATCGACCGTCCTGTCACCGTCTTCCTGCAGCTGAAGCGGAAGCGGGGAGGCGACGTGAGCGACTCCAAGCAGTTTACCTACTACCCCGTGGTAGAAGGTGAGCACTCCCCAGGCAGGCTGGCATGCTGCCTGCTTCTGGGGCTGCCCCTCACCCTGCTGCTTCTCTCTCCACAGATAAGGAAGAAGTGGAGAGGAAGCGCAAGAAGGTCCTACCTCAGTTTCCCCAACACTTTGGTGGGGGCTCACACATGGGGGGTGCCGGCGGGGGCGCTGGGGGCTTTGGCTCTGGAGGAGGTAAATGGGGACACCGCTTTCCCCTCCCCACTCAGGTGGACGTGGCCTGGCCCTGGGGGCTCCTCACTCTTCTCTAGCCTCACCCATCCTCCTCTTTGCTCCACAGGTGGGAACCTTAGCTTCACCTACTCCCCTGGGCTGGCCTATAACAGCATCTACTCACCTGGCCCCCACCCTGTGGGGGGCTACCAGGGAGGCGTGCAGATGAAGGGCCCTGAGGCAGAGCGGTCTGGGAGCGACAAGCAAGCACCTGTGGAGATCACGGAGGGCACATACTGCAAGGAGCTGCAGCAGCACGGTATGAGGGGGCTGGAGTGGAGTGAGGGCTGGATGACATAGGTCGAGAGAGGTGGCACACATCAGGGACCTTCCAGGGCTGGGTGTGGCTCTCCTCCGCACCTGGGGTCATCCAGGAGAGTGGATGGGGTTGCTGCTTCTGGCAGTGATGTCCTGCTTTGCTCCCAGCCCAGCTCTGCCAGCTGTGGATGCTGGCGCTGGCCCGTCGCAATGCCCATGCCCTGCTTGACTACTCGGTCACGGCTGACCCCCGCATGCTGCTGGCAGTCCAGAGGCACCTGGCTGCATCACAGGATGAGAATGGAGACACGTGAGTGCACGATGGATTTGAGGGGAGAGCCCTGTTGGCCATCAGAGCCATTATTGGGGGTGGGAAGTGTTAAGGAGGATTTGGAGAAGGGTGGAGCTAAGCAGGGGCCATCCTACTCTCTCTACAGGCCTTTGCACCTTGCTATTATCCATGAGCAGACTGCTGTAATCAAGCAGCTGATTGAGGTCATTGTTAGCATCCCCAGCCAGCAGATCATCAACATCTCCAATAACCTGCAGCAGGTACATGTTTCCCAGAGCAGCTACTTTTCCTTTAACTGGGGCTTGCTCCCATTTCCCAAACCCAGGGGCTCCTATTGCTGCTTCTGCTGAGGGGAGGCTGCAGGGCTGCGCATGGTGTAGCCACACTGGCAAGGACTTGCCTCCTCTTGCGAGAGCTGCTGAGGGGCTGCTGCTGTCCTGCAGACACCACTGCATCTAGCAGTCATCACCAAGCAGCCCCAAGTGGTCCAGCTCCTGCTGCAAGCCCATGCTGACCCTACGTTGCTGGATCGCTATGGCAACTCCCTGCTGCACCTGGCACTCCAGGCTGGTGATGAAGAGATGCTGAGGATGCTGCTGGCCCACCTGGGCTCAGCTGCCCCTTACCTCCTCCACCTCCCCAATTTCCATGGTGAGTGGGGATAGGAGACAAGGGGCAGGAATTTGGTGGTACTGTTGAGGGCTTGGCTGAAGGGCTGCTGAGCCTCTCCTGTTGCAGGCCTCCTGCCTGTGCATTTGGCTGTGAAGGCGAAGAGTTTGGCCTGCCTGGACCTGCTGGTCAGGAAGGGAGCAGATGTGAATGCACTGGAGAGGCAGGGTGGGAGGACCCCATTGCACCTGGCTGTGGAGATGGAGAACCTGAACATGGCCACTCACCTGGTGAAGAAGGTACAAGGAGGGCTGGTGGATTGGTGGCTGTGGGATGGGCTGCAGCCTCCTACAGGGCTCTGGCATAAGTGAGAGGGTCTCTGTGGTCTTGGGATGACAGAGGGGGCAGAGCCCAGGCAGCCCATGTTCATGGCCTCACACCTTTCTCCATAGCTGGGAGCAGATGTCAACAGCCGGACTTTTGCCGGGAACACACCCCTGCACTTGGCTGCTGGCCTGGGCTCCCCCACCCTCACAAAACTGCTCCTCAAAGCTGGTAAGGTGCTGCATTCCCTTCCCCTCCCTGTCTGGCTGCGGGCATCTGGAGGAGGGTGCCCAGGCACAGGACAGACCCCTGGGCTGACATTCTCCAGGGCTAAGTCTACCCTTCCCTGACAGGGGCAGATGTTCTGTGTGAGAATGACGAGCCCGTGAGCCCATCGTCATCAGAGGCCAGCAGTGACACGGACATCGAGGAGCAGGAACTGGCCATGGAACTGGGGGAACAGGCCCCAGCTGTGGAGCATGGAACCAACCCCAAACCCCCTGCACATAGGCAGGCAGGGCACAGGCAGCACCGCTGCCACACACCCCTGGACCTGACTCGGAGCCAGAAGGTACATGGCAGAGGAGGACAAGTCCCCTGGAAGCATTTCTGCAAGGGCTACTGCATGAATGGAGCAGAGCTCCAGGAGATGCGCAGGATACCTGTGCTCCTCTGCATCCCAGAGAGAGCTGCGGTGTGGGGAGGTAAGCAGGGGTTGGCCAGTGCTTTAGGGGATGCTGACATCTGTGTGTATGTCTGCAGGTGCGGGACATCCTGCTGCAGGCCTCCCAGCAGGACCCTGAGGTGGACATGCCTGCTGCACCCCATCCAGGTGAGCTGCCTCTATCCCCTCAAAAGCACTGCACCCAGGCAGGGCAGCACCCTCGTGGCAGAGGGGATGAGCAGCCTGTCATGGAGACACCTCTCCCATACAGGGAAGGTCCTGTCGCTGGACAGCGAGGCACTGCAGGGGCTGGAGCAGCTGCTGAACCAGGACTGCAGTGGGTCAGACTGGATTGAGCTGGCAAAGCGCTTGGGACTCTGCAGCCTGGTGGAGACCTACAAGGACACTCCATCACCTAGCGTTAGCCTCTTGCGCAGTTACGAGGTCAGTGTCTGACTGAGCTGTCCTGTCCCCACTGTCTGTCCAGCCACTGGCCCTGCTCAGTGCCCTCTCTCCTCAGCTGGCAGGGGGCAGCCTGGGAGGGTTGATAGAGGCATTGGACTCCATGGGGCTCCACAAGGCTGTGAGGATGCTTCACAAAACCAATGCACTGGAGAAGCTGCAAAGCACAGGTACAGGGAGCAAGGGGCTGGGGGGAGTGTCCCTGCTGCACGCCCCCATCTCTGACAGCATATGGGGCTTGTTTTCAGAGCTGAAGGAAGACAGCGCCTATGGCAGTGAGTCGGTGGAGGAGGAGCATGTGCCCCTGCTGGCCCTGAAGCCGGGACCAGGGAGTGAGCTGCCACACAGCCAGCAGCCACAGGTGCACTGAGGGGCTGGCAGCTCCCCACTGCCCGAGTATGTTACATCACCCCTCATCCTGCCCTGCCCACACAAGTGCCTTCCGGACTTGGGGTCCGGCTTCTTGGACTCAGGGGTACAGGACACAGCTGGCTTCTGCCCCTCTCTGCTCTTATTTAATGGTCCCCCCTCTGAATAAAGGGACACAATTTCCACTAGCCTTTGCTCTCCCTCTCTCCAGCTCCAGCCCTGAGCCAGTGGGCAGTAACCCCTCTGATACCTGCCTGGGGCTGGCAGGTGAGCAGCAAGGAAGCAGCTGCTGGCCCTTCTCAGCATTCCTCCACACAGCTCCGCAGGGCTGCCCACAGCTGTGGGGAAGAAACCACAGCGCACACAAGTGAAGAGCAAATTTTACTTCAGTAACTGAGAGAAGAAGCTGTACAAAGGTTTTTCTCCCCGCCCCAGCAACTTGGGGCAAGGGTGGGGTGTTTGGTTTTTTTTTCTCCCCTCCCTCCCTTCTTATTAATAAGACTCAAAAGAGCAGAATAAAAAGTTTGACACATTCACAAAGTCAGTGCTGAAACCAGCCAGGCCCTGAGCAGCTGAAAATAGCATGTGTGCCAGCCCCCTGCCTGCAGCCCTTCTGCTGTCCCTGGACCCCTCCCTGGGCACTCCTGTGGCCATACTTGGTTACTGGCACCTTGTTCTGGACGAGCATCCTCCAACTCAACCCCGTGGTGAGGGCTGCCCCTCACCTTGGCAAGCAGGGAGCCCATGGGCAAAGAAGGGCTGCACCACCACTGCTGCAGCACGAGTACCTCACAGCACGGTGGACTGTGCTTTGCTGCCATGCATTAGAGAAGCAGCACGGGAAGGAAAGCTGGCTCTGACCTGTGCCAGCCCCATAAGGCAGTGGGGAGCACCAAGTCAACCTTGGGTTCAGGATTCATCTCCCAGGAGTATTTACAGTCTCCTGCCCCACATAGCAAGGGTACAACGCCCACACACAAATGGGGCCAGTACAGACTGCTGGGGGGAAGCACTGGCAAATCAGTGTCGTCCCCCCCCCCCCNTGCAGCAATGGGTGCTGCCATTTTAAGGCTGCCTCCTTAGCGCTGGCAGCCAAAGGGCTGTCTTTGAAGGGTTGCTGGTGCCAGAGCAGGGCTGGGGAGTAGGCAGCAGCACATGCAGGAGCCCATGTTCGGCTTGCTGCAGGGGTGGGGCTGGGTCTCCCCCTGAGTCAGTCTAAAACCCTCCTCCCCCCAGAGTGCTGTGCCTACAGGACATGGCTGGGTTTCTGGTTTTGTTGTTGTTTTTTGTTTGTGGGTTTTTTTGGTTTTTTTTGTTGTTTTTGTGTTTGTTTTTTTTTTTAAACAGTTCCCCAAAAGCATCAAAAGTAGCCCCAAAAATCCTCCCTGGTGGTGAGCTCGATCTCGTACTAAAAAGTGCAAAATTGTATCACAAAAACCTTTCAAAAGTTGTAAGAAAGCGGGGAGGGTGCAGTTGTGGATGGAGTGGCAGGTGGCGGGGGGAGGGCCCAAGTGTCATCACTGTGGCTCCCCTGGCCTCCAGCCCGACAGGCTGCTCCTGTCTGCCCCCCGATGGCACAACGGAGCTGGAGGAGAAGCAGCCGCTGGCTGCAATTTTTGTCTTTTTGTTTGTTTGGTTGGTTTTTTTCCTTAAAACACTGAAGAATTGAGCTCAATGGGTGGGTTTCAGTTGTTTCCCTCTCCCTAGGGGGGAGGGACTCGGTCCTACAGCCAAGCGCAGGACAAGGAGGGGCAGGAACAAGTCTGATAGGGCCAAGGGTGGGTGCAGCTCCCGTGGGCAAGGACCGGCGATCGTCCTGCTCTGCCACCGTCTCCAGTGGAAGAGCCGCAGCCCTGCATGGCTGCTGCTGGCAGGCGGGGAAAGGCTGTCACCTCCTCAGCCCATGCCGCAGACGGACGGACTCATGCAGGATCTTTATGGACACATGACCTCCACCCCGGCGCCGGGGGAGGGGTGGGGGGGTGGGGCGTGGCAGGAACAAAGCTGCAGCATGGGGGGGCTAATGCCCCTTGCTTATGACTTTTGGGGGTGGCCGGGGAGCTGGCGGCCAGTGCGCTCTGAGATGTTGCGTTTCACCTTGGTGGCTGTACTGGAGGGTTCTGTGTTGAGTGAGGGGCTGGAGCGGGACTTTTTCAGGCCATCGTCCTCCCCGCCTGCTGCATCAAAGAGGGTGGACTCAAACGCTGCCAGGTCCTCAGAGCCGGCCTTCAGCTTGGCCCGCAGCAGCATGGCATAGGTGCCGTAGCGGGATTTCTAGGGGGCAGAGTGCAGCAGAAAGAGGGAGGTTGGTGAACTGAGCAATGCCCCTCAGCCAGCATCCTGTGGTAGGGGGAAAACTCATGGTCTCTCCACCCCAGCCAGCATCCCAGGGCAGGAGGGCGCTCGTGGTCCTGGACCACAGCTGTGACACAGTGCAACTCGGCTGATGAGGACTGGGAGGGGGGATCCCATCACACAGGATGGCCAAATGGGTAAGCGCAGAAGGGCTGGGGGCAGAGATAGGGAGTCTCCAGCTCACCTCGAACTCCAGGTACTCTTCCTTCTGCTTCAGCTCCTCGTACTCTTTGCCCTTCACCTTCTTCTCTGGCAGCGAGGAACGATGCTCCAGCAGCTCTGCTGACATTGTCTTGAACTTAGTCTCGTGGCTCTTCACCTGCTCCTCCTGGGGAAGGGTGGCACCACATCAAGGCCCTGGTCTCTCCTTTGCTCCGCCCCCCACCCAGCAGTCTAAGTTGGCCAGGGCCAGAACAGTGTTTTGGGTTTTTTTCTGTTTGGTTGGTTGGTNCTCTGCTCCTGGGTTTGGTTGGTTTTGTGTTTTTTTTCTTTCCTTTGGTTTGTTTAACTGTTTCTTTGGGATTTGTTTAGGGGGCTCTTGTTGTTGTTTGTTTTTTAAATGGCAGGTAAAAGCACAGGCCCTTGAGGGCAATCCGCTCCTGCCTCACAGGGCTGGCTACAGTCTTAAAGCAGAATAATTTAATCCCCTCTAAACAAGGCTGGTGTTTTGGGTTTTTTTAATCCTTTCTGCTCTATGAATAACTGCCCTGGCACACGCAAGCACCAGCTAATCCCCCTGGATGGTTGCTTTTCAAGGTTCTGGCCCTGGCAGGTCCCTGCAAGCCATGGTGTGAGAACACGTTCTCCTCCGAAGTCTGACCCCATCACCTGTCTCCCATTCCCATGGCCAGGAACAAAATCTCACCGTTTTCCCCCAACATCAGCACTCCCTTGCTCCCTGTCTCTCTTGGCCATGCTTTCTCAGCCATGTACCCCGCTAGGAGACAGCTGGGCACTTGGCACCACATAGGTCCCTCCAGAGGGGCCAGTGCCACCATCATACCCAGGGGGGTTCCCCACCTGGGACAGTCTGGTACAGGAGCTGGGCAGCAGTGGGCGGCTGAACTTCTTCTGGGAGCCAATGGCCGCAGGGAAGGGAGGTGCAGAGAACATGGCTGCCACCACATTGATACGCGTAATCCACGAGTGCATCTGTTCAGGGTTCCTGGGGAGAAAGGTCAAACTACAGATGGACTCTAAGTGGCATTATCTGTGTCACAGGCAAAGGGCCCTTCCCTGCAGACAAGATCTGGGTCCCCTAGGCCTGGCCCTGGTGAGCCATGGCACCTGGGGCTCTGCCCCTGGTGAATCAGACCATCATGAGCCAATAGGAGTGGGGAGAAGAGAAGCTGGGCAAAGTACAGAGCTGATAGCAGGTCCCTTTCCTTTTAGAAAGGGCCAGGACAGGAAAGCAATGTGGCCCTTGGGCCCATCCCACTATCCACCCCAGTCCGACAAGCCCCTGCGGCCCAGCACGGCACCCAGGTGGTGATCCTGGAAGACTCACTGTGCTTGGAAGAGGAAGACTCTCCAGTCAGCTGTCCTGAGGTAGAAGACATTGGGTCGCTTGCTGTAGTCAGACGCCCGCGTGGCAAGCGAATGGTGGATGCTAATAGCGTTCTTCAGCTCCTCTTCTGCCAGTGCCTTCCCTGGTTTATACTCTTCCTAAAAACCATGGGCCATTTCAGAGCCAGCTTAGGGATGTGCCCCATCATGAGTCAGCTCTACGATGCCATGGGAACTGCAGGCAAGTGCTGGCAATGGTGGGGCTTGGAGATCACTCTCTACCAGGCTGGTGCACCCTCTGCCTCCAGTTCATGCTTAACACCCATGGGGAGAGGCTGCAGAACCCTGGGTGCATAGACTTGGCAACAGCATGGTGGCTGTTCCCCACTGCCCCTCAGCCAGGCAGTGTGTGTGTCTGTAGGAGACTGGATGTGTAGCCCAACTCCCCTCACCCCCAAGGTAAAGACCCCAGTGCCTCCTCTCTTGTTAGCCAAGCTCCCACATGAAGGGCCCTCAGTTGGCAACTGCTTTCACTGCCCAGGCTGAGCCTCAACACCCTAGGAACTGGGATGCTACCAGGTCCCCAAGCAACGGCTCAAGCAGGCATGATGACGAGTCTTTTTAGGCCAGGCTTTGCAATACCAGGTACTGGAGCATCTCTCTCGCTACTGTGGAGACTTCCATGACCTCCCTCCTGGGTTCAGGATGATTTCTCTCCCTGGTGCGGATGCAGTCAGCCCAGCTGCTGCTTACCTTCTGCAGGTAAAGAATCATGCCCTTCAGGATGGCATGGAAGGGCTTCCAGCTGCGCTTCCCTCGGGGTGCTGCCAGGGAGAAGAAAGCAGCCCACATCAGCCGCAGCACCAAGCAAGGGAAGGCATGCACACGTGCACACACTCCCACACACATGCACCCCCTCCACACCCACACACCCACCCAGTCCTCCTCCAGCCAGCCCTGCCATGATGCACGTCACTGCACCCTGGGGACAGGCAGCACACCAGGACTGTCCCTACGCACCTGAGCCCGTGCCGGCTGCATGGCTGGCAGATGGTGGTGCTGGCAAGGGAGGGAGGGCGCCTGCTGCCTCCTGGGGCTGGCACTGCTGTGCTCCCTGCCTTGTTGTCCGTGGTCTGTTTCACTGCTGCCTCCCCACTTGGGGACAGGGACAAGGCAGTGCTGCCCACCAGGTAATGCTGGCTTTGGAGAGCAGCTGCATCTAATCAGATCAAGCTGCATTAGATGGTCAGGGCTTAGCGGGGACTTTACAGTGGAAACAGTGAACGTGCCTGGCATCGCCTAACCGCCAGCAGCCCACTCTGTGGCTTGTTTGCCACACCACAGGACACCTTCCTTTGTCCCTGTCATCCTGTGGCAAGAGTGCATCTTGCAGACAACCCACCCCACCTACCTGCCTGCTTGCCCCCTTCCCAGCACTGCAGGCAAGGGCTGCACTGCTTGCTGCTACCTTGGCCTCTGCCCAGCCAAGATGGTGGAGGTGGATGGGCAGGGAGAGGCTTCCAGGCTTCCCACCCTGGGGCCTGAATTATGCCCGGCAGAGAGAGAGACAGGGCACAGCCAGCTGACACTGTAGGCTGACATGATGGTAGAGTCAGACATCACACAGTGACACCTCCTCTGCTCCTCTTTGGTTTTCTGGAGCTCACTGGTGGCCTCTCACCCCAAGTCCCTCCCATGGGCTTCTCAGGCACCTACTTTTCTTGCAGTCAGGATCAGCATGGATCTTGCGCACTAACAATCCATACTTGTAGGTAGCGATGCTGGTGTCTTGAGAGAAGTCCAGAAATGGGTTACTGCAGCTGCTGATGCGCTTGATGGACTTTGGATTGGGGTCTGCGAGCTCCGAGAGGGACTTTCTCAGCTCCTCCTCATCTCTGCCAGTCACAGATTTGGGTGAGGAAAGGTTTGTTACTTTTCTGGGGACAGAAAATATCAAGCCTCCCGCTTGCTGATGCCACTTGTAGGCCTGGCTTCCGAAAAGGATGGCAGGAGCAGCAGACCAGGCTGAGCGGTCTCCCATCACCATTGGCAAGCATCCCAAACCCAGCCATGCTTCTGTGCCCCTGCCCCTTTAGGCAGCTGTGGTGTTCCCTGGCCCCTTGAAAGACAAAGCATAGGGGTGCCTGCTGCTGGTTCAGGGTGGGGCTCCTGCCTGCCCCAGGGAGCAAGAAGCCTTTTTGGACAGGGCTGGGACTGATTCCAACAAGGTTGACAAGTCAGGGGCCATGCAGAAGCAGCACCCCAGGGCTTGGCACTGCCACAGGCACCTTGTCCATGGTGTTTGGGCTCATAGGTCCCCAGCTAGCAGGAGAGAGGGTCTAGAAAGGAAAATGTCCCAAGGAGATACCCAGGCTGTAGTTCCCAGACCTTCAGGGTAGCAGCCAGACTATGGGTCTCAGAGCCACCAGCAAAGGAGCGTGGGAGCCTGCGGTGAGAAGGCCTTCAGCAGCACCAGCCCAAGGCAGACACATTTGTAAGTAGCAGGTAGCAGGCCTCTGCTCACAGTCTCCCTCCAGATCATGGCACCTCGGGCTGCAGGCAGGTTGCTGCAAGCAGGCTGCCGTAGGCAGGTTGCATAGGTGCCGCTCCCCCGACCTGGCAGGAAGATGTGGGAGCCCAGAGCTGATGCTTCACCCCCCTCAACCCGGCTCGCTGCTAATTAAACCCCTCAGCATCTGCCGGCGTCTCCATGGCAGCAGCCCGAGCGCATTGGCTCAGCGCTGGCGGTACCGCCGGGCTGATTAATCCCCCCAGCGCGGGTGCTGCCACTCCTGCTGCTGGAGATGGCAGCTGTGGGCGAGGGTGCAGGCACCCTGCGGGGCCCCGGCACAGCCACGGCCCCTCCAGAACGTGCCCAGTCCCACCTCTGGCATGGCCATCAAGGCAGGAAGCAACCCCAAAGCCACGGGGAGCTGGCCTCAGGCAGCCTTCCCCCAAGCATACTGGCCCCACCGGAGGTGCTGAGGGCAGCTGGGTGTACTTGCCTGCACCCACCCCATCCCATCCCAGCTCATCCCAAGCTTCCTCTCCCTCCCACATCCTCGCAGGAGCACCCACCCTGCAGCATCATGGTTGGAGCAGGGCAATGCTCAGTCGGGGAGGGCAGCAGAGGCAAGGAAGGTCCCCACACCAGCAAGGTGGCCCTGCTGCCCACCCAGAACCGGGCAGCAGCAACCCCTGTGAGGGATACTCACATGGCCCACTGCAGCTTCTCATTCTTGATGGAGCCGTACAGCGCCTGCAGAGGAAAAAATGGAAGGGTCAGCAGGAGTGTGATGCTGAGTTGGGGGGGTGTGCCAGGGGCTGGGAAAGGTACATCAAGCCAGCTTAGGGTCACTGGAGGTTAAGGCAAACTCAGATCAATTTGTCCCAGTCAAGTCCTATCTTGGATGGGCTTTGTTTCAGGGCTGCATATGCCTTCTCCTGGGCACCACAGAACCTGAAACCCTATGCACACTCTGGGCACAGTGTTGGGGACAGTCCTGGATGTCTCCCCTCTCCTGCTCTCCCTCTTTATCTGCCTGTGATGGTGGCACAGCATTAGCAGCATGATGGCGAGGCACACCAAACATTTCAGGTCCTTGGGAGAACCACTTTCCTCCTGCTCCAAAGTGGCCTAGGCTGGCCAAAAAGACAGCCTTCAGGAGGGCTGGGTCCCAGAAGAGCAAACCTTCAAGCTGAACTTTGATGGCGCATGCCTGTACCCTGCTTGGTGGGACCTCAGCCTGCCCCAGAGCGTCCAGCAGCTCCGCACCATAATAAACCACAGCTAGCAACCTCCCTGCTGTCAACCACCTGTCCTGAGCCGGCAGAGATGGGCTCATGGCAGCACCCAGCACTCTGCAGCAATGTGATGCTCCCACAGGAGCATACTTAGGCTTCAGGAGAGATTTCAGCACAGCACTGGCCCTGGATTTGCAAAGACACCAGCATGCTGTCTTTCATGAGGCCCGCAGAGGACCTTGTGGCTGGTCTAGGCAGAATGGGTGTTTGCCTCCTGCAGAGCTGCCGCTTCTTAGGGTGGCTGTGGCCTGTCCCTTCCCCCTCCCCAGCACACCCGAAGAACTCCACCCTCCCTGGGGATCCATACACCATCAAGCTGAGCAAAGCAGGACCTTCTGCCTGCATTTCAGCACAGGAACAAGCTAAGCCTGCCTGCAGTAGGATGCTCCAGGGCCCTGCATTTGTCCAAGCATTTGTCTGGTCCAACCTGGGTGCGAGCCAGAAGCGCTCAGCACAGCTCTGCAGCCGGGGAGGCTCCAGAGAGGGTTTCAACACAGTGCTCACAGAGGGCTTTAGAGCAGTCTGGAAGACATCATCCTCAGAGGAAAATAAGCAAGTCTTGCACAGGCTGTTCAGTCAGCTGTCAACATCCATCACTGGGCAAGAGACTGCTGCTGAGAGATCTTGCTAGTGGCTGAGAAAGTACAACTGGAAGCGTGCAGGGGCCCAGGAAAGCCAGCCAGCAGACAGGCCCCACCAGTGTCTGCGGAAGGGACATTGATCACTCCCTTGAGAGGCAGTGGCCAGGACAGAGTGAGGACCTGGCTTCTCCCACACTTCCCCATCAGGGAAATGCTCGCATGGCACTGGCTTGTTTCTCAGAGGAGGAAAGGGATTGCCCTAACCTAGCAGGCTGAACACTGTTCAGCTGTCTCCTGGGAAGACAAGGTACTCATGTAGGGGGTACAGCCTCAGTGCCTGAGAGATTAGACCCCAGCTCCACTTGTGCAGCCCTAGCACCGGAGGGGCAGGATGCTGAGGTGTGAGCTGGGCATACATACCAGCAGGACATTCAAAACCCTCTGGGATGCTACTCTGTGCAACCTGCTCTAGATGAACCTGCTCTGACAGGGGGGGTTGGACTAGATGATCTCCAGAGGTCCCTTCCAACCCCTAACATTCTGTGATTCCGTGTGATTCTGTGATTAGAGCTGTGAGTTGCAGCAAGACCTAGAGAAGAGCCAGGGGGAAAAAAAACCAACTCAAAGTCCTGCAGAACATAACCTGGGAGCAGAGCTGGGGGAGAAGCAGGCATCTCAAAGCAATGTAGATGATAAGGAGTCACCACGGCAAACAGAAGGGAGAAGATCTTACTCACTGCTAGGGATGCAGCCGAAAGACGTTGAGAACCAACAGGTGCAAAAAGGAGACTAAGAACTAGCACAGAGAAGTGCAGAAAAGCTCCTCAGAAAGCGCGGGCAGAATGGGACAACATGGCTTGGCTTCCACTCAGCTCAATGAGTATACAGAGAGGGGTCAGCTCCCTGTCCCCAAAGGATATATAAGCCAGCTGAGCAGAGATTTTGGAGGGCAGGGTGAAGCACCACACTAGAGGGTACAGTGGCCCCCAGATCCCCAGCCCCATGCAGGGCTCATGGAAGGATTGCTGCCAAACACCAAGTGAATGAGCTGATGTCAGAAGACACTCAGGGAGTAATTCTGGATGGCGTAGTGCCAGAAAACAGCCCAGCAGAGTACTGTGCTACAAAAACATGGGCTCTGGGACCGTCGGCAGACACTTCAAAGGCTGAAATGCCTTACGGCTTCAAAAGGCTCCAGCCACCCTGCTACAAGCCTCAACAGCATCCCACAGGACCATTTGGGGCAGAAGCTGCCAAGTATCCCCACTCAGAAATCAGGAGCAGGGGCTGCTCAGCAGTCCTCGGAGGGGCGGACAGTGAGAGGCAAACAGGGGCACTGGGGTGATTGAGAAGGTAATTCAAAGCTTTACATCTACATTTAAATCCTGCCAAGACTCTGCTTGGCTAAATGCCTTCCCCAGCTGACACCAGTCTCAGGAACAAAGCTGGTGGACTCAGCCCAAGCCCTAGCTGAGAAAATGTACTTCAGCCACAAAGCCTATCGTGCTTTTCTGGTCCCATTGCAGTACCACCACCTGTCAGTCCACTAAACTCTGGGCTCTTTGGTGCACGGACTGTTTCTGCTGGGGAAGCACTGGCAGTTCAGGCTCCTGAAGACTAGCTCACAACCATGTCAGCAGAGATCAGAGATACTGGCTTCATTGCTCAGCAGGTCCCTCTCTCCAGGCTATCTTTGCTTCGTGGATTCATTCCCTCTGGGCCAAAAGGATGGCACCTCTGAGCTTGCAAGCACTGCCCAAGAAAAAGCAGTGCTGGCTCCATGCGACTGCAGCTGACCCCAAGCATGGTTGGGGTTTTTTTTTCCATCACTGGGTTCTGAGCTCACTGCTGCAGCATGGTGGGCCAGCCAGCCACCTCTGTCCTATACATGCGCAACACCAAGAGACCTAGGAACATACTGTCCCAGTGGGATTTTTAATTGAATCAACATCTTTCTTTGGTGACCTCGCTCATGAAAGTAGGCTCATAGGACGTCCCTGAGTCCTGCTCTAGCAAATGCCTCCAGCAGTTTGGGGGGGCTGCCCTGGGCAAAAGGTTCTGATGCTGCAGCCTAGCCCTCAGCACCAGCTCTTCTGGGGATGGCCCTATACAAGCACAGCAGGGAGAAGTCATGCCCCTTCTGCTCCTTAGCTCGGAGCAGATGAGACAGGAGAGATCCAGTGTAGGACTGGGGAGTCAGACAGCAAGCTGGTCTGGACAAGACTGTACCAAGGGCTGTAGCCCAGCACTCAAGTAACAGGAGAGGGTTAAAACAAGAATTTAGGCATCTACAGAGTGGTTTAACCCTTTTTGGGGTGTCTCTTTTATGGATTGTAACTCTTACAGACATATCCCCCTTCCAGTATGCTAATTCTTGTGCTAAGCAATAGAGTGCTCAGCTCTCAGCACTGCAAGATGTCCTGTGCAGGTCAAGACTCCTCTTTCTCCTGCCAGCCCTATGACCAGCCACAGCTGCATGACATTCTGCAAGATAGACTTCACAGCCACCAAGTACTCTCCCTGCAGTCATTCTCCCTCTCTCCATTTCTGGCAACATTTCAATATGAGAGCTCAACTGCTTGCTTTCCCCAGCTTTTCCTTAGCAAAAGCTTCCTTTACACTCAGACACAAAGCTTTGTCAGGTTCTCCAAGCACCCAGACCCCCATCTGCATGTATATGAATGGCACGGTCAGATCAGGGCTGTGTGTCAGATGGAACCATACCTATGTCAGGTCCTTAATTCACCTTGTCAGCCACCCCTGTACCTCCACTGCCTGCCCAGCATGCTCAACCCATACTTAAGAACAATTCATCACCTGACACACACTAACTCTGCTGCACAAACACTATGGCATCCCTCCCCTCCATTGCAGAGGGGCTCCTGTGTGCACAAAGGGCTGACTGACTTAGGGACAGACTTTTTTCCCCATAGGATGGGCTGCCACAGGGACAGTATCCTGTGCATCACCTTGCACCCTGCTGCAGGCAGCAATAGCAAACAGCGTGTGACAGCTACCCATCCTTGCCCCACACTTTCGACTCAGCAACATCATAAGCTTCATCAACCTCTTTTAAAACATTCCTTCTCCAGCCAACTACCACCCCCAGGACAGCAGACCCCTCTATCCACCCAAGGCGGGAAGCAGTGTTCACTTCTCCTTTCCAACTGCGTGTTTCCATCTGAGTGCGTCACAAGTTAATGCTGCCCCCAGACCGTACTGCGCTATGACAGCACTGCTGCTTGGCACGGCCCTGATGTCCCCACTGGGCTGGCTTTGACCATGGGAACCCCCTGCCTGCTGCTACACGGAGGACAGGCACCCGACCGAGCTTGGACGCACCCAGAAACAGCCTGTTCGCTTCTCCCCACTTAGGGCCGACACACAACAGCGTAACACCTCCAAAACGGATGCCCGCTCACAACGAGCAAGCTCTTGGCAGTAAAAATCCCTTTTTTGTCCAGGCAGCCACTCCTTCCTCTCCAGCTCCGCTCGGCTGGGAGCCGGGGCTGCGGCGCTGCTCCTCCACGCTGCCTTGCGGCTCTCCCTGCCGCCCCAACCGAGTGCCGGGCTGCTACGGCTCGGCACAGCCCTGGGCTGGGAGCCCGCAGAGCTTGTCACTTATGCTAAGCTGGAGGGCTGGTCCCAGCGGTACGGCTCTGTCCTGAATTCTTCTCCCAGCGACGTTTTCGAGCAAGCGTTGCTGTCAAGCCATCGTAAGCGGCGCAATGTCACCGAGGTCTTGCCATGTTCCCGCTACCCCCGCGCTGAGGGTGGGATGGAGGGAGGATGGCAGGGCTTCAGATGGGGACCCCTCGGGCGGAGGGGGGCCGATGGAGACCCGGGTCCGCAGAAAGCCGGCACGGAAGGGAGATGGGGTTGATTACTCTCTACATCCAAGGCTGACTCTCGCAGCGGTCGGACCGGCGGCTCTCCGGCCGCGTCTGTCCGCCTGCCCGTGTCCCCGCCGGGGCGCAGAGAGCAGGGCACTGCACATCCCTCCGCGGAGCCCCCCGCTTCCCCGGCCCGCCGCTTACCGGCTTCTTCTTGCGGCGGCTCTGGAGACGGCTGACCACCAGGTCGGTGTAGAGCACCGGCTTCAGGGTGCGGGAGCGCTGGGGCCAGCCGTAACAGAAGGTCTCCACGCCGCGGTAGTTGCGCCCGTAGCGCACCGAGCACATGGAGCGGGACCGCATGCGACCCGCGCTGCTGTTGATGCTGTTGACGCCGATCATCCTGCCGGCGGCGAAGAGGAGGGGTCAACGGGGTACCGGCGATCCCTGCCCGGCCCTGCCTTCCGCGGCCCGTTTCGCCGCCGCCTGTTGAAGCCGGGCCGGGCCGGGCAGGGCTCGGCGGCTGCTGCCCAACAGAGGCGGGGCCCCGCCCCGCTCGCCGCAGCCAATGGCGACCCGCGGCACCCAGCAGAGCCGAACAGAGCCAAACCGAACCGAGCCAGGCCAAGTCAAGCCGAGCCGAGCAGCTGGGCCATGGAGGCAGCGGGTCAGCATCCGGCATGGCAGTACACCATCCCTGGCGCTGATGCCACGCAAATTGCCGGAGCTGCCCTCGACGCACCCGCTGGCCGTCCCTGCTGCTCTTCTGCCCCATCAGGGAAAGCGGGAGCAGGTGGCTAGACCCTCCTGGGCTCACGGGGCTGGAGCGCAGCGGTTGAGGATATCTCTCTTGGGCTCCAGCGGCCAGGTGGGACCTCCGTTCTGTGCCAGCTGGGCAGGCTTCAGAGCTGCTGGTGCAGCCCAGCGCACACCAGGGACCTCCAAATAAGGGTAGCAGCTGTTGGGAGATGGGCTCAGTGGAAATGTGCTCAGACCTTGAGTCTTCAGTGCTCGCCCCACATTTAATCCTCCTTCTTGTCCCTTCCAGGTCAGGCCAGAAAAATCAGTAGCTGGAGCCGCCCATCTGGTTAAGGGCACGACATAGATGCTCCAGACTGCTATTCTTGTTAAGTAAAGGGCTGGGCAGCCTTGCAGAAGGCATGAGGATCAATGCATAATTTAGTTAGGCTGGAGATGCGCCCTTCGGAGAGGGGGAAATTTTCCACTCTGTCCTGTTTGGCATAGTGGCCGCTGGGCAAAAATTGTGAGAGTGGGAGCATGGGTGCCTGGCACATCAGATCTGCTGGGCTGCCCCTGAGGCTGGGGGGGAGCCACAGGAGACAGGGGCAGGGCAGCGTATCACTCCCAGGGGAAAGAGGCAGAAAGAATAGCCCGGGGGATTAGACTGAACAAGCATTTCTGTGATTATAGCTCGGAGGTGGGAGCCGGGGCTTTCTTCCCACATTGTTAATCACTTACCCAGCACTCTGAGCGTCAGAGCCCTGCCGTTGTGCCTCCAAGCTGAAAGGTGGGGGCCAATCCTACCTTCCTCCCCCGAGGACCTGACTGCATTGTCAGGCTTAATTCATTAACATCTGTGAAAGTGCTCTGGGCTCCTAGGCTGGAATGCGGCACAGATTTGGTTCACTGCTGCGGTCGCTAAGCAGTGCTGGAGAGAAATGGGGGTCTGCTTTGTCTATGCTGTGTTGCTGCCAGCCAGTGAAGCACATGGTTAAGCTAAGAGTAAGGAAGATGAGGAGGAGCTAAGACTCCACAAAGTGACTGACTGATCATGTACAGGTTAAATCTACCCCTGAAATATAACAGACAACCAACAACAGCAAGTGAAGTCCCAGGAGCCCTGGGATAAAATCACGTGGACAAGACAAGAGCAACATCTCAAGGGCTAACCAAAATACCACCAGCTCCAGGATGTCCCACTTCGCTTTCATTTGGCCACAGGAGTTCAGGTCCAAGCCTGCAGACGTGGGCATCCTCAAGCATAGGTTCTTACACCCCCAGCATAGCTCCCTGCCTCAGTGGGGAGGACACCTGAATCAGTGTTGGGCAGCCCTGCCTGCAGAGTGCAATTCTCCAGGAGAGCTTTCAGACGTAGAGGAAAGGATTACCAGCAGCAGTGCTGTTAAGGCATAGATTCCAGTGAGAGGGACTTGGTGCTCTGCTGTGAAAGCGCAAGCTTTCAAGTGGTTTTTTTTTTTTTTTCCTTCTGCATAAAACTGGGATTGTTTACGTGTATTATCTAGCAGCAGATAAAGTTCCTGACTGACTCAAACTGCCACCTGCTCTCAGGCATTGCGCTGTTTCTTTGGGACTCCTTGCAGCCACAGTCAAGGGGAGTGCCCAGTTTCCCTGTGGGTCTATTCCTCATGATGTCCCCAGAGTCACAGTGGATGGTGGCCTTGTGTCCCCTGGTCCTGCCCTGCTGTCCCTATTCTCCAGTGGTAAGTGCTACCTCCAGCTCTCCAGCTCTGAAGCCAGTAGGGTAGCAGCCTGTGCTATCTCCTCAGGCAGACTTTGAAGAGTCCTCAGGATCATTTTGTGCTGCTGGAGCTGCCCGAGACCCAGCTGTGAGCTTTGGGAAGCCTGTCAGCCTTTTCCCTCCCCTGTTACCCTTAGGAAACATGTGCTCCTGAAGCACTAAAATTAGCCAGCCAGCTGTGCGGCACACTTGCATAGAGCCTCAGTCCCCAGGCATGACTTGCCAGCCTGGTCTTCTGAGGAGGCAGCATTCTACCCAGGGTAGTGAGGCTACCGCAGGATAATACAGGGAGGGCAGCAAGAGAGCCTTTCTCCATTTCTCTTACTCCTGAGCCTTTGTGGGTACCAAAGCACCAAGCAGCTGAAAACAGTAGGCTATTCTCTCTCTGAGCCTGGCCAGGAGAGGCACAGCCCCTTCAGGTGCTGTTCCTTGCTGGCCTACTCACCAGCACAGGCTGACAGCACTTTCACATCTCACCCACCCCAGGAATCCACTTCCCCTTAATGGGCAGTGGCTGCCCGAAATGGAGCAGTGCTTTAGGCAAGGAGCTGCAGCTTACCCTGTGCATGGTTCCTGAAGCTACTTTTTGCTTCCTCTCCCCAGCATGGCTCCCATACAGAGGCGGCTGAAAAGCAGCGGTGGGAAGCACCACAGCTGCAGTGGGAGCAGGCCATTTTTAGCAGAGCAGCCTCCCCACTGCTGGGCTATGAGCACCGCTGTGCATGGCTGTGCTGCAGCACTGCAGCTGCCCTCTGCTCCCTTACACCCAGCAAAGGTTTTGGCCTCTAACCCATGAGGCAGAGCCTGTAGCTTTGTGGCACTTCTTTTCTGCCCTATTTCCCGCTGGCTGGGATCTCATGGGATAAGTTGATGTCATATGTTTAAACTGCTGGTACTTTGGGGGTAGAAGTTTAACAGGGATGGGGCAGTGCTTCAAGTATGGACACCCAACCACTGGGGGCCAGGGACTGCAAAGGGGGCACACCAAGGAACCTGCAGAGCTCAGATGCTCCAGGGCATAGCAGCACTGGAGGGCAGGGATTCAGGGTCCTCATTTTGGATGTTTATATTCCATTTTGAATGCTTAAAGCCTTTTCTGGAGCTGGGTTTAAAATTAGAGGAGAATTTTTCCCAAGTATCTCCTTTTACTGGTGAAGCGTGGGCTGAGAGGGAGGACAGCCCTATTGAATACTACCGGTAACCCCTTAATGACGGGGTGAGCGACACAGCCAGGAATAGACCCACAAAGACTGAAAGGGAGCTCAGCTTTTCACCCACTGTTGCCTTTTTTCATCAACCATCTCCCTCCATCATGGCTCCAGCACCCTGTGGGAACCCATCTTTCACATCACAAGTATTTGCCTACTGTAGTGCTTCACCAACAGCAACGGTTTCTGCCCAGCAGATCCCGTGGGAGCTAAGTCTATTCCCAGGGCTCAGGATCGCAAGATGGAAGATCAGAAAATCTTCCCAAGACCAGGCCAGAGAAGCACAGCAGCCCAAAGCCAGAGGTGCTCGCTGAACACTGCCCTCCCTGGCCAAACCTCACTGGGAACTGAGTCAGGCAGTGAGAAGGCAGGAGTCCTACAGTCACACCACTGCTGTGAATTCCCCACTCTGGGGCTTTTAACCACCAGACCACCCTCCCCACCACAATGACTTGCCCGTGTCACCAGAAATGTACCTTCTGCCACTGAAGGTGGCTCCACTACCAGGGTCTGGCCACAGCTTTGGGCTCTGATGCTCCAGGGAGCCAGAAGTGGCTTACTGTGGGGTCAATGCCACAAAGCCTCTGTCTGCATCTGGGCAAACCAAAGCTGCCTCCTCATGCGCTCCTTGCCTGTGATGCAGGCACAGCAAGAGCAGTGAGGGAATCAGGACCCCAGCTGGAGCTCTGGTATCCTCCTGTGGGACAGGGCAGCCATGTTCCCCTCAGCAAGGCAGGAGGAAAACTGTGGGCCAAAGGACCACCACCATGCCCATATGAGGGTGGACACATTCATTGCATCCCACATAGCCATCCATGTTATCTTGCCCAAAGCTGCCACTTTTGCTCCTGCTGCCATGAAAAAACACCAAATTTACCTTGAGCAGTTCCTTGGGGAAGTCAGTGCCTCCATTGAGTCCCTCCAAGTTGCCAATGAAATCAGCGCAGGACATTCTCTTCCCAATGTTCTGGAGGAGCCAGAGGGAGAGAAACGTGGGAGTTACCTTCAGGACAGAAGCCGGTGCTAGCTGGAGCAGGTCCCACAGCCCAGGAACAGACCCCTCATCTCTGTAGTGAGGTGAGGGACCTACCAGGTCTCAGGAAGGCTGCTTGCAGGTGTGGGGAAGCTGCCAGCTTTGCCTAGACTCTGGGAATTTAAAATACTCTCCTTTTTCTAAGATGTGTGCTACTTGCTCCCAATGGCAGCTGGTCCCACCTTCTCTCTCTTCCAATTTCCTCTTCTGTCCTCATCCTACCTCTACATTTTCCAGCTCAGTGCATCTTCTCCAAAGCCCCACTCTCTCCTTTGCCAGCCCCTCCTGTCATTCAGCGTTTCTCCTGTCTCCTGCCTAGACACATTAGGAGTGACCAGTCCCTCACAGGCCCAAGGTCCCATGCCTCCTGTTCATGTGGCATTGTCTTTGCAAGTCCTCATTTTTTCCCCAGCATTGATGGTTCAGGGCAGTGGAGGGACAGATGGGACTGATGGCAGTGTGAACTTACGTGTCCATGTAGATCTGTGTTTAGCAGCATCAGGGCACAGGTGAGGGTGTGGGCTCCATCTACAGCACAAGCACAGGACAGAAATTAGAGGCCCTAGCTCAGCCCTGCAGCTGGTGCTTCAGCTTCTTGGCATCTCAGGCAGGTTATGGGTGCTCTGAATCCCCAGGACAGCCCTAAGCCTGCTCCTCCTACCCCAGGCACACAGGTCACACAGCAGTCAGCATGGTGCTGGCAACATAACAGGCGAGTAGGTAAAGAGGCCATTGAATTAAAGCTGGTCCCAAACCTGAGCATATAAACTCCCTTCCAAGCCTACAGTCCCTTCAGCCAGTCAGCAATGCTGCAGGTAACCCTGCAGAACTCCTAGCATGTGGCAAGGTGGGACCAGCATAGCCCTCTAACAGCCAGACAGCCCAAGTATCACCTGCCTCACACCCAGCCCAGAGCAGATCTAGCACATGAAGACACACAGGAGAGGTGCAAAGACATGAAACAGTACAAAGTGGGTATCTGTGCCACCCTGAGTGCCAAGCAACTGAGTTTTCTCACCTGATCACTCCCTGAGCCAAGAGTCTGAGAGCTGGGGTCTATTTGGTAAAGGAGGGCCTTCTCTCACCTCTTCTGCTAACTGCTCAAGGTCAGAATTAAGGATGGGTCAAGCCCTAATTAAGCATGATCCAGCTGGAGCAGTTCTAGGTTTTTTGGGGTTTTTTTGTTTTTTGTTTTTTGGTTTTTTTTAAATGAATCTTAAGCATCTGTCACTTGAAGGACTGTCTCCTAAGGCACCAGAACAGGCTCAGTCTGCTATCTGGTTTGAGCTTGAGCACCTTCACCAACTGATGAAGGCATGGGCTGCCCAGTTGAAACCCACAGACACACACACATGGATATGCAGTTTCTTACCCTCTGAAGAGATAGCACTGGGATTACACTCATAATAGCGCTGAGAAAAATGAGCCAGCACTCGCTCTCGCTCTTGCGTCTCTCCCATCAAGGCCAGCTCTTTTAGAAAGGACCTGAAGAAACAGCAGCAGTGTTGCTCACACATGAAGCCCACCAGCAGCTTCTCCAACCCACTCCATGCAGGAGTGGAGTTGTGCTTTCTGGTTCGGAGACCTCCACTGTGTGCTGGATGAAGCCCTGCCAGCACACATCCCTCCCAAACCACTGAAGGACACCCCTCCAAGGCTACAGCACCATACACTGCCAGCACATTGCAGGGACCTACAGTCAGCCCCAGGAAAGGAGGTGAGGGTAACACCAGGAGGGTCCAGGCTGAAGGCCTGGAAAGCTGGTCCTAGGTGAACCTGACTGTCACAAAACTACCCCAACCACTGACTTAAGACAAGTAGTGCTCTTTCTTGGTTGTGTGGCTGAGAGACCACTTTGGGAATCACCTTCCCTATTTAAGAGGTGGGAGCCATGGGGTCTGCCTGCTCCTGCAGATTTCTGCACTGGTGTGGAGCAGCGGAGGGCATAGTCTGCTGGGATCCACTTAGGTGGCCCCCACACACATGCACATGTACACACACTCAGCTCTGACCTGAGAGCCTGGTCCAGGCTCATTCCTGTGAACACGAAGAACTTCAGATATTCCCCTGCCACCATCCTGCTGAACTCGTTGCTGAAATAGAAAAGGGAAGGAGGTGAGGGAGTGCGTGTGAGAGTGGGATTGACCAAACCATGGGGACAGTAGAAAGCACAAAGGAGGGGGTGGGTTCTAGAAGGCTTGGAGGTCCTGTGTCTGTGGGAAGCATGCTGAGGACAGAGACTCTCCCTGCTTCCGTGAACCTCAGAGAAATCACCCACAGACCCAATGGCAATACCGGGCATGTAAGAGAAACATGGAGAAGCTAATGATGGAAGGGCCCATGATAGGCTGGGTAACCATCCCCTTGCCCCAACACATTACTGAAGCATCTGAGATGCAGTCAGGGTAGGAAGGCAACAAAACTTGGATGTCTCTTAGGTTTTAAAATCTTTGGACAGAACAACTGGTAAAGATGTACCAGCCACAGAGAGTATGTTTTGGGGTCCTGCCAGCTACTTTTTGCCATCCTGGTGCTCTGCAAAGGCAGCAGCTGTGGGTGAAGGTGGGGCCCTTGCAAAATGGAACATTCCTTGCAAATATGCTCACACCTACTTCTTCCCCAAGTGGCGGGCTACATCTGCTTTTTTAAAGCCATCCAGGTTGTAGAGCCTCTTGGCCAGCCGTTTGGCAGCTTCCAGGTCAGCCTTGTGCCCATTGGAGAGGGTGTCTGTGCTGCCCAGGGCCAGCTGCTCCACGCTGTCCATCTCTGAGTCTGAGTCTGAAACCAGATGGCTCAGAGGGCGGTCACTGCAATGGGAAAGGACACTCCATGTTAGCTCCTCAGGAAATGCAGGTTCTTCACCCTGCTTTAGAGACGAGCTACTCACTGCTGGGACCCTGGTTAGACTTGGGATCGACTAGAGACACGCCAAGGTTGGGTCTGGGAGCTAATGGAAGGTTTGGGGATGACACTGGAGGAGACCTGGGGTGCCAGGGCAGCTCCAGTGACGACAGCACAAAGACACACAAATCCATGTCCAAACTAGATGTGGAGAGAGAGGACAGCTGCTCCAAAGTCCCCCACCCTGAGCCTGTGAAACTGCATGTGGGGGTTCAGACTCCGACAAGCTCAGCCTTACTGGAGACTTGGAGCAGAAACATGTGTGTATCACATGGTGTCCAACAGGTCCACACTCATTTTTTTAACCGGGACAAACTCCTTGTGCTGCTCTCAAGTGCAGTTTCTACCTGAGCCAAGGTACAACTATAACCCCTTTGCTTGCCTTTTCCCAACAACCAACTTCAAAGCACTTCACAGAAGAGGAAACTAAGGCAGACAGGGAGAAGATGAAGGAAAACCCCCCAGCCTCCTAGCTCACAGTGGGGTGTACTGTCTTCTTCAGGCTGCCCATCAGCTCTCAGCCCACCATGCCTTAAATGGCCATGTTAGGAGATGCTCTTGGCTTAGCCCCCAAAACAGTCTGACTCAGCAGTGCAGAAGTTATCCCAACCAAAAAGCTGATTGAATCTAATCAACAATGAATGTTAAGTAACTCTGACCTCGCCCAAATTTTCTGGCAGCCTTTGCAATGTTCCACTCTGATTTATTTTTAAAAGTCTCTAATTGACTTTTAAGAGGCCTGCTCTCCTGAGCCAATTACCCAGGCCAATCATCTTGAAGTTCCACTTCTTCCACAAAGGATGAGCCTCCCTGCTGCTCAGCGCTGCCTGTCCCAGGGGAACCCTGCACAGCACTGACAGCTGCGCCATGCCTCAAAGGGCTCTTTAGTGCCTTCCTCCTACCCTTGTGGCACCCCCAGTCAGCATGCATCAAGGAAAGCTGCTCTGTGCTCAAACCTACGGGCCAGACACTTCCCCAGTGAAAGGGGCCCTGACACCCTGGGGAGATGCACTTGGTTCAGATCTCTACTGCGCTTGGAAGTGCTGGGTGGTGATTGTGGTAAGACCTTGATGGGTGAAACTGGGCAGATCTGTGCCCATTTGGCTTCAACCCTTCCCAAGGAGCTTGTCCATCATCCCGTGCCACCCTGGCATACCCTCAGCATACCATGTCCTGTGGACATCCCTCCCATCTGCCTAAAACCCTGCCTCCACCCAAAGAAGGGTAATCACAGCCAAAGGTGCTGCTGTTTTAGGCCCTGGTGCCTGCTGCCCTCCAGCTGTGCCCAGCTGTGTGTCCACTGGCTGTCAGGGCCAAAGCTGCCCTGGTGAGTGCCCAACAGCAGAATAGGCTGGGTGCTTCTGGGTTAGTGCTGGGCACAAGCCTCGACCCCACTTTGGCTCCTTGTACAGCTGCAGCTGCTGTGCCCTCAGCCAAGCAGAGGGCTCACAGGCTCCTCGCTTCCCAGCAGCAGAGGAGAAAAATCCATCCCAGCAACTGGTACCTGCCAGCTGTGGGTTGTAGTGACTGTATTTTTCACTTAAACTCCATCTGGTATCACAGGGGAACAGGCACTGTCCCCTTCCCAGCCCAGCAGCTCCAAGACTGCTTTTCCAGCCACAGGCTGAGCTACAAAACTCAAAGCCTCTCCTCCACCACTCTCCATGCTTCAACTGCACCTCCAGAGCAAGTGGCTGCTCAGTCCCCCTGTGATGACCTCATTCTTCTCAGCCACCATCACTAAAAATTCCCAACACCCTTCTGGACTTTGCCTGTCCTGCTTGAGAGGTTGTCCTCCCTCACATGGCCAATTTCTGGAGCCTACAGGGCCAAACCTAGAGGTCTGAGTCTTCTTTCCCCTTGGCCTCGTTTCCCAATTTGTGGTACTGTTTTCCTACCTAATGTTCAGAATCCAGGCATGGGGCCATTAACAAAATCTCTCTTGTTCTTCAATATCTATACCTCCCCTGCAGGATCCTGACGTGTGGCTGCAATTCTTGTCTTGTTTCTTGCATTGGGCACGCAGGAATCTCAGCCTGTGTCTCAAAGCAGCTCTACCAGTGGGATCTGCTGTCCCATCCTTCACCAAATCCCCAAACCGATTTAGGGGTTTAGATCAGCAAAGCATAATCTTGCTCTCAAAATAAGGCACTACCTAGCCATGACATAAAACAGATTTTTGTCCAACACTCAAGCCACTCTCAAGCTGTTATACATGGACTATCAATCTCAACAGGCTGGGAGTGCCCCATTCACAACACTCGTCTGTCACCACCCAAAGACCCAGCTCACTTGGAGAATATGCAGCTTAAAGAGAGGAAACCAAAAGCCCAATCCTCAAGCAAATGGACAACAGAGCAAAGAGATGTGTCTGTGTCTGAGGCAACTGAGGTGATGCTAATTTTCTTGCCAATGAGCTCATGTCTCAGGGTGGGTTTTTTAAGTGTACTTTCTAAAGTGACATTTCAGTTTGGCTTGAAGAAACACTAGGATAATATTTTTTACATCAGATATATTTTCAACCCAAGAACTGGCCCACACTTAAGGAATAAAGATCAAATTTGGTATTGTGCAAGTATCTTCAGTGCTTAAAATGAGTCACCCCTGAGCAGACCCAGCACTAGCTCATCCCTCTCTCTGCTGCCTGTCTAGGACAGCCGCTACTGCCCCAAACATCACTGGGAGCACAGGTCTCCCTGTCACCTCAGAGGTGTTTGTTTGCTAGAGAGTCTGGGTCCTCATCACCTACGTCAGCAGCAACAACGCTCTTTTGGGGGTCTCTGTGAAGAAGGCACAGTGAAGGGCTTGCTTCAGGACAGAGGGTCTTCACTGACCCGCTCCCACCCCAGTTCAGCATGAGGACCATGTTGAGCTCCCAGCCCTGGGGAGCTTCTGCAGTACCATGGTCCCACTCGAGGCCACTGCACCACAGAATCACCTCCTCCAGAGCCAGATGCTTCTCCAGGACCCAGATATTCCTTCTTAGGGCCAAATGCTCCTTTCCTGGAGCCAGATCCTCATCTCACCCCAATATTCCTCCACTGGCCAACTGCCCAGAGCCTAGCAGGAGAGACAACAGCACCTTCCCTGGCTGCAATGCAGCATGTCACTGCAGGAGCCCTGATACCCTCTCCCCCACAAATATGGGCTCACTCAGCATTGTGTTCTCTCCATAGCTGCCAGCAACCAGGAGCAAATCTCTCCCAGGTGTGGGGCAGCATTAAGGCACTAGCTCAGCAAAGCCTGCCCCCGAGGGCTGACCTCCAGATCTTGGCTGTCAGCAGGGATGTATCTGCATGGTGGGACTCCTCCTGCACCAGTGCCCTGCTCCCCAGGCGCAGGAAAGGAGATACATCCCTGGTCGAGTGGCCATTGGTTTCAGCTAGGGGTGCTGAGCTGAGCTCCTGGGTTGTCCAGATTGTGCTGGGTTGTCCAGGTCCTGCCTAATATACTTCCAGGTCAGACACCTACTGAAGGAAACTCAGAACCTCCAGCCACAATCCAAGTGCTACCTGTTCCCCACAGGAAGCTGATTTGCATCCTGCGCTATGCAGGAACAAGGCAGGGAGCCTGGTCTGAGTCCCTGAGGGACATGTGCATAGAGCAGGGCAGCACCTTGTGCACGATTCTTGATTCCCTGCACACATGGCTAGATGCCCGAGGCTTCCGCCAAGTGAGCCCAGCCTTCCTAATACTGCTGCTAAGAATGTACCAGACCGGATCTTTGGCTGAGCTAAATAAACGCAGCTCCCTCCACTGGTCTCAGTGGAGTGACTTTGATTTACGACAGCCAGGCTCTGGCTGGTTCGTTCCTCGCAGAATTGAAGTTGGGGCTGAGAGGACACTTGAAGGTCAGCCAGGCCAGCCTCCACACACAGGGAGTGCTCGTCCTACTTTGTGGCATCTCTGGAATCCAACCTGGTCCTCAAATCACCCAGCCACAGAAGCATCCGCCAGTGTTACTGCTGTCAGATCCAGATAGCGCTGAACTTAGGGCTGCTGTGCTCTTCTGCAGACCTGTTTCTCTGCAGACTTCAAAAGCCTCCCCTGCAGCACTAGTCCTCCTCACAGATGCCTGCCTGTCCTGTATCACCCCATCCCACCAGCCCTTGCAGAGGACAAGGGCTGACTCTGCAAACCCTCCAAGCAATTTTCAGCTGAGAGCCTTAAAATCTGGTTATTCACCTGCTGGGTGAAGGGTTTTCTTCTTCAGAGACACAGATGCCATAGGGTAAGCACAGGGAAACCTGAGACGCTTGGACCCTTTGGCAAAACCCGGCCTAGGGGCTCTGCATCAGACATAAAGGCTGGAATTAACACCTGACACGAGGGGCTGCATCCCACAGGGATGTGCTGCTGCACATGCCTCTGCAGGCAGTTCGGACAGCCCTGGGACCCTGGCTGCTGCCCAGATCCTCCATACTGTGGAGGAAGGATGTGTCCTGTGTCCCTTGCTCCTTGCTGCCTTTCATGGCTTGACATGGAAATGCTTGGGGAAAATTCCCCTCCAAGCTTGTGCCTCATTTCTTGCCGTGCCAATGCTTGTGGAGAGACCTCTTCATCCTGCACCCTAGCCTTGTCCTCACCCCTAACTTCCTCCAACACACCCCGAATCCACCCAAGGGCTCCCAAACTGGGCATAGCCCTTCGGGCATCATCTCACCAGTTTGAACAGTGCCAAGTGGGAGCTCAGGCTAGCTGACAGACCTGCTCTGGCCTCAGCGAGGGGCACCAGCTCACCGACTGCTGCAGTAACACAAGGGACCTTATAAAGAAACACAGCAGAGCTCACTGGCAGGGCCTCGGCGCTCCAGCACACGTAGGCAGCCGCGATCTGGCAGGGAAGGTTTGACTCCCGGCGCATCCTCTGCCCGGGGCGGCTGCCAGCCCACGAGCTCCTTAGGCCTCCCACGCAGCCGCAGCTCAGGGTTGAGCTCTCCCTCTAGCGAGGCTTCGCCCGTGCTGCCCCTCGCTGTGGTATAGGGCCCTTTTCACTAGGCGGCTTGCAGCTCCACCGTCCTTCCCCTCCCCCTTTTCCTACTGCTTCTCCCGCCTGCCCTTCTTTTTGTCCCACCTCAGGCGATGGCCCCGATTCAGGTCCCGGTGGAGTCTGCCTCTCTTGCCGCTCCGCGGGAGGCGAGTCACGTCCCCTCCCTCCGCTGGCCTTCCTCAGGGAACGGCACGGCTGTGCCCTAGCTCCGGAGGAATAGGATGGGCAAGGGAAGTTGTGCAGTTGTATTTCAGGGGGCTCGCACTCTCGGGGAGCTCCAATTTGCCCATGTACCTCTCCCTGGGGCTGACGCCTTGCACCTCGCAGTGCATGCCTGCCCCGGGCTGTCTGTGTGCGGGACTGCGGCAAGCGCGGCAGCAGGCGGGGGCTCGCCTGCAGCCGATAAAGCCCCACGACTTGGACCCGCAGTTACAAAAGTCTGGCTGCCACCGCAGGAGCGACGTCCCTGCAGTACCCAGGTCTGCCCCGGCTCCCACGCCGCCACCTCACCAGCCCCGGAGGTATCCCCTCAGCCCTGGATAGCTCCGCCCGCCCCCCACTCTCACAGCCCTGGGGGAAAGACTGCCCTAACTACTGCAGTCCTCTTCCTGATTAGAGCGGGGACCTGCACACCTTCACCTCCCGCCCAAACAGGGTGACAACCTACTGACGGAGCCTCTGCCCCATCCTGGGGGTGCCACTGTGGGGTGCCCCACTATGGAGGGCCAGGGGTCCCACACTTGGACCCTTGGTGTTCAGCCACTGCTCCCTCCCTTTCAGCCAAGGCCACAGGCATCCCAGCACCAGAGGAGGCCTCACTGGGTCTGCACACACCCCACATACAAGGTCAAGATAAAAGTGTGGTCTTGGACTATCACACGCTGAGGAACACCAGAGTCCTGATGTGAGCTGTGAGGCTGCATGAGCCAAGGCCACTGGCTGCAGGGGACACTGCATCCTCCCAGCAATGCAGGGGGCATCACCAGCTTGGCCAGCCCTGCCACCGTGGGATGGAAAGTCTCAGCCTGCAGCACTATCCTCAGCCCAGATCCTAACCCCAACCACTGCAACAATTAACACCAGAGGTGTTTGGAGGCACAAGGGAGACAGCCACAGGGCAGCACACACAAGCCTAGATGGGATAATATTTGTCATGAGTTAACCCTCACACCAGAGCCCTGCATCCTGAGGTCACCTCAGACAAACCTCTGACTGACAGCCAGTGTAAAGCACAGCCTCTACTACAGAGGCCCCCTGCCTGAGGTCCCCAGTTCATCTGAGCTGGTGGCAGTCATGCTTGTGACCATCGGCAGCAGCAAATGTCCCACTCTGGCCCCACTTGCATGGGTGATGTTGCATTATGATGGCTGCAGAGGTTCCTTAGCTCCTTTCCCCAGTAATTTCCATTACACATCCCTTAGAGGAAGCATCACAAGGATACTCCCTGCTTGAGCAAATCAGCCCTGCTGGGCACCAGAATCACAAAATGACAGGGGCTGGAAGAGACCTCTGGAGACCATCTAGTCCAACCTTGCTGCTAAAGCAGGTTCACGCAGAGCAGGCTGCACAGGATTGCGTCCAGGCAGGTTTTTAATATCTCCAGAGGAGACTCCACAAGCTCTTTGGGCAGCCTGTCCCAGTCTGTCAGAAAAAAGGCTTTCCCTATTTTCAGATGGAACAGGAACTTCTGCTTCCAGCTCATGGGTACCTTTAAGCAATCAGCACAGCCACATTTTTCTCAAGCTACTTGGGAAGCTTTAGCTTCATGGCTGCCTTTACTCAGAGTCTAGAGTAGCACCAGTGAAGGGGAAAGAGGAAATTTCTTCTACCCCTCCCTTGCCAGAATGTGCTGCCTCCCGAAGACTGGCCCTGCAAATGATGGGCTGTCTTGGGCCCTGGTATCCCATGCCTTCCCTGTTTCCCAGTCATGTTTCTGCTCCTAGTCCTAGTCTCCACTTTTCTCCACTGCACAAGACAGCAGATCCCAACCACACCCACCTCCCTCTCCGCCATTGCCCACAGGGGCTGTGAGAGGAGACTTGCTCCATGCCAGGCGGATTAGAGCTGGGCTGCTGCCTGCCAGAGGCCTGCGGCAGCACCCTTCTCCCCTGTGCCTCATTTCTGACTGTCTTAACTGCAGCCTCCACGTCAGGTCACTGCCGGAGCCAGGTCACCTGCTCATGCAAGGCAGCATTGTGAGTCTGAACATCACCTGCAGCCCAGAAGACAGGCAAGAAATAGGGCCTGAACAGGACTAAAAAGAGCTGTGCAGAGACCCATCTATAACCAAGGAAACTGTTTCAAATTGCTGAAAGATAGTGGCTTAGGACTCTTAAAGTGTGTGTAACAGAAGGTGAGGTTAGTGCTTATGGTGCTATGGAAAACACAAGCTTTCGGGTCCCCAGGCCAGGGAGTGCAGTGAGGGCTGCAGCTAGGTTTCCCCTGTCACCAAAACAGAGGTACTCCTGCTTATGAGGGCTGGAAGAGAAGATGTTCAAGCAAAGGTGGACTCAGTAAAGATCCAGAGCAGTTTAGTGGGGGACACACAAGCCCTCCATGGTCTGTGCCACAGTCCAGCACAGCTCAAACTGAACTAGGAAGGGAGCACAGTGCCACAGCATCCTTGGCACTGCCAGTATGCTCTGCACTCCACTGACTATAAACCAGTCAGGAAAAACCTCTTTAAGTCACTTTATTGCCATTCCTGCTGCCAGCTGTGTCTCTGCACTCTCACACCTCCCCAAGCCCCTGCGGTGTTGTTGCTGTGGTACAATGGCATCCTGTGGATGCCACAGTCAGACACTGTTCTCTCAGTTTCTCCAGGGTGCTGTTTTGGTTCCTTGCCTTGGCAGAGGAATAGGAAGCCAATTGTCCCTGCAGAGAACACTGATCATGGTTGGATACTGCCACCCTTCACTTCCTCATGCCTTTCAGATATCATCAGTTTTACTGCACAAACCTTGCCTGGCCTTTGTGTTACCATGTCCCTGGCTTCAGCATCCCAAAGAAAGAGCAGGCCTAACCTGGTGCCTCTCAGCCCCAAAATGCGCTTGGAGTGATCCAGAGACCACAGAGCAGATGCAATATCCCACTCTCTTTTCCTGAGTTGCAGACACTAGGGAGAACACAGAGCTCAGATCCCCACCTGGCCACCCTAAGCTGAGCCTACAAGGATGGCACACATTGCAATCAGAATTGACATAGATTTGGTCTGGAAAAGACCAAATCCAGAAATGTTTGCAATGGAAAAGATCAAAGCCTAGAAAGTAGATGAGGGATTCAGGAGGCATTGCAGAGATCACTGGGCAAAGAGACCTTGAAAGGAGGCAGTGCAAACAGGAAGGTCAGCACTGGCGTGACCGAGACAAGTTCTCCAAGAGCTGCCAGCTCTGCAGCTGAACCACTGGACTAGACCTAACATCCAGACCAGAGCTGACCACAATCTAGATGAGCATACCCTGGAAAAGGGAAACAATGCAGCCTGCCAACCTGCTACAGCACAAATCCCTCAGCGTAAAACCTTGCTGAAAGGGGAAGGAGTGCAAGAAGATAGTATTGTCTCAGCCTGGACACTGTTTCACATAGGGACTCACCAAAGCCCACTCCACCAGAGATCTCCCCAGGCATGGGGCAGCCATCCAGAGCCTGGGTGTAGGCAGGCTGGGAGCAATGTACAGAGAACCTCTGGTGGGCTGCGCTCATCTCTGCCCTCCATCTCTCAACATATACAAGGTTGAGGAGGTTCAGGAGGCCAGGACAATAGGCACAAGACCATGAGACTCTTGCCCTCAAGAAACAGGAGGATGCTACTCAGATGGTGAGGGATGTAGCAGAATCAGGAAATCTTGGCCTCCAGAAGGGAAAGGCTGCTGAATTTCTGCTGTTGAATTTTGACTGGCCTTTCGCCACAGCCATCACAGACAATGGACTGTCCTGCAAGAGGAAACACCACAGGATTGAAGTACTAGTACTCCCTGCTTGCTAGGCTGGAGGAAACCTCACAACCCTCCAGCATCAACAAAGCTGGCAGAAATAAAAAAGGAGATGTGCTACCATCAACATCAACATGCCTACCACAACACCATGGTGATCACTGGTCTGACTGGCCACTTCACAGAAAATCCAGCATACCCAGTTCTGATTCATCCCCTCTTCCCCAGCAACACAGGTTATGCTCTGGCTGCAAAACACACTGCACAGGGTTAGACTTCACACCAATCCTTAGTGGTTCAGCTGGACAGCAAGCAATTTTGGTCACTCACCTCATGTTGGAGGCCAAGGGAGTACCAAAGCTGTCCTCTGAGTGGCAAGGGCTGTGCTGAGCACCCTTCCTTCTTTTCCCCCGCTCCTCCTCCCTCTCTGTCCAGGGGGCATCTGTGGCTGAACTAGTCCCAGAGTCCGGCTCCAAGTGAGCCAGAGGAGCAAAGTTCTCCTCAATTAGCTTGGCGCTGTCTCGAATCTGTCCCTGTATTTCTGGGGTGAGAGTTGGAAGGTCAAAAGTGAAAAAGGTCCCATGGGTGCGGGCTGGGGAAGAGAGGATGTCAATAGAGTCCAGGCTGGTGTAGGATGTGCCTTTGGCTCGATGGGACTCCATGATGCTCTCAAAATGCTTGCTGAAAGAGTCCATGCCATCCTTGGAAAGGCTATGCCCTAGGAGGAAGGGCACTGGAGACTTGAGCATACCCTGTGTGTCTCGGTCCATGATCCTAGAGGGAAAGAAAGTGAGAAGAACTTGTCACTGAGGAGCAAGGGATCAAAGCCCTGAAACAAAAGCCCATGTGCTGCTCCAAAAGGAAATTGGGAAGGGCAGAAATCTCCTCTGAACATCTGTAGACCTCCATCAAAATGCCTCACCTGCCCAAGACATCATGGGAAGAGGGACTTGGCTGGCCTCCCTCCAGACATATGCTTCCTTTAATGCGCCACAGACTTCTGTTCCTCTAGTGGCTCATCTTTATAAGAAGCTTATGAGATGGCTACTGCTCCCAGTCATTTGACTTGAGCTTAGATCCAATAAAGGGCTCAAGCACCAGAAGCAGGATGTGGTTCAGCTCCTTTTTCAATCAAGTCTGGAAGTGACTGAATTTTCCATGAGCCTTCAGAGCTCCCTGCACCCAGAAAGCTCCTCCTGAAGCTGCTCAGGACAGCGTGACACCTTCCTCCATGAACACATCTCCGTGGTCACTGAGCATCATACTTAGAGCATGACCAACAAGCACCTGCAAAGCCTTCTGGCTGGTCCCAGAAGACATCTGGGACCTAGCACAATGCAATGCAGAGTGCTAGGAGACATCAGTGAGCCAGCACAAGGTGATGTTGAGCTCCAGGTTTCCCCAGGCAGTATGAAGGGAGCCTTACACCCAGCTCTAGGCTCAGGAACCTTAGCTGGCCGATGTCCTAGACGCCAGGCTCTGTTCTGGCTCATCATCTTATCAGATATCAGCCCTCCAGGAAGGATCAGCCTATCTCCAACGCAGGTCTGTGTCTGACACAACACAGAAGTTTCTAAACTCTAAAGCCCGGAGCATTTCATCCTGTAAATGAGGTGAAGTGCAGCCTGTCCATCTGAGCATGTGACAACAGGAACATTTCCAAGCCATGGAACATCAACACTTCAGCTGTAGAAGCATAAACACAGTCCTAAAAGCCTACTTTCCTCATAAGCCGCTATCATTTTATGAAAGCATCCAGAAAGCACTTGTTATGCCACTCTCTCCTGTGATTAGAGAGGAACTGCTCCAGCTTGTCATAACATTTGTTTTGAAAAAACAGCTTTGTACAGAGGGCTCAGAAGATGCATTGCTGTTACAAGCACTACATGATTTTCATTCATTAGTCTTCACATACCATTCAAAACTATCACTCTGATTACTTCAGAGGCCAAGATCTGTCAGCTTCACTCCCCCAGAATGCTGGCTGGCTTCAAGGAGAGTGCAGTGGAGCCAGATGCGGGTAACCAAGGCAGGTTGGAGGCTACTCTCACCTGACCACCAGCATTTCCCTGGCAATGCAGCACCACTCAATGCTCTTAACATTGCTATAGGAGCCCTAGGAGCAGCCATCCCCAGTTGTTTTGGGGTGGCTTTCTCAGAAGACAAGGCATAAAAGACCTCTTCAAAACCTGCAGATGAGATTTACAGATGCAAATGTGCATTCACTGTCTATACTACCCAGCTGTGTGCTACTAAACTGCTAATGCTGCTGACTTCACTTTGCTCCTCAAATCCATAAGGAGGGTGATGGGCTGTGCCAAGGAGGACAACACTAGCATACAGAAGGGACCTTGTTTGCATGTGAGGGTGCTGGGCTCATTCTTGTGATCAAGTAAGTTGCCACCAAGCCACAGAAAAACATACAGCTGGTTTTGTCCACAACCTCTGAGTTCTGGAAGCAATCCGTCCACCATGAAATACCAAGCATGAAGCATCAGCTTCAGAAGGATCTAGTCACAGCAGCATGGATGCAATGCTGCCTGCACATACCACTCTTGCTCATACCTAGATGCTTCATCGGCACCTGCTGCACTGCCCAGTCCACCCTGCATCCCACTCCAGGCCCCCAGGAAGGGTCACCATACAGTCACCAAGCCTGACACGCAGAGGGGAGGATCAGAGAAGGGGAGGAAATGCAGATGCTGCAATAGAGCATCTGCACAAGGGCGACAGGCAGCAGAAAAGCAAATAAATTTCCAGCCTTAAGCAGGGGTGGAAGAGGCAGTGAGACCTCCTTGGGAGGCCCAGGTGGGTATGGAGGGGAGGCAGATCCCAGGAGCCAATGGCCAAGCTGCACTGCATATTAGTGCAAAAAAGCCAGCAGCTCTTCAGGAGAATGCCTCCCCGCAGGGACTGTGGGGTTCTGAGCAACTGTGCTTCATTCAGCAGCTGCATCTGGTGGCTGATGGAGGGGAAGAGGCTCACAGTTTTCCCTGCCTGGTACTGCAGAGGCATGCTGTCCTGGGCAGGGGGAGGAGAAGAGAGGAAAACCTCTCTCCTCAGGCCCTCAGTAGTTTTCTCTCTGCCAAATGCTCCTGCCACCCTCCAAATCCCTGAGTGCCCCAGACATTCCTGACTCCCCCTGCCTGCACAGGCACAGCAGGTGCTGTGTGGGAATCCTAGCTCAAATCAAAGAAGGTGAGGCCATCCAGCACCATCCTTTATTCCTCTCTGAACAAAGCACTTGTACAGACCAGCCCAAGCAGCTTCTTGCACTTCCACAGGCTCCTTCACACATCTCCAGCCTGTCAGCTGCTTGCTCTTAGGGCTCAGTGCCCTAACTCCAACTCCTGATCAGCCACAGGCACTAACCATGGGCACTGCAGTCCCCCCTAACTGCCCACAAGTCCCTGTATGTCCACACCATTATGCTGGGGTCACGCTGCCGACAGTCCTCCCCCAGCTGCCACATTAACAGGCGAGACCTCGACCTGGAAGTCAGCCTGCACCAGTGTTTCAGGCCTTCACTGAACTCATTAAGCAAAATTGCCTAACAGTGCCTGATATGGACTTTCTATGAAACAATCTGGACAAGTCATTGGCAGATGCCTGCTCAGGATGACACCAGCAGGCACCCGCCAATAATTAGCCTGAGCCTTTGGGATGCAGAAGCATGACTCTGAGCTGAGGCCCTGTGGCCACATTTGGGCTCTGGGACAGAGGCTCAGACTCAACACAATACATCAGAAGTTTGTGGCTACTGAGGCAGGTTAAGCACACACTTAAGTGTTTGGTGAAATCGTGGCATAACCACATTTTTAATCCACAGAAAGGTTTGTCCTGCAGCTTTTTTCTTACCCAAAGGCTCTGTAAAGGCTCCCCAGGTAGCAGATCTAAGGGCTTTCCTGGGCAAGGCTGCTCTGCTTGCAGCGAGAAAAGGCATGGCTGCCTCCCACCAGCCCTCCATGCTCTTGAGAGAGAAAGGCACCCTCCAGCAAAGCCTCTTCTCTCTTATCAGTCCAAGGCACCCATGATGCAGACCAAGTCAGGCCTTGCCTCTGCGTTAGCCAGCATGTCTGCTGATGCTTGGGGAGGAAGGGAATTGAGCCCGCTCTCGCTGACAGGTCTTGGCTCTTTGGGACTAATGGCAATAAAGACAGTAAAAGCTTAGGCTAGTAATTAGTATTGGTAGATGTGACTCTAAATATATTGCAGGAGTGGATTTGGTGGGAGATGACACTGTTTCTTTCATCACTTTCCATGTGTAATTTGATTTGCTCTTAGATGTTTTTTAGCTGTTAGCACACTCTTATTTTGGGAGGGTTAAGCACCAAAGAAGACGCCCCTTGGCCAGAACATGAAGGACAAGAAGATAGTATTAAGCAAAAATCTCCCTCGAAGAGGGTGCTAACCCCTTAAGGCTAGGTTTTCAAAAGGATTTCCATGTCTAAATGCTGCAAATTAGCATCCAATGATGCTTCAGTGATTTTGTAGGGCTGGCCCTTCCCTGCTACCAAGACAGACATGGGGTACAACAGCTCTTGCAGCAACAGAATGGAGATTGCTGTGGGGAGTTTGGAAGGCTTCTTAATCACTCCAGAATCACCCCTCCTGTAAGCAGGCAATGCAGAAAGCTTGAAGTAGAAAACATCAATACTGGTAACTGGTAAACAGGGAGGAGGACTGCAGCTGCAGAGCTCAGAAATGGCGTGTAAGCAAAAACCTATGGCTGTGATGCAAGGACTAAACAAGCTCATGGTTTGAGGCTTGTGATTTTCAAGACACTGCCCACAGGGCCTGCACCTACCTGGAGAATATTAAGGTGGCTGCCAGCAAAAAAAGAACACTGGTCACAGTGGCCATGGAAGCCACATAAAGTAAACACCAATCCCCCATATGCACTTGCTAATCATACCAGGAGCACCATCTTTAGGAGCAACAATGCATTTGAGGACATATCCAAGCTTTCAGCGCTGGCTGGGGAGCTGCGTAAAGGTGACTCAGAGGGCAAAAAGCAGGTCTAGGCTTACAGATCATAGGACTCGTAGTGGCCTAGTACATATCTGGAAATAAAATATCACTATGCAAGGTAATTGTTGCAGTAAGTTGAAGAACTTGCTTGCAGTGATAATAAATTTACACCTTACTCAAAATTTCCATCACTATTCATTTCGGAAAAATATATTAAAAATGGGTTTTTTTCAGCTTTTCTCTAGAATCTAAAGTTTTTGAGGAAAGAGAGTGATGCATCCATTCCCTCCACTAGAGATGCAAAGGCTAAACAAACTGGCAGAAGCCCAGCTCTCCTTAGGATGCACATCCTTCTTCCCCATCAGCCCAGCACCTTCATGCTTTTTCCCAGTGCAGGGGCACCACTGAGGGTTCTGTTTTCATTATTTTTTCCCACTATTGACATAAAAACTTCCCTTTTCCTTTTCTTCCATCTAAATGTTCCCTGCTTGCCTTCTGCGCAGCACAAGTGCATGCTGCCATGTGGCATCCCAGGCATCACCCTGGCTTTGTGCTTCCCAGACAAGACCTCTCCACACTCCTGCAGAGCACTTGCTGCTGATGCCGAGTCCACACATCTCACCGAAGACTCTCTGCTGATACACACAGGAGATGTCCTTGGTTGCTGTTACCTGCACAGGCATCTCCCCACTGCCTGTCAGAGCCTTTTCCCTCCAGACAGCTGTCCCACACAGTGCTCTGGAGCTCCTCCCTCTACTGGCGCCTCCTGGGGCAAGCAGATAATGCTCATCACCTCTCACAGTCAAACCACCACTTCAGAGGGCACTCCATGGGCAGAATCTCGTGCTGCCAGGCCAAGGCATCATCTCCCATAAGTCCTAACTGCCAGTGCCCACCACAGGGCTGGCAGCAGCTCAGATGGCATTAGTTGCCCACAAGTGGGTGACTGAATGGCAACCTTGGTGTTACCCACTCCACTGGCCTCCCAGCACAGGGTGTTTTGCCACACCAGTGAAAAGTGACAAAACAAAAGGCTTTTTCCAGCTCAACGTATTCTCTACTCTTTCCCAATTACAGCAACTGAGGCTAAGCAATGGGAAGCAGAGCTGCCTGCTTAGGTGAGGGCAACCTGGCAGCACACAGCAGTACGAGGACACAGCCTGGGCTCAGGTGCCCTGACACCATCACCCCAATGCCTAGCAGAATCAGGGCAGGACATAATTCACCTGGTTTGACTCAGTCTGGGAAGCCTCAGCTCAGCTGGACAACCTGAGCTGCAGGGTTCACTCCAGATGAGCAAGGCTCATGGCACAGCACCAGGGCTGGATCACTTGTGCTACCCTACTCTTTCCATAGGGTGATGAGGGCCACCTCCCAGTCTCAGTCCCACTCCTAGCCCTAGCCCCAGCACCAATCCCAGTGGGATTCTAATCTGACCCTCGTGCACAGCTTGCATGGAGCTACTGGTGTTTTTGACTCACACACTATTTCAGCAGAGCCTATTTTGCCATTCAGGGGACAATAAGGAGGACGAGAGGAGCTTTATGCCTTCATGCAGAGACCCTCACCTTTCCCTGTTGTCCTTCTTTGTCGCCTCAAACATCTCTTTGTCTTCATCCACATCCCCAGCCTTCAGCCCATCCTTCGGGAAGCCAGTGCCCAGGGTGAAGGGTTCCTCTGATGTGCTGTTCCTCCTGCCTGGGGTTCCCCCAAAGCTTGGGTTGCTCTCACTGTCCTTCTGGCTCTCAATTGCCGAATCCACCTCCTCTTTCTCAGCCAGGATGTCATCAATGTTGGTTTCACGATAGCACCTCAGTGGCACGGTGTCCAGGTCTGTCTCAGAGTACTTCACTGTCCTCCTTATAATCCCAGTCTCACAAGAGCCGGGCTTCTGGTCACCCGAAGGAGACATCTCTATCTCCACCTCCACATGGCTCAGGCTGTGCTCAGGTATCGACCCAGGCAGCTTAGCAGGCAGTGAGCAGATTGGCTTCTGGGGGTCCCCGGCTGGAGAAGTAGAGTCAGGGGCAGAGGAACCTGCAAGGGAGCCCCGAGGACTCAGAGCCGTGGGAAGCTGCACCAGGGAGCACTGGGGAGCTGCTCCTGTGGCATCACACACACACAAGAGCAATGTCACACATGTGGCAGGCACCAGGGAACAGAGAGAGGGAGATGGAAGGAAAAAGGGTAGGAAAGGCAGTGACAGGGTGCTGTCAGTGCTACTGCATCTGCAGCCAGCCCACATCTGAATCCCAAAGCTCTTCTGCAGAGGCAGCCAGGGGATGCCATGGGTCAGGGCTCTGCATCATCCCCTTTGCACAATGCTTTGCACAACCACAGGGGATTCTGTGGGGAGGCTGGCACGTGCAGGATCTGGCCCCAGAAGGACATATACTGGCAGATCTCGAGGGGGGATCTCAGCTGTCTGGTGAACACAGACAAGTCCCAAGGGATGGGCAGCCCCAAGGCAGTGATTCAGACTTGCAAAAGAGGTTGGTCCTGATGCTGACAGCATCCCCCCTCCAGCTTCTTACCTGTCTTTGTGGCATCCGAGGAGCCATAGAAGAATTCCCACTTGGCCCTGGCAACGCGCTGGGCATGGGCTGAGCTCTGCCGAGGGTATGGCCAGGCGCTGGCCTGCAGAGAGGAGAGCAGGGAATGGGCAATAGGCCCCAGGGCAGAGCCCGCATCTAGTCTAGGCATCCTGGCACCTACCTGGGGTCGGGGCTCTGGCTTTAGGGGGCTCCTGGTGAAGGCAGGGAAGTCCTTCGGCAGCCCATTGTTGAAGGAATGGCAGAGGCAGTTGGCATCAAAGGTGCACGGCTCCTTCAAACAGTGCCGCATCCCCCCCGTGGTCCTTCCCCCCGCTAGGAGTGGGTCAGACGCAGAGGCCTCCAGCTTCAGCATGCACAGGAGCCGCTCCTGGGGCAGGGGCTGGGGGGACTCCACATCCCTGCCAAGCTCCAGGCTACGGCTGAGGCTGTGAGGTCCGTTCTCCCCGCAGGGCTGGTTGGGCGGCAGGCTGCCCAGGGTCTGCACGCTGGCCTTCTCAATGAAGCGGAATGTGACAATGGAGCTGTGTCCCTCTGGGGCCGCTGCCACCATCTGCCTGCGGCTGCCCGGGGAGGAGAGGGCCGGCACGGGCCGGCCCCGCCGTGGGGTGCAGGGGGCTGTCAGAAGCCCTGTACCCGTGCAGCTCCCGTTGCCGAAGGGAGCCACCTCCACTGGCTTGCGGGCCAAGGAGCCAGTGCTGTTGTAGAGACCGAGAGGGCAGTGGCGAGTGTCGAGAGCCAGGCCTTTGCGCAGGAGGTGCAGGCGACCGGCGTTGAGGTTGGGGGTGAGGCAGCGGGGGGGGCTGTGCCTCCCAGCCTCGGGGCTCCCTCCCGCCAGCCAGGGCCTCCGGTCCACCCCGCGGGCGAACGGTGGGGGTGAGGTGGCACAGCCCTCCTCGGGGTAGAAGCGGACAGGTCCCCCAGCCTGGGCCATCCCACCACAGGAGGACACAGAGGCGTCAGGTTCGGAGCCTGGCTCGATAGCACAGAAATGGAGAGGTGGGTTCCTGGCACCCTTGAGATGATGGCTGGATCGAGGGGCGACACATCCTCAGGCAGCCCTGAAACAAGGGCGAGGAGAGCTGGTTAGGGGAGGGAGGACACAAGGCATCTGAGGCCGTGGGAAGGATGGCAAAAATGCGCCCTGCCTTTGTGGCAGGAGAAAAAGATGCTGCAGGTGAGACAGCCCCCTTCAAATCTCCCGCTGCAAGAAGCAGACACGGTTTGCTGCAGGCATCATACCACCACCACCGCAGGTGACACTGGCAGCCCTCTGCTCGTTCCCCAGGCACCCAGAATGTTTGCTTTCTTCCCAGTTTGCCAGGATGCTCAGGCACTTCCCCCACAGACCAACAACCCAGATTCAGCAAGGGAGCACACTATATACTTTAAAATGGGCTTCATTCATCCTGCATTTGGTTGAATATGTTTACTACCCACAGCCTTATAAGATCACCTCAGTAAGAAAGTGGAAAAAAATGATACACATAATCATATGAGACATCCTCCAATCACACTGGCCCAAGGAGTTTAACATGAGCAGCACGGGAGAGGAGTCTCTTTGGAGGTCAGCCTGGGTTTAAAGTGTGTCATACCAGCACATGCTGCAGTCACTATTGGTGGCATAGACAGGGCTGTCAACACTCGCAGATCGAAAAAGTACTGGTTACAATAATGCCACCCTGGGTGAACAGAGCATGCATGCCCTGTGCACAGGTCACCTGACTGCCTGCCTCTGCCTAGAAACATTTATCCAGGGGCGAGACTAGCCACACCACAGCAGCAGGCAAGCAGGCAGCTGCAGGGGAAGGCAGGGCCTAGAGCCCCCTTCAGCATTGCTGATCTTTCTTTCTTCCAGTGGAGGTAAAACTTGTACTCATCCTTCCTCAACTTTCTCTGAATTCCTGCTGTTCAGGGAAGACTCTGCCTTGGCTGCTTTTGCCTTCTGACAGGTGCCAAAGTACTAAGTCCCTCATTTGGATCTCATCATTTGAAAGCAAGAAACCAAATGACAGTCACAAACAGAGGAAAGCATGATTTCTTCTCCATGTTTACATGTACAAACCAGGCAGGATTAAATTCCTGAAGGAAGTGGGGCCGGAATTTCAATGGTGTTTAGACTCTAGAGATACAGAGACATAACTCTACAGCCCAAATCACACTTATGGAGCAGACGCCCATCTATCTGCACTATCACACTTCTAAAAAATCTGGCTCCTGCTGAGGAGCAGCAATCTGTAATTCATTCATCACAAAAATATACTCTCCTGTTTAATATACCAGCTACTGTTTTCACAGTCTTCTTCTTCTGTTACAATTGTGCTCACATTCAAGGTTGCTAAAGTTAACTGATAAATAGTAAAGATGGGGGGTTTATATAGTTCAAATGAAATTCCACTTTTTATCTTAATGTAGACTGACACACATCCCAAGGAAAAAAGTTATCTCTAGGAATAGTTGGCATTTGCTGTAACATAAGAAATCTACAAAAACAGCCTATTATCTCTAGGAATAGTTGGAATTTGCTGTAACATAACAAATCTACAAAAACAGCTTATCTCAAAACATGTCAGCTATTGCTAAAATAAATGGGATACGCACAGTGTGTTCTCCTGATTATCGAAGCAGAATTATCAAATTCAGAGTAAAGGACATGCCTGCCTTAGAGCTACCAATACCAAAAGCTACACCTTCCAGCAGAGTGAGGTTTTCTTTAGTAATGAAAGGTAAAAAGCACAAATGCAACAAAGATGAAAAAATCAGTGATGGAGCTAAGGCTTCCTGCTTGCTGATTTAAATCATAACTCAAATTGATGCTCTTTGATGAATGGGCTATGCTGTAAGGCACCAGGTGGACTGGAAGTCTTGCTGATCCCACTGCCTGAAGGGAGCAGAAATCCTGCAAAGTAAAGCTTACAGGGAGGATGCCTGAGCAGAGCAGAGCACATGTTCAAAGATAAAAACTCAGGAGCTGCAGTGTGATAGCTGGGAGCTGCACATCAGCAGGGAATTTCATTTGTTTAATAAAACATCTCATACATAGAAGAAACTCACTCCTCCTGGCTCTCCCTTCTTAGCAGCCAAATGGATGTTTTCTCCCAACCCTTGCTTTGAGCTGCACCTGGTGCAACAGGAGATGGTTACTCCCGGAGCAGGCACTTGCCTGGCTCATTCGGGTGACACAGGGTGAAGGCAGCAGACTTACTCTGCGGGGGATGAGGACACCCACGCCAGGGGTGTGTGGGGACAACATGCAGGAGCCAGAGGAGGATGCAAGGCGAACAGGCAAAGAATGGAACTGGGATGGGAGGAAAGCAAGAGGTGCAGGGCTACGGGTTTAATTTACAAGGCAAGCATGCCGAACATGCTACCGCTGTCAGCAGTGGTGGCAGGGACTGGGGGAAACCGGCTGTGTGGGGTGCTGGAGGGCGAACGGTCCCCGAGAGGTGCCTCTGCATGCACACGGAGCAGTTTCAGGAGGTGCCCTGGTGACGGAGGAGGGATGCCTGGCTGCCCTAGGGCTGTGGGACAAACAGGGGACCCCTTCCTGAGCGGGTGTCGAGGCAAGGGATGTGCCCCCCCTTCAAAACCGGAGCTGAGCATGTTCCCTCCCCAGCCTCCCCCACTCCGGACTCCCTCGTCCGACACGTCTCATCTCCGTGGGATCAGACCTAAGTGGATGTGACATCCATCCGGATGAGGAGGGAGCCCCCTCGTCGGAGGGGTGAGCGTGGGGTCCTGCCGAATCTCCCACTCGCCCGCCCACCCCTCTCCCCAGGCAGAGTCTCCTGTCGCGCCCCGGCCGCGTTCCCCGTGTCCGGGCACGGGCCTCGTGCCCGTGCCACCGCACCAGCACACCGGGGCCGCTCCGCGGCAGCGACGAGCGGGTCTGGGCCCCGTCAGGCACCTACTGATACCACTGCAACCTGGTGCCGCCGCCCGCCGGTCACCACTGCCGGCAGAGCGCAGAGCCACCCCGGCCCCCGCAACAACTGCTGCAACTTTCCCCACTTCCCCGCTGTTCCACTCCGGGCCGCGCCGCGCCCCGCTCCACTCCGCTCCCCGCACGTTACCGACAGTGCCACCGCCGCATCCTCCGCGCAGGTTCTCCGGCACGGCACGGCACGGCACGGCACGGCACGGCACGGCACGGCACGGCACGGCACGGCACGGCCCCGTCGGGCACGGCGTGGCGTGGCGCGGTGCGGTACACTGCCACCAACCCCAGCCCGCCGCTACCCACCGCCCTAATCCCGCCCGGACCTGTCACTCCGCCCCACTGACAGCCCCGAGAGCCAATGGAAAACCCCCGCCGGGCTCCGTGTCCCGCCCCGCCCCAGCTGGACCCCTACCGGCTCCGGAGTGCAGGTCCCCTTGAGAGGGCGGGCATGTCACAGTGTAGCACCGTGCATGTCCCTGTGTCCTGGCATAGCACCGTGCACATCCTTGTGTCCTAGTGTAACACTGTGCAGGTCCTGGTCTCCTGGTGTGCACATCCCCACATGCCACTGTGAACCTGGCCTCATGCACGGGCAGGCCTGACGCCATGTGCCAGTATGCATGTCCCAGTGTGACACCACACACGTCTCCGTGTCCTGATGCACATAAGTCCATTTATCATTGTGCACATTGCCATGCACGATACACCTCTGCTCAGCACCATGCAATTCCTTAGTGATCTGCAGGCACATGTCCTCATGCATGAGCATGTACAGCCCCACATGTTGTGCCCTGTGCCACAGGGTACAGGCTGCTCCCATGCCCCACCACTGCTTGGGGACCAAGCTGCTGTGTGGCCGAGGACACTGGTCACCCCCAGTGGACTGCTGGCCCTTGCCCTATGGCACAGGCCTCATGTCTGGGGCTCACCTCAAGTCCTCACTCTAAGCACCCCATAGCAACAGGTGCCGAAGTGTCTCAGACCACCAGAGACATGGTATCACTGCGTTACCAGCCACCTGAATGGTGAGAAATGCCAATCCATTCTCAATAATGGACTTCATGCTACAGGGGGAACAAAACTCATCCTTTGCATCTTGCCCAGGCATGGGGGCTCTGCCAGCACCAGAGGTGTGTGTGAGCATGGCTCACATGGGGTAGCTAAATGCCAAGGCCAGGGGTGCTGTGGCAGGACCGTGTTCACCCTGCTGCCACTGCACCAGGTCTGCAAGTGGCAGCCACAGAGGCTGGCAGACAGAGCTCCCTGCCAGCCCAGGCTGCCAGATCGATTCACTATTAAACAGCAATTTATTACCGAGCCCAGCAATCGTTATTAAAAGCGTGCGAGAAGAGAGGCCCAGGGGAGCTGGGGCCTCACGTGCACGCTGTGCCTGCAAGAGGAATTTGGGCAGAGCTGCCACTCCTTGCTGCTTTCCCTGCCTGCATCAAGCCCAGCTCTGTGCCTGCCTGCCCTCCCTGTCACCCAGAAAGCATGTCCCTTTCCCCCCTCCCAGGCACGGGGACCTGGAGAGAAAGGAGCAGGCAGGGTAGAATCTCCTCATATTTAATGCACTGAGGCACTGCCATTTTCTCCCTCCTTCTCCAGGTTCCTGCCTGTGCGGCCCTGCTCCCCCACGCTGAGGACAGAGGGTCCCTAAGCTGCTTCACAAACAGCCAGCTTTCCTGACAGACTTCAAGAAGCAGGGCTAATTAGGGGCCTTGCTGCTGTGGATCAACGACCTGATTCCTTCAGCAGCTTCTTGATGGAAAGAGGGTGGGGAGGGGAAAAGCTTTTCTCTAAGCTGCAGCCAGAGTGACAAATTTAACCAAGTGAAAGAGCTCAGAGCACCCTCAGGCAGCCCTGTTGATAGCTGCAGAGGGTAAGGGAGAGGTCCTCACCTTTCACACTGGCTGTCCCAGGCCATCCACAGAAAACACATTTCCTTTCAAACCATGTATGTTGCCCCCACAGTAGCTGTTGCTCTCCCTACTGTGCTCTGCTCAATACTCCTTTTGCCTTCTCACAGTCCTGAAGGATGTGCCCACATATGCAGGTCCAGCTAGTACTGACATAAGCCACTCTAGACCAGGATTTAGCCCTGGCACCTCTGGTCCCTCCTGCTGTGAATCCCTCCCCAGCTGATGCAGGGCAGGAGGTAGCAGGGAATCCCTCTGGCAGACGACAGAAGGGGACAAGGAGAGTCCCCCATGCTCTACCCCATGGCCCCAACCCCGTGGACTTAGCTAGAGAACCAGGAGTGCGGTGCACTGGGAACCTTCTTTACTGTCACTTGGGCACTTCAACAGCTCCAGTCTTTGCCTGCAGGTACCACATTCTCTCTGTGTGAGTCCACCCTACTCCACGTCATTCATTTCAGTCTCTTGGGCTCTGCCAGTTCCTCAAGCTCAGTCACAGGCACCTTCCAGGAGTTTTCTAGCTATTGCCAGCATTGCTCTTGCTCATCTTCAGAAGCCTGCAACGCAGCTTTCCCTCCTGAGGCCAGAAGAGCGTGGGTGTCATCAGGGCAGCACAATGGTGAACTTTTTGCTCGAAGGAGACCAGCCTGGGATGTCAGCATCCCAGAAACTGTACAGATATAGATGACATTTGGGTGGGGAGAGGGTAGATAAGAGCTCTTTTCCCCAGCAAGGCACACAGCTCAGCCTCTAGAAAGGTGCTTCTGCAGTCGCAGCTCCACTTGGAGTAAACACTCTGGTGCACCTCAGGGCTGCTCCCCTGAGCATAAAGGGACTGTCAGAGCTTTCCTTTGGCACAGCTTGTGCTTAAGGCACTGCAAAGGGCATAAGGGCCATATTCTGCCTCACTGCTGCTAAAGTTAGTGGGGTTGTGGTTTGGACTCAGAGCACAGCATAGCCCTGCAAGTAAGGGCCAATCACTCTCTCAGCAGATAAGTGCTCCTCACCCAGCTCACTGGAAACACCACAGAAAGAGCAACTCCAACCCTGAAGAAGATGGGTCTCAGTGAGGAAAAGGGAAGACAAACTCCCCTTTTTTTCTGCATTGAGGGCTCTGGGGCAACCAATTAGGCTGCATGTGCTCCCTCAGGGCCTTGACTTAACTACATGGCTCTAATTAATGACTTCTGTTTCCGGTGCCAACACTTATCCACATCCTAGCTATATATTAAAAAAAAACCCACTGCAGTGTAAGCCAAGACTTTAACGGGCCAATGCACTTATTTGTTATTCCACCAGGCTGCTGGTTAAGGACAAATTGGGAAAATACCCTTCCTTGACAATCTGTTATTCAAATTCTGCTTACTAGGAGCAAAAAGGCAGTGCTGGAGGTCCTGCCTGTCTCCCCTGCCCAAAGCTCAGGCTTCTGCCCAGATCTGGATCAAGAGCACACATGCACCATCCTATGTCCCAGCATGAGGTGGGCATGTGGGAACGCAGCAGGATTTTTTGGGGTGAAAGGCACTCTGAAAAATAACACAGAGTGCAAAACATCTTACCAGAGAGAAGAGCCAGTGAAGACTACAGTCTGCACAAGGGATAGCTGCTGTCTACTAGACTGCACTCCTAAGTATCTCTGCTCCCTACCTAAAGCTTCTTCCTCCCACAGGAGAAACACAGGATAGGAAGAGCAGAGGCATAGAGGGAAGGTAGAAAAAGCTGTGTCCTGGGCTCAGAGTGAGTTATAACAAAATATTTCTGTTACACCCTAGGAATACCAGCTGCTATAGAAATCCCCTCAGACTCTCTCCCAGACCCAGGCAGCACATGCACAGCAAGCAGGTTTCCTCCTGCACTGACTTTGCTCTGTTGAGATGAAGGCAGAAACGCCAGTGTGGTAAAACCTGGCCGGGGGATGTGGGAGGTGGGGCCTCAGCACAGCTTGAGCCATAAATAATCTCCCTACACAGCATTTAAGGGAACAATTGTGTGGGAGTATCTCTTGGTATAAAAGATGTTCAGGGAAAAGACGGTCTTGAAGGGAAGCAGGAGATTTCTGGCTGGTGGGGGGTGTTCTTCATTGAGGCCAGAGATTCCTGGGTGCCAGCAGGTCACTCATCAGATCCACCTCACTGAGGTGAATCTGCACCAAAGAGACAAATTTAGTCTGAAGCAAACCAAATCACCAGATCTCTGGGGTAGCCTCTGAGGACATGGCTTGTGCTGCAGTGCAGATCTCTGGAGCTGTTCTCCAGTTACCTCTACAACAGTAAGATGTGATTCCTTCCTCCTACCTTTAGCCTCAAGATTCACACGGGGAAAGGCGAAAGGTGTAAGGGAGAATAACATAAATTAATACAGGGAGTATCTCATGCATAAAAGAGAGAGCAAGCCACAGGCATACAGCCTGGTCCAGCACAGAGAGAATGTGTTTACGAACAGAATTGTATAAAAGGTGTGGAAACCCTAAAAGATCAGTTAAGGAGGAGTGATTACAAACATAGCGAAGAAACTGAGCAAAACCTGCCACCACAGAGATGTATCGACACATGCAAATGACATACTGAAAGCTTGGAAGCAATGAATTCATAAAGCCTGATGCTGCAGAACAGCCCTGCATTGATGTGTAGCTAGGAGCTTCACGTTCCTCTTCCAGCCCTGAGTTGCACAACTTAGCCTTGCTTTACTTCTGTGTATTTCTTTTTAGCCCTAACTGTATGGTCAGATTCTCTTCTCAGTAAGAGTAAGAGAAAGAGGAAGGTAACATGTACAGGGAAGAACTGAACAGAAGGCGTCATGGTTCCTGTTTCACAAGCTCAAAAATGGCTCCTCAATGGAATCTCAGCACTGAGAGCAGAGTTTGCCCTGTGAGCTCAACACCTTCTCCCATGAAATCGAGAAGTCCAGGTGTAGTCTACTCCAGCCTTGATGGAGGGTGGCAGACTTATCCTCCAGCCAGAAAGAATAAGGAGTCAGGTCTTTTGAAAGAACCTGGTGAGAGACTGAAGAAAAACAGTGCTGAGACACTTCTGCGGTGCTGCATGTACCCAGCTCTCACCTCCTAAGGAGTGAACATTGCAGAGGTACCGGTGTTCTTGAAAAGATCTTGTCTGTTACACCTCTTGAGACTAGAAGAAAACTGTAAAGATAATACCCCCTAAGTCTATGCAGAGCTAAAGGTGTTTAGCCAGCAACATGCCAAGCCACTATATGAGATGTTAGATCTTAGGACAGCAGGTCGGCTTGGCACCAGAGCAGTCTACTAAAAATAAGGTGTACCCTCCCACAGCACCAGTTTCTGGGTACCCTGGAGGAAACCCTGCCAACCTCTTAATACACCTTTGACATGGGAATAACTGCATTTCCAATGCAAGGGAAAAGTCAAGAGGCATGGATGGGGAAGATTTCCCTAAGATCAGTTGGCAAATCAGAACCATTTTTGGGAAAGAAAGCCTGGTATTCCTGACTCGAGGTGAGCTCTTCTAACTGCAAGACTCCCCTTCCTTCAAGCCCAAATTTCCAAAGGATAAGGTCAAGACCAAACTGCTCCTCTAGACTCTTCAAAAGTAGAGCTAGGCACCATCACTGTTTCACAGCAGTGGAGCTGGCTGAAGTCTCTTCACTTCAGAGGGATGTTCATGAGGATGAAGATGCCAGCAGGATCAGACACAAGGCTATGCACTGGATGTGAAAGCAGCCAGCACCATATGTTTCCAAAGAAGATACAAGAAAGCTGCAGCAGCAGTTGTTGTGAGCTAATCTGCTTCCTCCCCCCAGGGCTCAGCTTGGTCTCTCGTCATTACATATCAGCTCAAGGCCTGAAGCAGAAGCTCTGTTTTCCCTCACAGGACATCAATGGTCACTAGAGTAACAAGAGAGCCACAGGACTGATCACTGTCCCCTGCTTGTTGAAGGTACTTGTGCAATACATTTTCACAGCTGACCTGCAAGCACCCTGAGTGTCACTGCCCAGCACTGCCTCTGGGAACAGGCAGATTCACTTTGTCCAAAACAGTGTCGTAAGACAAACCAGAAGTGATCAGCACATGCCTGATGAGTCATGACAGATGCAGCTCCCCCTTGGAAGGGAAGCACCTCCAAGCTCACCTCATTGATCTTGCAAGTGGCACCCTCTTTAAGCCAGGAGCTGGAGCTGCCTGAGATGACACCAGGAGCTAACAGGACATATGCTTAAACTATGCCAGCTGAGTTAACTTAAGTGCTTGTCAGCACTTGTTCCCCATATGTTGCGTCCTGCCTCCACCAGGCTTATCACTGAACTCACAGCACTTCCAGACACCAGTAGACTTGCATATAAACAGGACCACAGCTCTTTATATTCCCTTTCAGAAGAAAAATTAAGAGAATTGGTTGGTCTTACAGGAGCAGTTGTTATAATCTTTCTCACATCCTCTTCAAAATCTAGAAGCTGGCAGTTATCCAGGCTTAGAGCAGGAAGATTTTAGCCCAAGCTCTGCCTTCATCCTACTGCTTGACTAGCAAGGTGAATCCCCCTGATCTTAAGGGATCTCCCTGACATCAGTACCAACTCAGGAAGCTGTTTTGAGAAACCATTTTGTAGTATTAGGCTCAACTAGAAACGTATATCTAACTGAAGCTTACAAAGGAGACTTACTGCCATGTCTCAATTAAAATGCAGAGCCACCTTAGGCAAAGCAAATGCCACCAGAAAGGCAGAAGCTTGCTGCAACTCTTGATTAAACAGAGCAAAAAACAAAACTCTAGTCTTTCAAGCTTAGGCACTTTGGATTGTCCCTTCACTGCAAAGCTACACAACCCAAGCCCTGTACTGCAGTGCTGTACAGCCATATCACAACCACTCTGCTTATAGGACAACTTCACAGACATGAGCACAAAAATACTACTGGTTTGGGATCCTTACCATTGGTGTAGTCCTAGGCTGCTAGCTCCACTGGACATCCTGATGGTGTAAAGCTGTGTCTCAGCATACACCTTTACAATGCAGTAACAAGCTCTGATGCTCTTTCTGCATCTGCAGTAAACCTGTGGAGAAGAAAGAGAACAGTCTGAGTATTTAATAGCTCCTAACTGTCCATGACTTGTAGTACATGGCACATACATCTCAGTACCCGTAGCCTCAAACCTACCTACCTACCTACTAACTCCACCACAGACTAACAGTTGTCAGGTAGCTTGACCCTGGATGCCCCCAGTAGGCACTGGCCAGGTATTGAGTGGCTAGTCTGTGGCTGAGGAGGCCCTTGTCCCTTCCAGGAGCAGCCACTGTTCCTATGCCCTTTTCGCCCTTTTCTTCTTCATCTTGCTTTCACTCCCTTACATACTGAGACAGGAATACACTTGGCTCAGGGGCTAAAAAGGTATGTCAAACCAAGCACCCCACTGGCCTTGCTGTGGTGTTGTGTTAGGGAATCTGTTTTCGGGCTGTAAGATCCAAAAGTTGTTCATTGTTTCCCAGGGCAATGCTGACCCTGAGACATGCATCTGGAAGAGAGCCATCACCGCCTAAGAGGCTGCAGTGCTCTAGCCCTGGCACAGTGAGTTCTGTCCTGCAAGCAGGCTGAAGTGAGCTGAAGTGATTCCTGAATGGTGTTGCAGAGGTTCAATGGAGATGGCCCTGTACTAACCAACTCTTAAAAGTTAGGGGAGCGTTCACCTTCTTAATGTGCGGCACCAGCCAGGAAAATTTTGGGATGCAACAGAGGGCAAACACAACCGTGTGTCACTTTTACCTCTGTTATAACAGTGCCTCCCAACCTCCTTGGGGTACCCAGAATCTGTCTGGGCTGACTCTCATCCTTCCTTAGAACCCTGCTACCAGCGGACTCCTGGGAAGTGACTCAGCCAGCCCAGCTGTATCAGATTAAATGAAAAACATAAACAGAGGTTAGTGTGGCAGTAGAGCAAGTCCCCCTTGCCAGCTCAGCACATGTTGGTCAGAAAGTGTATCAAGCAATACACAACACATCTCCTCCAATCAAGGACTCAACACAAACTGGGGGCTCAGAGACAGGTCTGTTTTGGCACAGAAAGCCTTCACTGAAGGCCAGACTTAATTAAACTTTGCACTCCCTTGCTCACTGGTGCTCACTCATCTCCTGTCCATACCAAGAGCCTCCTTGTAGCCAGCTTCAGTTACAGTCATTCACTTACAGGGGCAATATTAAGGGGCTTCCTGCCAGATATCATGCTTTTATTTCACAGCAGGAACTAAAGAACAGACTGAGCACAGGTCTGAAACCTCCTGAAGGCAAAATGAACCTCCTGGTCTAGAAGCAGGATCAGCACTCCCAGAGCTTTCTCTGCCCCCACCACAGGGGAAGAAAGGGCTGTCTATGGCTGGGGGCATTGTCAGCTCCTTAGAAAATTGAAAATCCCTGCCTCACTTGTCCCTCTTTAAATGAGACAAGCACTGTATTAACTCAGGGAGCCATGGGGATCTTCAAGGGGCAGGTGCTACACGTCCAGGGGCAGATAGGTAGCATGGGCATCTACCCCCAGAGGACAGGCACTGGGGTAAGAAGACTTTTCCCCAAACCAGCCTCCATGGTGGGAGGAAATGAGCAGATCAGGCTGCATAGGCAGGCAATTCCTTTTCAGGGAACTTGGGAATTGTTCCAGGGAATTTGGGGCCAGGGATCTATGACTTATTTAGTGTATGTGGGCCCCGCTCTCCTGCCAGGTGCATCATTCTATAGTGCCTATTGCCGGCAGTGATCAGCAGTTTGATGCTGCATAAGGTCGCAGGGTTCACATCCGAGCCAGGCATGGGGTCACCCATCCAGGGCCAGCTCCGAGGTTTGGAGTGCCGTGCCAGTGGGGATTACCTGCCTGCAAACCGGCAGCGGGGAAATAGAGGCATCTGTTTCTGAGGAAGCCCTTCTTGGAGTTGTTATGGCAACTGCGCCGGCAGGAGCCCGGGCCGCTTCTCCGCGGGGGCTGACAGCAAGGGGACGGAACCTGGTCGCTCCCCGGGGCTACGAGGGCAGGCGTGTCACCGGCGGGGGAGCGAAGCGCGAGGAGCCGGTTAGCAGGGTGGGGGGATGTGGGCTGGGGGCAGCAGACCGCGGGAGGACAGTGCCGTCCCGTCCTAGGCCTTGCGGGGGGTGAGGCAACCCGGTACCGCCGGAGGAGCGTGACACAGAGGCTGCCATTCGGGGTTGCTGTGGGAACGGTGAGCCCAGGGGAACGGCATTTCCCGGGTGTCTCTCTGCTCCTGCGGGGGTGGAAAGGGCGGCAGAGCCCAATGAGAGAGCATTGGGTTGGGCAAGGGGTTTGAGGGGCCGGGCCGGGCTGAGCCGGGAGTTTGGCGGGGTCGAAGGGCGGCGCCGTCGCTCACCGGTAGCGGCAAGTCCCGGCGGGTCCCTGCTCCGCATGGTGCTGAAAGGACAGCGCCGCAGCGCTGAGCATGCGCGACGCCGCCGGCCGCGGGGCGGGGCATGCGCTGGGGACCGGGGAGCTGTGGCAGCCGTGATGCACTGGGGACCTGAGTCGGGATGTGCTAGGGAACAAGGGCAGCCTCGGGGCTGGAGCAACTGGTGTGCCCTGGGTAACTGTGATAGTGGGACACTGGGGCGACTGGTGTGCTCTGGGGAACTGGTGCGCACGGGGGATCTGCTGTGCACTGGGGAACTGGGATAACTGGGGAACTGGGACAGGTGGTGCGTACGGGGAGCCGGAGCGAGCACCGTGCCGCTGAGAGTAGTCTGCGGGTGTCTCCAGGGACCCAGTAAGACTTGTGAACGCCGGGCACCGCTGGACCGACCGCAGTGCTCTCCTCTACTCTCCTCCGCTCCGCGGGCTGCCGTTATCTGGGGACTCCCAGTGCCTCCTGGCTGGGACCCAATAACCTGCGCACTGCCCTCGGGGTGAGTTGAGAGGCGGTCCTAGAGCGGTGTAGGAGCCGGGGCCGGAGTGGGGCGGGGAGGAGCGCGCACTTCCGCCCGTCGGCGTGACGTCGCGCCTGGACGCCGGCGTCGGGTGCGGAGTGAGGTGTTGCTGATGGAACGGCTCGGGGAGCTACAGCGGCGTGGCAGGTACGGTCTGTGAACGTTGGCAGGAGGCTGCGACAGGGCTGCTGCCTCGCCACTGTGCCAGGGAAGGATGGGGTGTGCAGGCGTCGGAGGGTCTTCTGCGGCACGCTTCTGTGGCTGTGGGGCGGCCCGGCAACCGGGCCCGGCGGCGGCGGCTCTGGGGCCCAGCAGGACCCCGTGGGTCGTCGGGGGAGGGAATTCCGCAGGCAGAGTTCCCCTGGCTGTGAGTTCTTCTGTGGCCGAATCTAACTTCGGGGGACTACTTGCTGCGGAGATCCCTTTGCTCCTTCCTAGACCTCTGCCGCTTCCCCTCGCGGCCCGAGGCTGCGGCCTCTGCAGCGGCCTCATCTCCGCAGAGGTGCTGTGTCCACACTCTTCGGAGGGCCACCTCTCTGGAGTGAGCCTGCAGCCTTGTTGCTCCCCATGGGAAGGAGGAAGTATCCGCCCTCTCCACCTTGCAAAGTGCCCGAGTGGCTCGGCAGTGGATATAGGGGAGTAGCTGCTATGAAGAGTGGTGCTTAGACATGAAAGCTGGGCACAGCTACCGTGTCACATGTTGCTTCGCTAAGGGACAGAGTCCTTAAAGAGCTTCTAGGAAGCCCCACCTGAAGAGCAGTGCAGGCAGGTGGACTCGGATGCCTAAGAAGTGAGTGTCCTAGGCTGGGGAGGAGGTGACGCAGGTGGTAGATGTGGCCCTGCTGATGGCTGACCAAGGCATTTTACCCTGTGGGATGACTGTGGGAGATGTCACTGAGTCTTTTGTTCTGGCTGTTTCTCCTAGAGGCACCTGGCAGTAGGTGTGAGGTGATCCAGCCTGGCTCTTACTGTAGCCTGGCTCCCTGGCATCTGATGATGAGTTTGACCCCCTCCAGGGGATGTCTCCTGGACCTGCCCTGGGAAGACATCTTGGTTCCACATATCCTCTGTCATCTGCCACTGCAGCAGCTCCTGAGCCTGCAAAGGGTCAGCAAGGCATTCCAGTCTCTCATCCAGCTGTACCTGGCCAACATGCGCTGCTTTGACTCAAGCCAGGTATTAAATGGCTCTGAGCCTGGGGGAGACACAGATACCCTGTTGCTGGGGAGCCAGTACAGGATCACCTGACTATGTGGGGAGAAGAAACCCCCGTCAAGGAGGCTGGTTTCTGCTCAGGAGCTTGGGTTAATGGCTTAGGTGTCAGACTGGACAGATGGGCTCAGGGAGGGGAGGCTATGATTCAGGGCCCAGCAATGCCCGTGTCTTTAGCAAGAGGCCTTGGGAGGAGTGAGCCTGGAAGCTCCACCTAGGCTATTACGGGGCACAGGCTGGTAGAAACACAAGCCATCTCCAGAGTGGCATGGTGTGTTGGTCCTCAGGAAGGTTGTGCAATAGGGCAGGTCTGACGGGAGATAACTGTGTGCCTAGTCTTCAGGGATAGCTTGTGCTGGCCCTAGGAGACACTGGGACTTGGAAGGATATGAATAGCTGCTGTTCTGTGAGGACAGACTGGTCTAGCAAAGGTTTTTTGGAGAGCAGAGGTGTGGAACTCATGCTGAGTATATAAATGCAGGGGTGATGGTGGGGCATGGAGAAACCAGAACATTTTCTAGATTGTGGCAGCAGCCTTGGCATGAGGGGAGGAGAGCCTGAAGGACAAGGTTTGCCCTGGGATGAAAAGAAGGGCTGGCTTTGGTCACCACTTTCACAGTGGAAGAAGAGAGAGTATCTGATGAGGATCAGGCCGATCTGAAACCCTGGGAGATGCCTCATTCTTCCTGGGTTCCCCATGCAGATTGGACCTGCCATCCCTCGAGCTGCTTTTGTTAACCTGCTGAAGGACAACGAAGTACTGCAGAAGCTGGCACTCCAGAACTGCTCCGACTGGCTGACGGACAGGGAGCTGCTCCCAGTCATTGGGCAGAACCACCACCTGCACCAGATTCAGCTGAAGGGCTGTGCCCAGCTCAGCCGCCATGCACTGGTGGCCATATCACTGAGCTGCCCCAACCTGCGCTGGCTTTCCCTGGCTCACTGTGAGTGGGTGGACAGCCTGTCCCTGCGCAGCCTTGCTGACCACTGCAAGGTACTAGAGGCTGTGGACCTGACAGCCTGTCGCCAGCTGAAGGACGAGGCCATCTGTTACCTGGTGCAGAAGTGCGGCAGGCTCAAGTCTCTGTCGCTGGCTGTCAATGCCAACGTGGGTGATGTGGCGGTTGAGGAGGTTGCTAAGTGCTGCCCTGAGCTGGAGCACCTGGACCTCACAGGGTGTCTGCGAGTCAAGAACGACTCCATCAGGTACTGAACGAATTGGAGTCTGGGTGGGGATGGCAGGTGTCTGGGGTGGAGTGAGGAAGAGAAGTAGAGAGAAAAATTAGATTTCCTCATGCTGAAAGCAGTATCTCAGTGTTGAGGAAAAGACACTAGTAGGTTTTCTAGAGAGGGACTGCAGGCTACTAACAGCAAATTTCCCAGCATGTCATGGAGGGTAGGTGTGGGATCCAATCGTGTCCCTCAGGTTTCTGTCAAATCACCAGGGTGCTGCTCCCCAGTGATGGTGGATGTGTGGCACAGTTGTGACTGCTGGGCTGCTGGGATTAGAGAAGGCAGGGAGTGGTGCACTTAGGAGTCCTGGCTTACAACCTGTGTGTGCTCTCTTTCTTGGTAGGGTCCTGGCTGAGTACTGTCCCAAGCTGCGCTCGCTGAAGGTGAAGCATTGCCACAATGTGGCCGAGTCCAGCCTGAGCATCCTCCGAAGCCGTGGTGTGGAGCTGGATGTGGAGCCTCCACTGCAGAGGGCTCTTGTTCTCCTGCAGGATGTGGTTGGCTTCGCCCCTTTCATCAACCTCCAGATCTAGAACTGCTGCTGCCAGGGAGGGGGGGGACTGACATGCACTGGGATCCCAGGGGGATGCCGGAACTGGCTGCTGTGGAGATGTGCAGAAGGAGAGGTTGGTCCTGTTGGTGAAGCTGGCCCAAGTAGGGCTCACTCTTTCCTCTGGGGCTGTTTAGCAGCCAGTGGGCATTTGTGGGTGGGCTTCTCTGGGGAAAGTAACTCCCTCTCCAGTGGTGTGGAGAGAGAGAGTGACTTGCAGGAACACCATGGTGCTGAACAGGCCTTGGCTGGGCCAGCTAATAGATAGGATTTATTATTTGTTGTGTTTAAAATCTCTTAAGTGGCAGCTGTCCAGAGAGCAGGAGAGTGTTTGATGAGGACTGTCCCCTGGGGTGGGTGTGCAAGGCATGCCAGCAGAGCTGTGGAACAGATGAACCCAGCTGGAGCAGAAAGGACAGCTGACAGCACTCCTCCTGGGAGAGGGCAGGCCCCTCTGTGTTCTGGGAGGAGGGCAGAGCAAGCCCAGCTTCAGCCTGCAGCCACTGGCCAACCTGGCATCAAAGGGCAGGTTGTGCAGGCAGTGTCTGTCCAGGCTTAGGGTGCTGGTTTAGTCTGGTTCATTGTGGGAGTTGTTTTCAGGGGGAGCACACTTCTAACTGCAATTTTCACTGACAGAAAAATGCCAAACCTAGCTGTGCTGTCACAGAAAGCAGTTGGTCATTGCCACTTGATTTTTTTGCAGCTTCTGACTTAACTTTTCAGTAGCACCCATGCCTGCTACTATTTCCTGCCCCATGTCGCATGGCTGGAGCTTTGGCACTCTTGACAGAGGTAAGAAGTGGCAGGAGCCCTGCCCGTGCCATCAGCTGGAGTATACAGAATGCTGCAGGTTGTGTTGGCAGGGAGAGCCTAGCTCGGGTCTGGAGTTAAGCGTCAGTCCTTGTATCCGCTAGGTAGTTAAGCAAATGGCAGGCACATCTTATGCTGAATGTGATGAAGACACTAACTTACGGGAAGAGAGGATGACCATGCTCGTATCTTTGGCCCCAAGAGGGACTAGAGACAGCGTCCATAAAATATAAGCATGTTCCAGCTGAACTACCCACCAGCTCACATCAACTTTATTAACACTGGCACTTTAAGCAGCAGTGCACACAGACTCATAAAAAGCTTGCTGCAAAAGCCTGAGTCACATCTTGGATCTAAAAATGTCCCATGCAAGGAATAGCAGAGAATGCCCAGGCCCTGGAGAGCCACTGCAGTGTGCCCCTTTGGGCAGAGGGACAGCTACACATGGAGAGAAACCTCCTTGTCAGCTGGGTTAGTTGAGGAAGCTGAAAGCAGTGGCCTGGCTCCCAGGTTAGTTCCAGTTAGTGGCAGGTGGAGGAGACCTCTTCAGTGCTGTGTGTCCATCCTGTCATGCCTAGCTGGCAAGGTGGAGGTTTAAGAGCAGGAGGACCTGGCTGTCAGTGGAACTTGTACTTCCTAGCTGGTTTGAGGCTGATGTAGGTTCTCTTCATGTCCTCGCTCTCAGGCTTCTTGATGTCTTTATACCTCTCTCCCTTTGTACTTACCACCTGGTTATCAATATAGCGGATCAACTTCTTGGGAGCCTGCAGAGAAAAGACATTAACACCAAGCAGATTGATAGCCACACTGCTAGGGAAAGGGAGGGGACAAGCAGAAACAGAGGTATGCTCTAGGGGATGGGGTCAGGAAGATGTGTGGGCTGCTTTACCTATCCTTTGTGCTGTGAATCTTGACCAAAACTGGTAAGGAAGCTGTCTGATGGGTGGGAATAGGAACTGTGATAGTCAGGAATGGTAGGAACTGACAGGCCCTGCAGCACCTTAGCTAAGCTAACCTAACCTTCCCTTTTTGCACACTAGTGGGCTCTGTAAAGAATCCTGCCTTTGGCCTGCTCTGTTGCTTTCTGGACTTGCAGCCTGATTTTTAAACCTTGTAGCCAAAGTATGTTCAAACTGCTTGTGAGCTGGGACTGCTCTACTTACCTCTTTGGGTGGAACTGGCCGATGTGTTTTCTGATCATCTGCACTATCCACCATCATGTATCTGAAACACAAGAAGCTTTTAGTGACTGCTGTAACAGGCACTGCATGGGGCTTTTCACAGCTTATATCCTTTCTACCCTGTCTGATTTGTGCCTGTGCAATGTGTCCTACTTGCCTAGATTGTAGCTAGGAGCACTTAACATCCCTTCTAGATGAAGCGGGCAAGAAGTGTGTCAATCTTCTAGTGAGAATTCAGCAGGATTCTCCTGGAGTAGTATCCTTGGATGTTTATGAAAAATACTGAAAACTCTGGCTGTTAAGAATGCCAATAGCCCCTGCAGAACTGAGAGAAGTGCTGAGGTCTGGTGTGTTCTGCCATTTGGGGCAGCTTGGTTCCTTCTCAGCCCAAACGATGGAAGCCAAAGAAGACAGAGGCAAGACTCCAGGACCAAGCTGGCTGCTTCCGCCTTGAAGAGATGGTATTCCTTTCATACTCCACCTACTACTTGACTACATAACAGGTCTGTGCTGAAAGCAACTTCATAAAAGCATCACTTGATTTCCTGTGTGACTGGGTCCCAGCATTTGCTTGCTGTACTGCTGAGTGAGTTACTACTCTTTGAGACTTTGGTGCTGTTTAGCAGGTGGACACCACAGGTAACCATGATGTCTCCCTCAGTAGTTAGTATAGTTGCTCCTGTGTATCTTCAGTTGTGGTGATCTGCTCTCTGTACCTGTGCTTGAGTGATGTTTAAAATACAGAATGTTGCCAAAATGTCATTAAAGTGAAGTTCCCAGAAACTTAACTACTAGCTGGTGGTTTTTGTTCTCTTGTACGGCACTCTGAAAGAAGCCTGCACAGGAGACAGGCAAGAACAGGGATTGCTAATTCTGCCTGGATGCCATTCTGCCTTGCTTTATCTTCCCTAGCCTACCAATTGTTTATTCTGTTACAGGGAAGGATGTAAAGTGGTGAATATGGCTAGATAGACATGTGGAATCTGCATGGCTGCAGGAGGATAGTTATGAAAGCTGAGATCTTAAAGCAGATTGATGAAACCACAGTGTGGGTTCTCCTATTGAGAATTAAAGGCTTTTGGAAATTAATAAAGGTAAACCAATGTAAAACCACCCAATGTAAAACCACTTTTATTACCAATAAATCCGTAGGAGGACTTTCGAGAGATTTCTTTAAAAGCACTGAATCGACACCTTCAGCAACTGAGATTTAATTTTCCCAGTGTTACTGTACAGGCAGTGTCTTAAAGATATCTTTAGCCTTGTTTGGACTGTCTCCAAGCATGGAGGTATGAATGAATTGCTGTCGTTCTACAAGTCACCATGTGTTATCTGAGCCACAGCATGATGTTTGTGCCTTGAACTTTTAATCAGGACCTCAGCTGATAGTACTGTGAATATACCTATAGGAGGCTGAAACCTCACATACAGCCAGTGCTGTGATCTGGCTGGTGCAGGTAACCTGTTTTTGTGCCAGGTCTGAAAAAACACTGTTTTTTCCTCCATCTAATGATTGTATTTGTGCTTAGTATGTTCAGCTACACCCAAATCACCTTCATGGCATCCTTACTAAATGTCACATACCCCAGGTTCTTTATAGACCACATTGTTATTCTGACCTTCCCCAAACTGCCACCTCTTCCTTTACTGGGAGCAGAATAAAGGATTCTTTGCTGCTGGGTACTTACTTCTGTAGGATAACCTGTTTTAGTTCCTCCTGGTTGGGTGCTCTGCGGGGCCGTGCCAGTTCCTGGGAGGAGACAAAGTGGGTGTGTAAGTAACACAACATGTGTGCTATACAGCTACCTGCCTGCTAGCTTGGTAAGCCCAAGTGGTGGTGCATTCCAGCCCCTGTGGGAACAGGGGTGCCACCCACAGCTCTGCTGGGGTGCTGGCACAGCTGTGGGCACAGCCTCTACTTGGACAGCCAAGGGAGGGAGAGGGGCTGTTGCTCTGGGTGATCCTCCTGGCTCATTATGTGCTAAGTTCTTGCGGCCATACCTGCTTGCAGCAGACAGCTGGGACACCTTTGTGTCCCTGAGTTCTGCACTACTCCTTGGCCTGCTGCCACCCAGCTCAGAGTACAGTACCTTCATGCTCACACCTGCTGGGCCAATTTCCACTTTCTCTTCCACAATTAACTGCACTGCCTCCTCCAAGTTCCCCAAGGCCATGGCGAGTGCCTTTTCTGCCTGGCTTACAGTACAGGCTGGGAACATCTCCAGTAGCAGCTCTACCCCATTCTTCAAGTCATCACTTTCCTAGTTGGAGCAAGAGGCAGAGGTTAGTTTGGGGATACAGAGAAAAATATGATATTGAAAAGGGCCTCTCTGGTTGTGCATTGTCAGGAAATTCAGCTTGCCCTTAGCTGAAGGATCTCCTTACAAGCGTGACTGAATCCCGTTCCTGAAGCTAACAGGGGACTGTACTTTTACAAGCACAAACCACAACTTTCTTAATCTTCTTCCCCTGTATTTGAACTTTCTTTAAAGTAGTGCTGCTATGAACTGCATCATCTGTATGACCATGCTATGTATCTCCTTGGAAGTGAGCTTTCTGGACAATGTGGTGAGAATGCCTGAACTACTACTTACCTTGTAAATTGTATGTTCTTTGATAAGAAAGGGAAGGAATACTGCTAAACAGTGACGTGTGGCTACATTAACAGGAACTGCAGCAGCAGCATTTGCTAGAAGGCTGTAGACACAGAATGATTGTGCTGCAGAGCAGAAAGAGATCAGTACCAGACACACTGCAAGCAGAGCCTGGGGGAAGGAGGTAGAGGTGACCTGCCAGATGCTGCAATGCCTGTAGCATGGGTCATGCTGAATGCTGCTGAAGTATCAGGACCACTTGGCCTATGACTCAGTGCTGTATAGCTCAGTAAGTGCACAGCACGAGGGTAGGACTGGTGTCTTTGAGACTGACACCCAGATGTGACTGCTTCCTGTGCCAATACTGCATAATAGCTGGGGAGAGACATGGTGATCCAGCTCAAATCGTGGAGTGAAGCTAGGGGAGCAGGCTGAAGCTGGGTGCAGCCTGGCTAGTGCTACAGAAGCATACCCACAGTGCTGCTGTGGGATCTCTGAGGGCACTAGGACAGGCTCTCTCCTATCCCTCTGCCTCATCCTTTCCAGACGCTGGAAAGCATGAGCCACAGCGATTGCTCATACTCTTGTCAGCACATAGTTTTCTTTTTCCGCTTACGCAGTCTTGCTCAGGCCATACAATGGAGGAGATCACAGACACCAGTGACACTGTGTCACAGTGTATGCTGTGGTTCCTTCCAGAGCCAGAAAATGCCCTCAGGCGGTGTTGGAAGCCCAGTGATGGCTGACTGTCTCCAGTGCTCCTGTTCCTCTGTGGGGTGCTCATACCTTTGCCACAGCTTCATCTGTTGGAGTACACAGTCTTTCTCCACTGTAGGCTCCAGCTCCATGTTCCTGGCCCTTGGTCAGGTCTTCAGAGGGTGCTTCACTCCTGCTTTCCATGGCCTTTTGGCCAGGTTTTTCTTAAAGACATAGTGATATCTCCTGAGGAACAGTCCCATTAAAGCCATGCTTCTCTTGGCATCAGCCTGCTAGTGCATCATGTGCCAAAGCAAATCCCTTCTTAAGCGACAAGACTGGCAAGCACTACTGTTCTTTCTGACCTAAGTGGGGACAGCTGCATCTCTGCTCACACTGACCTGCATGAAGGCAGCACTAGTGCACACTGGAGTACCCAAGTGCTGAACTTCCAGGCTTTACCAGGCATGGGCTGCTTGCAAATTCAATTCTGCCTGTCAATTCTTAGCCTTCTAGCGCTTTGGCTGTGGATTTTTATGGTACTTTTGTTACATTTCTAAGAATACCCTGGTGCTTCTCTAACTTTCAACTAAGGTGCAGTTTTGATTTTAAATTTGGGTATACATTCTAGTAGTTCCTACGTTGTATGTGAGCCAGCATATCCTATGATCATGTTACTCTGATGCATCTCTCTTTACAGGCTCTTTCTGTGTCCCTGTAAGAAGAATCACTTCATCTCTGTTATATCCTCTGTAAAACTGGGATGGTGCTACTACACTCTGGCTACATCAGGATCCCCAAAGAGTAGCATACAGGGGACCAGAGCAGAGCAGCAGATTTTCCCAAGTTCAAGAAAACAGCAAGTAAGATAAAAGGCAAGAGTGTCTGTTCTACACTGTGCAGCCTCCTGGTAAGACTGCAGTGATGTTTCTAGATAAGAAAAACCCAGACTGGTGATCCTGAAAGGTTTAATATCCAGGCACTTCACCTGTCTGTTCTTTAGTAGGAAGTACCTTTGGGGCTGATTAATATAGCCATCCAGATGCACTCCAAACATTAAGGGTGAAAACATGTGCAGAATATACCTTTTTGTGCTGAAATTGTGTGTGTAACTCACCCTTGTTGCGAGCTTCACCAAGTCTTTCCGAGAGGGAGAACATCATTTCACAAACATCCCCACTGCAAGAGACAGAACCTGTATAATTAGTGTGAGGAATAAAAGCAGTAGCCTATCCTTCTTGGCTACCTCTTTATAGAAAAGACTAGGCTTGATGAGAAGCCCAACAAAACAAACTGGTATTTCAGATGGCCAAGGACCTACTTGCAAACTATACTGGGATTAGCATCTTATTCAGACAAGGACTGACTTAATCCTGATGATGTAAGTTAGATACTAATATACCTTCAACTGGGTAATAACAAAAGAATTTATGGTACTGAGGGGCTTGTGTCCAGGTCTCCAGCGCATGCCATGCACATACAAAGCGCTAACATTCACATACCTCTGGATTTCTGCAAAACCAGGGATATATGCCTCCATCATTTCCACAAAGGTGTCCATGTCAAAAGTCTCCTCAGAGGACTCTGGGGAGCCCAGCTCTTCCAGGACACCCGTGATATAAGAGAAGAAAACATCATCCATCCCACTGTAGACAGAGAACACAGGACATGGCAGCAGAGTCAATGGGCCCATTTTTCCTCCCTCTCTTTCTCTCCATCCCCATTCTCTCTAATGTCATGTTGTTCTAAAGAACAGCAAAAGGACAAATGTGGACTGTATCTCATGGGCAGATCCCACCAGTAAAACCAGGTAGCAGGTGTTCAAAGGTTGAGTGGGAAGGTAAAGAATGCCATCCTGCTTCCTGGGCAGCACTGAATGAAAGCCCCAGCATGTGCCCAGAGGCTGTGCTCCTGTAGGTGCATCAGCTGAGCTAACCAAAATACTCTTTTAAGTGCTTCAACCCTAATTTTTCTATGCTGACTGGTGTTTCAGGTGAGGTCATCGTATTCTGACAACTGCAATTTCTGTGGGATGTAGCATTCTCCGCTTGCTGTTCTCCACACTTGTGTCACTGCTGCCACCCGCTGCAGAAGAAGCTGCTGTGTTCCAGCCCCAAGGTAGCTGTATCTCTGCATGCAGACAGAGTTCAAAAACAGGGAGAACCCTGACATAGGATTATACTGCTCAGAAAGACCTTTCGGAGCACTGTGGAATGAAGGGAATCCCATATTATAATGTGTGTTACTGGACAGGAAATTAATCATCTTGGTCATCAAAGAAACTACACTGCTAGATTGCAAAGCTAAACAATAGCTGTTCAAACATTTCCATCAAAGCCTGTGCAAATTACATGCATTCTGGATCTGACCCAAGGAAAAGCAACACCAAGTACAGGAAAGCTACGCAGTTCAGTATAATGTGTAGAGGGACAATTAATGCGGAGTTCAAGATAGAACAATGATATTGGATCTTCCTATCTCAACATACCTGAGGTCTGTTGCAGGGATGTGGGACTGGATGAAGCGTGTCAGTGTGTCTCGAATGATTCTTTCAAGCTCCATGTCTCTCTAACCTTTTTTCCTCTAAAAAAGAGCAGGAAAAAGAAAACTCCGTGTAATTTCAAAAGCAGTAAGTAGATCAAAATATCAACAAGAACAAAAGGGAGGCATGGTATAGGCAAGTGTGCTCTTCCCAGCAGAACAATTCACAAACTCCTCCAGTATGTCTTGTCATCCCTGGGTAACAACAAAGATATCCACAAAAAGCAGCAGTATGAGGATCCACTGGAAATACCAGCCCAAAGCAGCCCAGTATCTTGGGCCTCTCCTGCTTGTGTTGATGCTGGCAGAATGCCATTATACTGTACATTGATTCCCTCCAGGAAGGAAAGCTGGAAATGCAGATGTGATCAGCTGCAGGACCTCAGAGCCACCTCCTGAGCTAGCTGGAATGCTGTGCTGTTCAGTGAGGAAGCAGCAGGCAGTGTAGTGGGTTTGCATGCTCAGTGCAGAAAGGGGTGGACCTTCCAGCTAAGGGCATTCACAGTGATGCTTGGACTCAGGAACGAGTGGGAGGAAGAGTAATGTCTCCTAAAGAAAGGACAACCTAGAGCATATTTTACAGGGAAATACCAAGCAGGGCACAGACAACTAGTCTGCCAGCCAAAATATCAGAGGTCTCCAGGTCAGTCACAAACTACCAGTGGAATCCTGTCCAAACAGGAGACTGTTGTTGTGCTCAGTAAATGAGCCATTCTGCAGCTGAGGCAGCTGTAACAAGGGGCATTTGATAACCCAAAACTCAGGGGCATTCTAAGAATCACAGAGCACCTACAGAACCAATGGCAGAGGGGGGCTGCCCACAGCCCTCTTTCAGCTATCAGTACTGGGCCTGGACTGAACTGGGTGGAGAAAAGATGTTCCATAACCATTTTTAGCCCCTGGCATCTACAAAGCTGCTCAGTTGACGAATTCCTAGTCTAAGCACCGAGTTCTTCCGAGGAAGGAAACTAGCCCTACATATAGAGGAACTGCTGTGGTCATTGGTCAGACAACTTCCACAGGTCATCAGTGGTCTGGATGACAGGATTGAGTGTGACCTCAGTACGTTTGCAGACAATACCAAGCTGGGCAGGAGTGTTGATCTGCTTGAGGGAAGTAAGGCTCTGCAGAGAGAACTGGACAAGCTAGATGGACGAGCCAAGGCCAATTTGTACAAGGATCAGCAAGGCCAAGTGCCAGGTCCTGCACTTGGGTCACAGCAACCCCATGCAATGCTACAGACTTGGGGAAAAGTGTCTGGAAAGCTGCCCAGTGGAAAAGGACTTGGGGGTGTTGGTTGACAGCCAGCTGAACATGAGCCAGCAGTGTGCTCAGGTAGTCAAGAAGGCCAGTAGCACCCTGGCTTGTATCCAAAATAGTGTGGCCAGCTGGACTACAGAGGTGATCGTGCCCCTGTAGTCAGTACTGACGAGGCTGCACCTCGAACACTGGGTTCAGTTTTGGGCCCCACACTACAAGAAAGACATTGAGTTGCTGAAGCATTTCCAAAGAAGTGACATGAAGCTGGTGAAGGGTCTACAGCACAAGTCATGAGGAGCAGCTGAGGGAACTAGTGTTGTTTAGTCTGAAGAAAAGGAGGCTCAGGTGCAACCTTTCTACAACTACCTGAAAGACTGTCATTGTGATGTGGGGTTAGTCTCTTCTCTAAAGTAACAAGCAATAGGACAAGAGGAAAAGGCCTTGAGTTGCACCAGGGGAGGTTTAGATAGGGTATTAAGAAAAAATTCTTTACCTAATGGGTTGTCAAACATAGAAACAGGCTCCCCCAGGAAGTGGTTGAGTCACCATCCCTGGAGGTATTTAAAAGACATGTAAATGTAGTGCTTAGGGGCAGGGTTTAGTGGTGGACTTGGCAATGCTGGGTTAACAGTTGGACTTGATGATCTTAAAGGTCTTTTCCAACTTAAATGATTCTGTGCTCCCACCAGCACAGTGTCCTCCTTCCAGGGACACCAGGACCTGACCAGGTCTGTGACACAGAATTAATGGAGCAGTCAGTTGCTGAAAGAGAATTCCCATGATCCCATGGGAATAAAAAAGATTTGGTGTTTCCTGAGATAAGACTTACAGAGCTCGCAGGATATAAAGGAAACCACTCCATGGCATTCAGCACCACTCTTGCAGGACCTAGAGAGAACCAAAGCTCAGCAGCCTACTGGCAGGTTCACCTGCAGTCCTGAGGCCCATTCAAGCTCTGCACTATGCTCGGCCAGCCCTGCAGGTGCCAAGAGCATGCATGCACTCCTCTGTTTGTGGCTGACCAGAGGAGCACACTGAAGCCAGCCAGACCTGCCTCTCACTATGGTCACATTGAGGCTCTAGGGATTTGACTCTCGATACTGAAGAAGAAAGCTGTGATGCAGACTTATACAAAAGTGCTCTGCTGGGTATATGGTATCCAGAGGGTCCCAGACAGGCTGGAGAGGTGGGCCCATGCCAACATCATGTCCCTGCAGTGATTCCCCATCAACTATTCCCAGTCTGTGCTCTTCAGGGCTTTGAAAAAATACAGGTTTTCCTATCTGAAGGACCATCTCTTAGTGAATCCCTGTGTCAGTGCCATTCTGTTGGGGCAGTAGGAAGACAAATATGGAAAGAACCTCACAGCAGTGGGACATGAACAGTGAGACATTTTCATATAGAATATCTCCTCCAATCTTCACTGTGTTCAAAGATAAACACAAAAGCCATTTAATCAACATCTACTATTAGTATCAACCCTTCCACTGATCTAGAGCCAGTAACCATGAAGCAAACAAACCTTCTGTACGTGTCTCTCACTTGGGGGAAATAAATGAGTTAAAAATGCCACACCACTATACAACTAATACACATGTATTCAAACACAGCATGTTTGAAACCTGAAAGTTCACAAGTCCATGGGACCCGATGGGATACACCCACAGGTACTGAGAGAATTGGTGGACAAGGTTGCTAAGCCACTCTCTATTGTATTCCAAAAGTCATGGCAGTCTGGTGAAGTCCCCGCTGACTGGAAAAGGGGAAACATAACCCCCATTTTTAAAAAGGGAAAGAAGGATGATCTGGTGAACTATATATAGGCCAGTCAGTCTCACCTCCACGCCTGGTAAAATCATGGAGCAGATCCTCCTGGAGGCACTGCTGAGGCAGAAGGATAATGAAGAGGTCATTTGGTATAATCAGCACAGCTTCACCAAGGGTAAATCATGCCTGATGAATCTGGTGGCCTTCTATGAAAAGGTCATGACATCGATAGACAGGGGAAGAGCAACAGATGTCATTTACCTGGACCTGAGCAAAGCCTTTGACACTGTCCCGCACAACATGCTGCTCTCTAAGCTGGTGGGATATGGGTTCGACGGATGGATCACTCGCTGGATAAAGAACTGGCTTGATGGCCACATCCAAAGAGTGGCTGTCAATGGATCCATGTCCAAGTGGAGGCCAGTGACAAGTGGAGTCCCTCAAGGATCAGTATTGGGACCGGTCTTGTTCAAGATCTTTGTTGGTGACATGAATAGTGGCATTGAGTGCACCCTCAGCAAGTTTGCTGACGACACCAAGCTGTGTGGTACGGTTGACANGGTACGGTTGACACGCTGGAGGGGAGGGATGCCATCCAGAGGGACCTGGACAGGCTGGAGAGGTGGGCCCATGCCAAACTCATGAAGTTCAACAAGACCAAGTGCAAGGTCCTACATCTGGGTCAGGGCAATCCCAAGCACAGGTATAGGCTGGGCGAAGATTGGCTTGAGAGCAGCCCTGAGG
>VWZX01009766.1:1351-12507 GCA_013399015.1 Galbula dea
AAGCTGGTGAAGGGACTTGAGCACAAGTCCTATGAAGAAAGGCTGAGGGAGCTGGGGTTGTTTAGCCTGGAGAAGAGGAGGCTCAGGGGTGACCTCATCACTCTCTACAACTATCTGAAAGGAGGTTGTAGTCAGGTGGGGGTCGGTCTCTTCTCCCAGGCAACCAGCAACAGAACAAGAGGACACGAGCTTAGGCTCTGCCAGGGAAGGTTTAGGCTGGATATCAGAAAAACGTTCTTTACAGAGCGAGTAATCAGGCATTGGAATGGGCTGCCCAGAGAGTTGGTGGATTCACCATCCCTGGAGGTTTTTAAAATAAGACTGGCTGTGGCACTTAGTGCCATGATCTAGTAATCATGATAGTGTAGGATTAAGTGTTGGACTTGATGATCTTGGATGTCTCTTCCAACCCAGATAATTCTGATTCTGTGTGATTCTGTGATTCTGTGAAAGCTGTTTGTTATTTGCGATGTTCATCCGCGGGAGCAGAAGGATGGAGAGGGGCATCCCTAAGCCCAGGTCCAACTCTGCTTCAGTGTCTATGTCCCCAAACAAGGCACATGTCAGGGTACAATTTGGGCGTCTGTGGTTCCAGCTCCTCTGAGAAGGTATGTTGGGCAAAATAATGAGTTGCTTCCCACGTGGGTTCCCCAGACATGGGTGCCCAATTCACACCCAGGCATGCAACTAATTCATGTGTAAGCGCCCAGTTTGGTCATGCCTGAGCACCCTATTGTGCCCTGTTTGGGTGGTCAATTAGCCAACATCTGAGTACCCAACTGCTCATGCCTGTGAGTTATTTTAGGCATAAATGGGCAAGTTTTGGTAGTTGGGGGCTGCAGTGGTGCTGATATGGGAGGAGTTTGGGAAGTGCTGCATGGAGGTTGTGGCTGCTCTGAAAGCCAGAAAAAATCCATCACAACCCAAAACATTTGGGGAGCTTATGGCAGGTAGGTGCAGGGGAGGCAGGAGATGTGGGGCTGGTCTGAGTAGCACCTTTATGTCCTTCCTGCACTGTCAAGCTCAGTTGCTCCAATGTTCACCCAAAGGGAATTTGCAGTTGGCAAGCTGGTGTGCTGTCCCCCCATGCTGCAGCCTTCTCATTGGGGCATTATGAGGAGCTCACTGGGGTCCACTTGCACTGGATGGTGGTTGGAGGCATATGTTGGGTTGCAGCAAACCTCCTGTGGCATCCCATGGGAGCATCTGCAGGCAGCAGCAGAGGCTGGCAGGTGAGCTGGCATCTGCATTGCACAGATGTTCCTGCCATCCAGTTTCAGTGATTCCAATATCTCTAACAAATGAATTTGCAGTTGAAGCTGGCCAATACTGGCTCAAAATGTGCACTTTTTTTTTTTTTCTTTCCTTTTTAAACTGATTTTCTGTGCAGGTTGGTGCCAGGGACCAGAGCTGGGGCAGCACCAGACAGCAGCATGGGGGCTCTGCATGAGGGGTCCTGCTTGGCTCAGCTCCTGCCTTAGTTTCCTGTCCCAAGAAAGCATGTCCTGGCTGTTCCTATCCAAACCATCCACCACCACTGCATGGTCCTGGAGCATATGTCCTTCTCAGCTTCGCCCAGGATCACCATGTGCTCTGGCCCACCTTTTTTCCAGGACAAACTGGGGACCCTGAATAATGAAGAGGTGATTGGTTATAATCAACATGGCTTCACCAAGGGTAAATCGTGCCTGACAAATCTGGTGGCCTTCTATGCAGAGGTTACGACATCAATAGACAATGAAAGAGCAACTGACATCATTTACCTGGACCTGAGCAAAGCCGTCGACACTGTCCTGCATGACATCCTGGTCTCCAAGCTAGTGGAATATGGGTTTGATGGATGGACCATTTGCTGGATAAGGAATTGGCTCGACAGCTGCACCCAAAGAGTGGCTGTCAATGGATCCATGTCCAAGTGGAGGCCAGTGACAAGTGGAGTCCCTCAAGGATGGCGACATGGACAGTGGCATTGAGTGCTCCCTCAGCAAGTTTGCTGACGTCACCAAGCTGTGCGGACCGGTTGATACACTGGAGGGGAGGGATGCCACCCAGAGGAACCTGGACAGGCTGGAGAGGTGGGCCCATGCCAACCTCATGAAGTTCAACAAGACCAAGTGCAGGGTCCTGCATTTGGATTGGGGCAATCCCAAGCACTGATACAGGCTGGGTGAAGATTGGCTTGAGACCACCCCTGAGGAAAGAGACTTGAGGGTGTTGGTGGATGAGAAGCTCGACATGAGCAGCCAGTGTGCACTTGCAGCCCAGAAGGCCAACCATATCCTAGGCTTCATCAAGACAAGCGTGGCTAGCAGGTCGAGGGAGGTGATTCTCCCCCTCTACTCTGCTCTCGTGAGACCCCACCTGAAATATTGCGTCCAGTTCTGGAGCCCCTGTTACAAGAGAGATATGGGGTTACTGGAGCGAGTCAGAGAAGGGCCATGAGAATGATCAGAGGACTGGAGCACCTCTCCTATGAGGATAGACTGAGAGAGTTGGGGTTGTTCAGTCTGCAGAGGAGAAGGCTCCGAGGAGACCTTATTGTGGCCTTCCAGTATCTGAAGGGGGCCTACAAGAAAGCTGGTGAAGGACTTTTTAGGAGATCAGACAGTGATAGAACCAGGGGAAATGGGTGTAAGCTAGAGGAGGGTAGATTTAGGTTGGATATTAGAAAGAAGTTCTTCACTATGAGGGTGGTTAGACAGTGGAACAGGTTGCCCAGAGAGGTTGTGGAAGCCCCATACCTGGAAGCTTTTAAGACAAGGCTTGATGGGGCCCTGGGCAACCTGATCTAGAGGGAGATGTTCTTGCCAGGCAGGGGGGTTGGAACTAGATGATCTTTAAGGTCCCTTACAACTCTGACGATTCTATGATTCTATGATTTCAGGGCAATGCTTCCCAAAGCGGAGAGCAGGAGGACCCAGAGACAAGTTAATGGCTCTGCCCTTGCAAGTGGGTTGGTGTTGGAATGCTGCTGGGTCCAGAGAGCAGTCAGTGTGATGGGAAAATGGGCTGGGGTGGGCTGTGGATGCTGCCTGTCCCTCCTTCAGAGTGAGAAAACACAAGAAGGATACACCCAAGCTGTTTAACAGCTATTTTTAACCAGACAGAGAGGGGCCGACATGCTCCAGGGGCCATGAAGGGGAGTTCAGAGCCATTTTCAGGTTGGCTGCCATGGCCATGAGCAAGTGCCAAGGTGTTTTGGGGACCATCATCTCCAGGCAAAGCTCAGCCACTCCAAACAGGTACTGTGGACTTGGGCCGATGCTTTTAACTGGCTTTACACCTGGAGATCTCCCTTTCTGCTTGGCCATGCCACAGCAGTCTCATCAATTTCTCACATGACTGTCGCCAGTGCTGGGAAGGCAGGAAGGGATGTGAAGGGATGGCTGGAGGTCCTGCAGGGCCTATGGCATGGTGAGAGGATGGCAGGAGACCATTGGTGCCTATTAAGGCTTATGGTGTAGACACTTGGCCATTACACAGCTATTAATCCTCCTTTAATATGGTTTCAGTGTTTACTGACCATGGTAACTATTACATTAAATCAAAATTAAACATGTATTTTGGAGGCTTTAAAAAAGGATGGAGAATGTTTGGGGAGGAGGATGCAGGTTTCTGGGTGCCCAGGGTGGCAGGGGGGGGTTTGGGGCTGCACAGAAGGACTGGGACCTAGTGGGTCCCAAACAGCCTTGTCACCAGGTGGGGATGTCCCAGCAGTCCAGGTGAGGTGCTGGTGGTATTTCCAGTGTGTTTTTGGCTATTTGTGAGCTGCTAAATTAAAGGCAAAAGACGCTCCTGGGGAGTCTCAGCTACTAATCAAAAAGGAACAGGCTCTGCTTTTCATCTGGGGTTTGATTTAAGGCTCCAGTGAGGGCTGCTCCTCTCCCCATGGCTGGATGAATTTGGGGGTTAACCCCTTGTTCACTGCAGCCTGGCAGGAGCACATAGCCACACTACATGGTATCAACCAAGGCTGAAACCAACATCAGGGGCTCCAGGGCTTGAAGAAAGCAGGAGCTGGGTGGTGATGCCTGAGCTTTGCAGCCAAATCTCTTTCTGGAACAGCAGGATGGGTCTACAGCCATAAGAGCCAGGTTTCTGGCTGCAGGATGGCTGTCCCCTGGTTTTGGGGGGGCTGATGCCTGCCTGCTGGCTTGTTTGGGGGCTTTACCCACAGACAAGGAGCCTGAAAGTCCCTGCCTGACCTGTTCCTGGCAGCCATGAAATCTGGGACAGGCAGAGCCAGGCTTGCTGCTATTATCCATGGATTAAAGGCAGCTAATTTAGTTCAAGATACCAAGACTGAATTGGATCCATACGTTGGGGTGAAGCACATAAAAGAGGAATCATTAGCTCTTAAGACATGCAGAAGAAGGGCTGTGTAACTCTATGGGGTGATGCTTTTTGAGGCTGCGACAGTGGCAAAGCCCAAGCAGTGTGCGGCCAGGTGGGAGGGTGGGAGGCGTGGGAGCCGGTGGCAGGCGTTCCCGCTGGCGATGCACGCAAGCAAAGCAGAACTGCAACAGCACAAGGCTTTCATCAGGTTTTTGCAGCTCAGCAGACTGGAGGCTGCCGTGACAGGCGCAAGCTTCAGCTCTGCAAGATTCGTGGCACAGGTTTGACAGCCGTCCCCCGCCCGTGCCAGTGTGCTTGCCCCCGCGCTTGCCGGGGACATCACGGCCGTGGGGAGACTGAATTGAGGTTCAGCCAGCATCTGAGCAGAAGCTGTCTTGGGCCTTCAGCAAGCTGTACGCCAAGCAGGCCTCACTGGGGATGTCCCAGTGTCCCCCAGGATTTCTGAGCACGTGTGGCCACCACCAAAGGGCTCTGTCTGTGTCCCTTGTACTGCCTTCTGGCAGAGCTGTGCAGCGGGAGGCAGGGTCTTTTTTCATATCCGACAGCCCATGAATATTTATAGCAGCATATTAAAAATGTCCACTGCATCCCAAATTAGTCAGGGGGCCCTGGATAGAGCCAGGGTGCTGGGTATGGTGGCACTGATGTCACCTCCAGCTCCACGGTCTGGTGGTGGTCATGTGGCCCCACAGACAGTGTGTGATTGAGCGGGGGGGGGGGGGGGGGGGGGGGGGNTGGAGCATCTTTTGAGCCCTCTCTTTGGACCAGACCGTGCTCCCACATGTGACCCCATTGTCCCTCCCAGGCACCTGCTTGAGATGCTGACAGCACCAGGCTTTCTACAACTCTTGGCACCTCTTCTTCACCATCTCATGCTTTAAAGCTAGGTTTTTTTGTGACTGTGAGTGATATTTCCATCAGTTGCTAAGGGATGTGGGAACTGCTACCTTCACCACGTGCCAGGGATGCTGGCTGCCTCTGGGATGTGCAAAATATGACCAGCACAGATGTGTTTATCTCCCAGAAAAGCAGGCAAGAAAGAGAATCAATGTTTTGGTGAATTACTAGAAATTAAAGGAGACAAAGAAGGGGACAAAGGTCTTTCTCAGCTCCTAAGGGATTGTCAGAGATAACAGAGAAAAAAGCAAAATCTAATTTAGAGTATACAAAGACAAAAGTGCTCGGGGGGTCCTGGTTATAGTGCAAAGCTTCAGTCGATGAGGATTGCACCATGAGACCATGGAGGCTGGATGTGTTACAGCAGCTTGGCCCGAGGTGTGGGCAGAAGCAGGTGCCCCTGTGATGTCTGGGGACCCTTCAGCCCATGAGGAAGCTAGGCTGAAGGCTAAGCCCTTGCAGGGGAAGGTCTCTGGCTTTGCTTTCTTAGTCTGTAACTCCCCATTGCTCCCACCACTCTCTACTATGGCCCTGTCTGTATGTTCACAGCAGAGGCTTGTTTTGCCTGGAGTGGGTTGCCAAAGCTGGGTAATCAGCCTCCAGTAGCAGACACCATGCTGGGAAATGCTGATATTATTATTACAACCCTGCTTGCAATGGGGGTGCTAGTGGCATGGATGAGATCTCAGTGCCTGCACTGAGCACACTCTGCAAGCAGCTGTGCTAGCCCCAAGGAATTAAAACCTCAGTTGCTGAGGCTGAGCCCTGGCAGGGGTGGTCTGATGCTGGGGGTCAGAGCTTGCACTGGTGGGATCTGTGGGCTGGGTGATGTGGGTGCTGGGCACCTCCCCACACCCCTGGCATGAGGGGGCTCAGCCCCACGGGAAGGTTATTGGGTCAGGGATCTCCTGTTGGCAGGTTTGTGGGGACAGGGTGGGGAAAAGTTTCTGTTCTAACCCTATGGAAAATGTTATCCTCACAGTTCAGGCATCCCTGCAGGTCCAGGGATCCCATGGAAGCTCTCCCTGCAGGTGCGGGATTTCTGGAGATTTGGAATTCCCGCCAGCACAGGCAGAGTGCCTCTCCCACCATGCTGGATGTGGCTGATGGCTCTGAGGGAACAGAGTCAGAAGCAGGAAGAAGGTATTCTGCTCATGACCCTCAGGAAAGTTGTAATTCAAATTTAATTTAAATTCCTATTTTTTATTTTCAGTACAGTACAATTACAGTATTGCTGTTCTCTTCATTAAACCGTATGTTTTTCATCTTCTGGTAAAATGAAGATCTTTCTACATGCAGCGCCTGAGCGGCCAGCACTGGTGAAGGGCTCAGGGAGCGGATAGCCTGAGATGGGGGCAACAAGGGAAGCAGAACCCTGCACTGTGGACAGGCAGGGGCAGCAAGGCAGAGCAAAAGGAGGTGGGAAACAAAATTAGGAGGTCATCAGGCTAGAAACATGTCTCAGGGAGGGAAAGCACTGTGGCATGGCTAGGTTAACCCAGGCCAGTGCTGGGCAGAGGGTCAGCGTCCCCGTTGCTGCGTTCTCATCCTCGTGCCCCACTGCCCTTCCACCCAAAAGGGAGCAGGTTAGGGGGACAGCAGGAACTTGGGGTCCTTCAAGGCTTGCAAAGCTGAGAAGCTTGGGCAAAAACGCCTCTAGGAAGGTGCTGTTCTCTGTCTACACCACTTCCTTGTCTGTCTGTCTGCCTTTTTGCTCTGGTCTCCTTTATCACACACTAATGACAGTTCTGATTACTGCCACTAACGAAGGGCTGCGGCTGTGATCGCAGGGACAGATCCTGTGCTCATCACTGGCTGAGATCCTTGTGGCTCTAATGACATCCCCAAATCACTTTTCTCTCCTGGGGCACCCAAGATGAAGAGCTGCGGTGGGGCAGGGGTCCTGCAGTCTCTGTGGAGGGGTACAGCACCTAGGCTCCACCTGACCTGCATCTCCATAACAACACTGAGGGATGCTTCTGCAGGGTGCTCTTGCAAGGCCACGGAGAGGAATCCCAACAGTGAGGAGGCTTTGGCACTGCACAGGGTTGAGAAGAAAATGCCTGTTTGGGCTGGGAGCACAGCTATCTGACTGTCCTTCTGTCTGTCTGACCACAGCAATATCCCTGCAGATGTTGTGAAGAGGTGCTGCTTGATCTTGGCTCCAGCAGCAGCCACTTAAAGCCCATGTCTGTGCAGCCTCTTCCCCTCCCCAGCCTCAACAGGGTTGAGAAGCATCTCCCAGAGCAAACAATTACAGAATTAAACTCACAGACCTTTCAACCCCTAATTTTCCAGCCCTGACTACATCCTTAGCTCAGCTTCAGTGACCTGAGGGATAGAAATCTGCAGCCATTTCCATAGCATGGCACCAGCATAGTGTTTGGCCCTGAATATATATTTCTCCTTAACATCTGTCTTTCCTTTTCACTGTGGCTTTTACTACTGGCCGTATTCATATTAAAGTAACACACAGCCCAGGAATGGGGGACTTGGGGGATTCTCGAGATGCATTGGGGCTAGTGTGGGAGCCAGGATGTCTAGGGCTGCTATTCATGAAGGCACAGAGTGGTTTGCAAACCAACAGGATCCATTCTGGTTCCCCAAGGGTCTTCTTTGGGATATCTCAGGGCAAAAATCAGCCCTGCAGAGGAAAGGCACTGCTCGACTGGCACTCACTGGCTGATTGCTGTGGGACAGTGATGCCTTTGATGGGACTGTCTTCTTCTCCCAAAGTTGTCACCCTTGTCCCCCCAGGTTGTTCATGAGGGAGCTTAGACTAGTCCCCTGCATTTGTTGCCATTTATCTATAATTGAATGTGGTTTTTAGTTATATTCTAGTTGAGTTTCATGTGCCACAGCGTGTCTCAAACAGAAAGTATAAGTATTTAACAACCTTCACTGGTAATAAAGATTCACATTTGCCTCATTCTGGTTCCCAGCACATGAATATTCTGTACCATGCTCTGCGAGTATTAACTTCATTCAGATTTCTCCCTGGTTATGCAATATAATGGTAATGACAGATAGAAGCTGGATCTCAAAAAAAAAAAAAAATTCAAAACCACCACCACCAAAACAGTTTGATGCCATTAACTCCCTTCTGTTGGTTAGGGGACCACTAATATGTTCCCTCTCATTGTTGCCTCCTCTGTATGTGCAAGCACCCTGTGTGTGCTCCAGTAGCATTGCAGGTCGGAGCTGTCCCACTCACACAAGCATGGGTGAGATCTGGGGCATGGGAAGGGCAGAGGCAGCTTGAGAGGGCAAGAAGGTGCCTGAGACTCCGGGCTTGCTGGGCAAGGGCTGAACAGAGCCCTGTTTGGGCTTAAATAAAGCTGGGATCATGTCCCCACTGGAGTGGAGATGCATGTGGGGCTGGACACAAACTAAAACATGACTGCTCGGTGCTGAGGCTGCAGGGCTGTGACAGCCAGTGCTCAGATGGTGAAAAGGGCTGGGGCCATGGTGGGAGGAGGCCCCAGGGGATTTCTGGATGGTGACTGCTACCCGTGAGGGTGAGCTGTGTCTGCCCTGGGCTAGGGGGACCTGGGCACTGTGGGAGGGTGCTGAGGGTGACTGAGTGCCATGGTCAGATCTGGTGCACCCGAGGCTGCCCAGGTCTGTCCCAGGGGAGATGAAGCTCACAGCTGGGTCTGAGCTTCCTACTGAAACAACCCCCAAACTGCCTTTTGCGTCGTTATGAATATTTTCAGGCAGAGTGAGGCTTCTCGAGCATATCATCTCTGGCACAGGAGGCCCTCCAGTGCCCTATGCTTTGCTGGGATGCTGCTGGGTGGTCAGCAGGGTGCAGCTGCTTGTCCCTTGCCCCCGGTTGTAATGTGGTCTAAGGACTTGGGCTGCTCCTCAGGGAGCTCCTGCTGTTGCTGGGGCCAGGGGCACGAGCCCCTGTGGGAAAGGATTAAGGTGCTCAAAGGCTGCCTGGCAGTCACTGAGCCCACTTGGTAGCTCAAGAGAAGGGAGAATGTGGGACATGCTGGATCACCACCAGCCTGGGGAGCAAGAGTGGCAGCATGAGTCCAGCATGGGGCTCCCCTGGCACTATGGAACTTTGCAGCACCATGCTCCCCTCACCAGCCCCACAGCTGTTCCCTGGGCTCCCTGTGAACCACAGGGCAGCCAGATTCCCACTGGCTCTGTCCTTCTTCTGTGCTGGCAGACCTGATCTGCTGGATCTGGCACCTTCTCCTCCTGTGAATCTTGTTTCAGCCCCATGAGAGCTGGGCAGCCTCAAACCCCATCTTTGTCGCCCCATCCAAGTGCTGACCCTCGCGGCCTACAGCGCCACCAGCCTGGTTAAAACCCCATCAACAAGCAGCTCTTGTTCCCTGCGGATTCATTAAGGTACTTATGATTCATACCAGAGAAAGGCCATGGATGGGCTATGATTCAGTTAAACAGTGTTGAAACTGCACCCCGGGTATTACCAGCACCTCCCCACTAGCACAGTGGGAAAACACTGAAGCCCGTGACAAAGAGGGGACGACAACGAGCAGCAAGCACATGGTGCACACCTGGGGTTTTTTGGGGCCACTGTGCTGCTCTGCCACCTCCCGTGCCACATCCTTCACTCTTGCAAATCCACACGTGCATGCCTTGTTCAGGCACAGGCTCTCCTGCATGAGCTGTTGCCCGGGTTCCCATATATCATGAAGATGTTGCAAGCTGCTGAAAAGTCAAAGTGTTGTTTTAATTATGTGCTATGAGGAAAGCAGCTTGAACCTTGGAAGGAGGCTAACAAAGGGACTGCCAGGATATTTTCAGAGACAGAAACACAGAATCCTTCCCAATGTATCTTTAGAAGGGAAAAGTGTCAGGTTTGCCTATGAAATAATAATGAATAACCTACAAACAATGACATCACCATCCACCTCACTGCTGGGGAAGTGATTTAAAGATGCCTTGCCTATGTGAAACAAGAACATCTGATCTCTGCTGGAAAGAGGAGGAAGATCTCATCAGTGTTAAATTTAAATGAGCCAGCCTTTATTTGCACACTTCTGTGGTGCTCCAGCTTCTGCAAGAGAGTGACTGGGGACTGTAGACTTTGGCGGGGGCTCAGCAAGCCAGTTCTCCCTCCCTGGTTTTCTAAAAGTGTGAAAATCAGACTTTTCTACCCAAGAAGTCTCCCCCTGCTCTCCAAGCACGAGTGCAATTTGGTCTCCCCCTATCCTAGCACTTTGTGTTCCAAAGCCACTGATGCCCCATCTCCCACAGGAGGGTGAGGATGAAATGTGCCCCAGTGTCCTCATGGGTGTGATGGAGATGACTGGTGCTCTTGGTGGCTCCCCATCAGCCACTCATATCACAAGCTGCCAGCAGGCTTCCGTGTTATATTTCATTTTAAAGGGCCATTAACTACAAAGATTTACCAGCAGACACCTTGAAAAAAAAAAAAAAAGAAAAAAAAAGAAAAAAGAAAAGAGGTGAAAAAACCCAAGCCCCTTCCATGTCAACGGTTTTTGAGGATGAGCCTTAATATCACAGAATCACACAGAATATTAGGAGTTGGAAGGGACCTTGAAAGACCTTCTAGTCCAACCCCCCTGCCACAGCAGGATTCCCTAGAAAAGGTCACACAGAAGCGCGTCCAGACAGGTTTTGAATACCTCCAGAGAAGGAGTCTCCACAACCTCTCTGGGCAGTCTGTTCCAGGGCTCTGTCACCCTCACTGTGAAAAAATTTCTACATGTATTCACTCGGAATCTCCTATGCGTCAGCTTACAACCATTGTCTCTTGTCCTGTCACTGGGCTTCACTGACAAGAGCCTGACCCCATCCTCCCAACACACACCCTTCACATATTTAAAAGCATAGATGAGTTCACCCCTTAGTCTCCTCTTCTCCAAGCTAAAGAGACCCAGCTCCCTCAGCCTTTCCTC
>VWZX01009778.1:718-11706 GCA_013399015.1 Galbula dea
GATAGCAGAGAACCTGCGTCCTCAGATCCACCGGAAGGCAAAAGATATAATTGAATATCAATTTTTGTTCCAGAAGAAACAGTAAAATATTATTGGCATATTTGACAGTATCAAAGAGGACCAAAGATCGAATTATGTCAAACTTTTAGTGATACACAAAACAGATAGAGTGTTTCTAAGATGTAAAGTTATTCGGGATCATGTGGTATTTAACACTATTTCTGATTTTGAAGTAGCTGGAGAATAAGTGAAAAGGTTAGACTTTCCTGAAATTCTTTGCTAAACTAACAAGCAAAACGTTTGGGACTTGGGGTGGTAGAATCATTGACTATTAGAATGAAAAGTTTCTGTCCTGCAAAAGAAATGCGTCTTTGAATAGCGATTTCTTGTTGTAATTTCTTTGCTTTTACATATGTTGTGAAGACATAATTGCCTGCTAAACAAAACACAAATTTGATCCTTAAAAATTATTCATTATGCAGTATTGTTTAAAGAAAAAAAATGTATTTGACAATTATGAACACGGATCACTTCTTTTATTGGTTTTCCAGACTGTAAAATTTTATAACATCCATACTGAGGTTTTACATTTATATATTGATAATATTCATTTCTGTGGAAGAGAAACAAATCTTGAGTTCCGAGTGGACCAAATACACAACATAAACCTACAGCTCATTTGTCTGAAATTTATTTGTATTTCCAGATCTCTTTTCATGGGAACCCACAGTTCTGCTACAAAAAGTTAATAAACAATCCTAAAGCCACAACAATGCAAATTGTATGATGGAAACAAAGGAAATCACCGAGTGATAGAACTTAATGTTAAGGATGATGTGAACATTTTGCCACAGCTTACTGCTAAAGCAATGTGCTGTGATGTGGCCCTTTTGAACTTCTCCTTAACTTTGCATAAATAAAAAATAATGTTATGGTTTGGGTTAGAACAGAATTAATTCTGTTCAGTGACTTTATTTTCTAAAAGGTATTCCATTCCCATATACATGATTCAGTCACCTGCTAAGCTGGACTGTCTGTTTAAGAAACCTGAAATCCCAAGGTCCTGCCCTAAGGGGGAAGCACGGGGATTTCTGGGAGTGTGGTGTGGCCACGAGGAGTTTCTGCTGGGACTTTTGCCAAGCTGGGTGCTGTCTGGTCTGTGAGGAGGACTTGGTCGGTGCTGCGTGCTGTGTGCTGTGGACTTGTGCTGGGCTGAATATATGAAGCTGTTTTCGGAAAAGCTGGGAAGAGCTGGGTGAAGCTGGCCCCGGGATGCTGCAGCACGGAGCATTTGCAATCTCGGTCCTGACGTAATTATCAGTAGAGAGGGGAAGTGGGTTTCGGTATTTGGGTCCTGTATATGTTTATATTTGTTTCATTTATATTTGTTGTTATTATTAAAGCAGTTTTTAGTTTTTTACTTCCAATCTAGAAATCTCTCCTTTAACTGCTGTGAGTTGAGGTTGGGAAAAGCCTCTAAAAACCGCTACAAATGGCAAAAAATTACCTTTGGAATCTTCCAAGTGCCTGGGAGGCATTGTGTATTTTTCCAGATAGACTGATCATAGCATATGTGTTCAGAGTTTAACAAACGCCTATTTGTAGGCGTTGTCTAGAATTACAGAACAAAGATGGGAGCTGGAATGGTGAATACTTTCCAACAACCTTTTAACAGTTGTTCCTTTTCTGTTTTCTCTTTGTGGATATTAGAAAAGGGAGAGTTTTAATTTTTCCTTGAAATTACTAGACCTGTTTTAAAGAGTAGAATACAAGTAGTTAATTTGGGGGATTTTTTTCTGTTTGTTTGTCTGTGTTTTTTGTTTGTTTATTATGACATATTCATACCTGAGGTCCCTTTCTGCTCAAAATGCTGTATGCTCAGAGTAATCTCTTTAGTACATCATATTATATTTGATCTAATTTGGGGGAGTCTAAGACGACTTATTACCTATTCAAGTACTCAGCTTTATAGAGGAAACTCATCCATGACTGGCAGTACCAGTGGACAGACATTCTTTCAAGAATTCCCTGGGAGGATAGCCTTCTTTCTTTATTACCAAGGGTGTAACACAACACTGAACAAAATCAGTGTAAGATTTCTAAATCAGCAGTGAACAATTTCACCAATAAGTTCCCTTTTATAAAGTTACTGCTTTGCTATATTGAGGGTGATTATTTTTCTATGTAGCATTATCAAGGATGCACTTAGTTTGAGTAAGGTCATTAAGAAAAAAAAATATTTTTGCTTGATCAAAGTTTTTTTACATGTTTTAGAGCTGCCTACCTTCTGCTTAGTGCTGGCATGCATACAAGTGCAGACAGATAATGCATACATTTTACATAAGGAACATTTGGATATCTGATAGTATATGTTATATCTTCATGTATTTTTTAAACCATCTTAACTTTGGCTAATATATATACTGATCATAAAGACACAGAGACAGACCTTAATACAACTAACACCCCAATTGCTTTGGAGTTTTGAATGTCTAAGAGGAAATGAATTAAGCAGATTTTAGACTTTCAGTACTAGAAGTTAAAACTTTTCATGATTTTTCTTGAACTTACTTAAGAAATGCAAGTTTACATTCTGCAATTAACAAGAAGGTCTTGTCATTTTGCAAATAGCAGATCAATTAGTTGAGGAATATGTTTAACTGAAACAAAAATAATATCAGCTTTCAGTAGAAGATTATATGTAAAGGACAGACGTACTCTAAAGAGAAATAGTTGCCTAAATCGTGAATCCAAAGTGAAGAAACTCAAAGGCTACCATAGGAATCTCCCAGTGTTGCTGAAATAAAGCCTGATTTTCATTTGTTATTAAATGTCTTTTTGCTTTTGCTGTAAAAGAGATAACAATGTATGTCATTCTGTGACACAGCACTGGAACAGACTGCCCAGAGACGTTGTGGAGTCTCCTTCTATGGACATATTCAAAACCTGTCTGGATGCGCTTCTGTGTGACCTGGTCTAGAGAATCCTGCTGTGGCAGGGGGGTTGGACTAGATGATCTTTCGAGGTCCCTTCCAACTCCTAATATTCTGTGATTCTGTGATTCTGTGACTATCGTACTCCTTGTAGTAGTAGTCAAGCAGTGCTTGACCAGAACTTTTCTATGCAACTTGGAGATCATTGTTTTCTGCCTGATGCAGATGTACACAAACACGCGAAGATGCAGCACACATCCAGGTGGTTAATTATTTAAGCATCTGGTAGTGTTTCTTAACTGATATTCTTAACTGATATATTAACTAATATATGATATTTAAGAATACAAATGCTTTTTGCTGTGGCTGTATTAATTCCTCTCCATTCCCAGAAGTGGAGAGGAAAGAGAATAAAGGGGAAAGACTTACAATTTTGAAAACACCTTCTAAACCAGCTTTCCTGAAACAGTAACAATAAAAGGAAAATATTATAATATCAATAAGAAAATGACGAAATATATAAAAATAGATACAAGCACAACAAAGAACTCCTCCAGAATCCAAGTTGAATTCAACAGCAGGCAGCAACAAGATTCAGGAATGCATGGATTGGGATCAAAGGAAATAGAAATGATGCTGGCCATTTAAGAAGAGGGATTAACCTTTGTGATCCCTCGTATATTGAATATGATGGAGTACTTTAACTCCTTGTTGGTCAAGTTTGGATCACCTGTCCTATCCACTCATTACTTGAAAGTGCAACCTTTTTACTTTTGACACCTTTACTTACAGCACTCCAAATGGCACACAAGATTTAGCAGTTACTTTGGTTTCTAAAGGAGCAAGTATAAGCAAGAGCCTTTCTACATACCAGTCTTTTGTAGTAACTATAAACTTAAAACACTATCGCTTCTGTAAGTAGGTACTGTCAGCAAAAATATGTTGTTAACTTCAGAAAGTGCAGTCACATAGAAAAGGCTTAGCTGAAAATTAAAAGCATTGAAAGGAGAATTAATTCTATTTTAGCACAAACCAGGACACTGCCAAGCGTAAGGAGATATTGAGTGACAACAGAAGGGGAGCTCCTGGTGAGCAACCTCAAAGCAATTGTAGGATCTTTCTCCAAAGCTGTTAGACAGTTAAAGGAAAACATCAAAAGACTGGCTGTCATAGGATAACTATTTCACTATTTTTTGAGAGTTGTTTATTTAATTTTTTTCACTTGTTTTCTTTCTGGGTTTTTTTTGGTACTGAGTTTAAATGAGCTTCTGAGGAAATGTAGTCACACTCCGTGAAACACTGAAGGGGGCATGTGAACTAGAAGGTGACGTTTGCCTTAGGAAACATAAGCAATAGTTGTTTTTCTTACTTTTTCTAAGTGAACCACTACCCAAAACTCCTTGTAGATGCAGAAGTTCAGAACACTGACTTAGAAAGCTCACGAAGCTTTTCATTTGTTTGTTTTTGAGAGGCTATACACTTCTATTTAAAGTCTGGTACTTCAAAGCAGAACCATTGGACATCAGCTTAAGTAATCTTTGTGTCAAAACTGATTCATATTTCTCTTCTGTTGTAAGCTGAGGTCTTTGTGAGCTGGGCAGGTACTTACTAGTTCTCATTAATGATGTGATAGAATGTGTTAATTCTCGATGCACTATGCTAAATTAATTTCTTTGTATATCTTTTTGGAATCAAACTCATCACTGCTTTTTTGGTATGTTGCCTCTAATCTCATCTGCAGTAAAAGTGCTTGTTACTGACTTGCAGAAACAAAATTTGCAACCCATGAAAGGTTATAAAGCAGGTACGTTTATTACTATGCTGGAGAGCGGTGGAATACCTTTGCCAAACAGCTCTGTCCAGACAAGTTTCAGACCATTATTTAATGCACTAATCCATACATATGCATTACTATGCCATACATATATATATGCAGTGGATTTCTGGGAAATAGGTGGGATTATTAAAAACTGTTCCAAGGTCTCATTATTGTAAGTCTCCTCCTCTTGGTGCAAGCGCACTGCCTCCTGGTGTTCGTGGGCAGTGGTCTTTTGAAGAAGGCTCAAAGTCTTCTTCACGGTGATCTTTTCAACTTTGTCTAATTTTACTGAGCTGGCAGCCACCATAGTCACAAAAACTGGTTCTGTCTGGTAGTCCTGCAGCTAAGTTCCTGTTATCTCATAGTGGGGTCCTCTTAGTCCTCGTGTCTTATCTTTGCAGACCTACTCTGTTCCTCCCTTAGCTCTATTTTCCTGCATTGTGTATTTTAGGCCAAATCTTCTATCCTAGTAACCCTTTACTAACTCATTACGATGTAACTTAAAATAGGTTAGCTTTATTTTACAAAAAATAGAGAATGTACTACGTGGTATGTCATTACACATTAGCTCCACTAATAGTTTTCCACAGACTGTGCAAACACGAGCCTACTCAAAACTGTAAAAATGCAGTTGTAAATTGTGAGTAGATATTTTATTGCTCACTTCCATTAAAACCCAAGAACACTGGTCATGAGTCTAGTCTAATGTGTTTATGTTGATCAGTCTTATTTAGTAATCATATACTTTCTTATTCTGTCTCTCTTCTACAGGCAGTAAGTTCACTGTGGGTTGACCTTGAAGCTTGTAGTACTGACAGTTGTAGGTGTGCTGTTTATGGATTATTTAGGATTGTGTTTTTTCCATCGTCATGGACTGGTGAGAAAAACTGATTGTCCTTCATTTTAATGCATTCCTTTATGCATTGGTAGATAGTGCATCTTTTACTGTCACTTTCTGGGGATTAAAGCTTCTCATTGTTTTATCATGTTTTCCAAATAGTTCACACTTTCTTACTTTCTTTTGAATGCTCCAAATTTCTTACTTTTGCATGATCATTTTGCAGTAAAAAATGAATCACCTGCAGTTTAATCCAATGCTCTAGTTGAGGTCTATCCAGTTCAGAACACAATAGTTAGCTTATTTGTTTTTTGCACAATTTTTAGAACTATACTACACTACAGAATTTTATATTTTTGCAGTAGCATATTCATGCTAATTTATATTTAATCTGTTTATGTGGCTCCATAGACCTCTGTAATTCTACCAAATATGTTGTGTACTCCAATTTATTTGCTTTTGTTTTTTCTTTCTTTGTTGAATTGCTTTAATTGTTATTTTTATCAAATATTATATTATTGCTTTTACTGGGTTCTATTTTTTATTATCCTCTAGTACTGACTTCTACAGTGTTTGCTGTCTTTCCCAACTTCAGGTCCTATTTCTCAGAAACACCATTAACATTATTTATAAAGTCTGCCCTATTAGTAATGACAATACTGAAGTGTATTGAAAGCTGGGCATCTCATTCTTGTGACACAACTGTGCTCCTATTTTTGAGAGTTTTAGTCAATCACACAATATTTCTCAGTCAAAAGTACTTTTTAGCTACCCCAACTTAAGTGCCTGTCCTGGTAAATATGCTGATTATCTTACATTTGATATTACAGTCAACTTTCTTATAGCTATGTCTTTTGGATGTTAAACAAGCTTCCAGTGTTGTGTCTCTATAGGCAAGGGATATATGTCCATAGAAAATAGGAAGTGAGTTGCCAAAAATATCGAAATACACTGACTGATCTCACAGATGTTGGAAAGACTGCAATTTCCTCTTACTTGAATCTGATTTGTTATAGTTATGTAGTACTATTGATGAGTATACCTTATTCCCTTGCTCGAGTTCTTTTCTTGTTGTGTAATTTACATGCAAAAATTTGTGAAGATTTGCATTGACTTTTAAAGCATAATAAAGTATAAATATATATTTATAATACCTCACTGCTCAAAATTGCAGGTCCAGAATTCCACTGAACTATTGGCATTGTGCAAGACAGAACCAAAAGGTAAGTCTTGCAACAAAGAGCAAAGGTACAAATATAAAATGTGTTAGATCCAAGGAACTAATAAAATTATATTGGTCATTAAGAAAACCACTAGTTTTATCAGATAGGGAGCCTAACTTTTATCAGGTTGTTTGTAAGCAAGGAGTTGTAGTTTCTGGTTTGACAGAAAGTGTGGCATATGGGGCATGGACCCTGTTTCTGATGGCAATCAGAATCGTTTTATTATTCCATAAGCTAGAATTTATACTTTTACAGAAAGGATAATGACCAATTGCCTTCATACAGAAAGGGTACTGTCTAATCAGTAAGTAACATCTTCACACACAAAGTATACTGGCGAATTAGCAAGTGACACATATATATAAAGGATACTGACCAATTAAGAACCAACACTTAATAGATAAAAACAGCTACCATAAATGTCATAAAAACAGTGCACTTCAAAGAAACGTGAATGTGATAAGACTGATCCTGTTAGCTGTGAGGAGCGTAGCGTGTTAAGACTATGTAGGGCGCCAAGGCCTCTGTGTGTAGCTTCAAAGCTCCTGCTAGCTGCCTCCAACTCTCTCTCTCAGACTATCCAACTTCTTTCTTGTGAGAAACTGACTTTTGTTTTGTCTAGTTTCTCTCCTGCAGGAGCCTGGCCTTTGCGGCCTGCAGTGGCATACCACAAGAAAACAATGTGGAAATGTTGTGGATTAGATGTGTTGTGATCTTAGGGTCTGTCCTAAGCTGATGAGGACTTCCTCATGATGTAGGAGTAACGAACAATCTTTTTTTTTTTTTTTTGTAATATATTTACGAGCTGTAGTCAAAGCCAAATAAGTATTGAGAAAAAAATGTGCTAAAGAGAAGTCAGCATGAGTGCTCAATATTTCTGAGATTTTCTGTGTGAATTTGGAAGCCTATCTTCAAAACTAGAGCATGCTTCATTGATTTTATTCTGAGATTGTTCCTTTCTGTCCATTTGCCACCCTTAGCCTTACAGGGAAACCCACATGATACATGGCAAATGTTCTATAGGAATTAAACTATGACAGTGTCAATATTTCCTCTTAAAGGGATAATCTTATGGTGTTGTTCTAAGATTCTTGTTGCTTTGCAGACTTTTTTTTTACTCTTTTTATCCCCCACAGTTTGCTTCCCTGTCTGACAATGATTCTCCAAAGAAATAAAGCCCTGGCATACAATACTCACATACAAGCTTCTGTGAATGTGGAGACAGGAGGTGTGGTATTTTGAAGGTTGTCTTTCAGGCCACATCTGGGTCTTCTGGTTATTAGAGCAGAATTCAATATCTTTTTATCTGTTTCTTGAGATGTACTGGGATGTGAGGTCTACCATAACCCTTTGAGGAGATGCATCTTCCGATGGTATTACATAAAAGGCACTTAAATATCAAGACATGTGGGAAATATTGTAATATTTTGAAGTATGTAGACCATATTTATGTCTATTCCTATACATTATAGTCTACCTCAGGCTAAGGCAGATTATTGAGGGATCAGATACTGTCAATGCTATCTGTAGTATCTCTTCAAATGAAAAATCATGCAGCCCATTGGAAGAAAGAACAATAATCATCCTCTCTCCTCAAATGAGAACTTAAATTACTAGTTTAAACCTTGCAAATAAAGAGTCTATTCATAGTAGTTGCAGCATCACTGTATTTTTCTTGTGTTGTATTTGTTTGTTTTCTGATATAAAAATTGCAGTGCTTATTAGTTCCTTAGTATTTTTTTAAGCAAAGAGACTAAAACTGAATAAGTAATGGAAAAAAATATATTTATGGCCTAAAATTATGATTAGTTATGGCCTGACTAAAATGTAGACTTTTGTTTACTATCTTAGTTATTGATGCAAACACTTGCTCTGAAGAGATGTTTGTTTATACAAATATTGAAGAATTATTGAGAAATTTTTCAAAAGAATATTTGTATACATATAAAGGTAATGACATTTGTTTTAGCATATGCTATTGATGCTGAAATTATCTCTCTCTCTTTGTTTACGAAGGTTTTCTTCAGTCAAGTAATTGGCAAGCAGAAACAATGCCATATAACTCTTGATTTGGTCACATCTCACAACTAATAAATAAAAAATAGTCAAAGAAATACAGTAATCAAAGCAAATAGTTTGCAGTAAACCCTTGGACAGATATGTTCACATAAAGTATTTAAGTGAAATAATGAATACACTCAGAAAACAGACTGCTCACAGATCATTTAACAGAAAAAAATCCCAAACAAACCAACCCTGAATTCTTTAAGTATCTTTTGTCATATATGTTTTATCATGGAAAAATAAGTAAAGGGGTTCCACAGGGAATATAATTCTGAGGGAGAAAACCCAAGGAATGGCCATTTGTTTAGATCATGTAGCCCTTATATCTATCTTTTTTAGAAGCTCCAATATAATCTTAAGGATACACAAATTCTGAAATCTTTGGTGCGTGGGGAATTCTTTTTGCTGGATGTTCATAGTCCATATAGAAGTGAAAGTTATTCCTGAAACAACTTCATACAATTTCAGTAGAAATATGTAGCAATGGTACATTTCCAAGTCCAGACGTAATTAATTTCAACAGATCTGCTTTTATTCATGTTCAGTGTGACAGGAATAGTAAAGTACAAACAGATAGTCAGAAAAATGACAAGATTTTTACAATTTTATTCTGCCATAGGATGCAGATATGAGTGAATTTAAACAAAAGAAAAATAAATTTCAATTTTTGCTCTTCAATTAATCTCCTTCCCTCTAAAAACAACAAACTGGACTTCCCACTCAAAAGATCCCATTTATAAGAGCTGGTGGTGTAACTAAGGTGTGAGAGATTAATGACTCTTTCACTACTGAAAGCATTTTTTAGTTAAATAGTTAAATAAAATACAATTCAGGATACTTTAGGTCTGACACTGAGATAAGAAATTGCAGGAAGCAAAGCCTTTCATAAGAATGATACATATTTTATGTGTTTGTTGCCTAATTTTCTTCGAAATTCCAAAATGCTTTTCGCATGAACTGATTTTGTCTGGTGTTTTTGTGTGTGTTTGGATCATATTCCTTCTGACTTTGCAATTGAAATAAAATTTATTTTGTTCTTAGTATCAAAATCTTGTCCCCAAATTTTGTGCAAGATTTTCTTTGTTTCCTAGCACAAATTTTCTTTCAAGCTGCCATGTGTTAAAATACCTTTTTCCCACATGAGGGCATCAGAGTTGTTCCAACATAAGATATGGAAGACACTTTGTTACGCTCTTTAGATTCCTATTTTCAGAACATTGTACACATAAAAGTACACATAGCAAACAGTTATCTTCAGTTTTAAAGTGCCAAAGAAGTATTTAGTTATTTCCAAATGACTTCTATTTTATTGCAAAATGTTGAGAACAACATTTGGGTCAAATGCTGTTGATAGAACTCTTGGTAGTAGATGATAAGAGTATAACAATTAGACTGTAACTTACTGTTTGACTTATAAAATAAAAAATAAAAACAACAAGCCGTAAACAGACTAGAGATCTCATCGAATAATTATAGAGGTAAGTACCTGCATCTTACAATTTAAGTCTCAGAACTAAAGGTAGTGGTTGGCATTGGAGGGATCCAAAACCAGACAACAGGCCTTTTTTACTGTTTTGCTCCTGTCATTTGTCTTACTGAAGATGTGGGAAATTGAGGGAGAGTAATGGAAGAGAGAGAGGAATCTCTGTTTCAGAGGAAAATCTGTTTTCAGAAGGGTTTTTTTTTAGCATAAATACTTATTTATGGCTACTAATATCAATGATTTTTTTCTGTGCACACACAGTGTACTGCTCACTCTGGGAATACTAGAAAATAATCGCAAAGACACTGATGCAGTACATACTTGTGCGATTGTCATAATCTTTTCTCATTCATCTTAGCTCTGTTTCACAACCCCAGTATTCAGTTTTTCTCTTACCTTTGAAAATTCTCACACGCCTTTTCCATTTAATTTTCATAGAATGGCTGAGGTTGGAAGGGACCTTAAAGATCATCTAGTTCCAACTCCCCTGCCACGGGCAGGGACGCCACATGCACTAGACCAGGTCATCCAGGGCCACATCCAGCCTGGCCTTAAATACTGCCAGGGACGGGGCTTCCACAACCTCTCTGAGCAACCTGTTCCGGTGCCTCACCACCCTTTGGGTAAA
>VWZX01009783.1:4845-18803 GCA_013399015.1 Galbula dea
CTGCCCAGGGAGGTGGTGGAGTCACCATCCCTGGAGGTTTTTAAGAAGTGGATAGAAGTGTTTCTTCAGGGGATGATTTAGGGATAAGAGTAGTGTAGGGCTATTGGTTGGACTAGATGATCTTGAGAGTCCTTTCCAACCGTAATGATTTTGTGATTCTGTGGTTACTTGCTTGCTTGGGATTTTTTGTTTTGGTTTTGTTTGGGTGTAGTTGTTGTTTGTTTTTCTGTCTGGAGTGTGATGGAAAGCTGATATTGACAATAGAAGCACACATACATTTCTCAGTCAAAATGAACTGATTTCTAAACAATTATTCATACACACAACTGATAAAGACAATGTAAAATTAATCATTAAAAACTCAGACATCTACATTAACTCTCCCCTTATAAAAGAAGATTTGGTGCTGGACATGGTTTTCTTTGATTTCATTATTTTGTAGCTGTATTAGGAAGAAAAACTGTAAATATGTGTGTATGTACTTATGACTGGATGCCTTTTTTAGTTTGGGGATTTGATGGTGATAGTTTTTTGTGGAGATTTTAAGTGGATAAGAAGAAAATAATCCACTCATTTAATTCTGCAATGATCCCAATATTGCATTTCCAATTAATAGTAAGAGTGCTATAGCAGAAAGCTCCTAGGGTAGACAGCCTTTTAAGTTTTGTGTTCAAAACTGACTAAATCAAATTTTATTTTGACTTGAATTCATTTCTAGATAAACTTGAACATAATAGTGGTCATACTAATGTTTCCTATGAGTGTCTTTTGCCTCAGAGAGCCAATTATAGGGACAAAATTAAGAAGTAATCTGATTTTGCTGTTTTTTTTCCAATATGTAATAATTGAATTGCTTTGCAAATTAGGGATCTCACAAAATTTTTTTTTCTTAAATGGCTCCCCATGGCACTGAATTAAAAAAAAGTCAGGAGAAACACAGGGGAAAAAAACCACCTAAATTCAACCATAAACCCCTTCCAGCTCTGATGAGCCTATGATTCTACAACCCTCCCAACCAAGTCTGTTGTCAACTTCATTCAAGTTTGTGTTTATGAGGATGATAGACTTCTTTAAAAAAAAAAAAAAGTAGTATTTATTTATCCCAACGTCATGTAATTTGCTTCTATTCTAGCTGTTAGCTGGCAGATCTCAACTTTGTTTCATTATACTTCTAGATCCTGTAATTTCAGAACTGTAATTCAATACTAACTGCTGTGCTGCCACATGTGAAGCACTTGAAAGAATCTACTCAATTTGACCAAAAGGCCATACCATGCTTTTATAGTTAGAATTTATTCAGCATTCATTGGTGTAGGTCTTGCCTATTATATTCTGGACTACACCTATGTGGATTCTGTCATCATATTACCATTGAAGCTGGATAAGGAAAAAAGAAAAACATAACTCTTTTCAGAGGCTACAGATTGTCTCCTACAATGAGTGCATTTTGATGTTCCAAAGACAAATGTGCATGTAGAAACAAATATGAAATGTTATGTTGGCACATAATATATTTGATATTTGGGTGGCATTTTGTTGTTTGGTTTGTTGGTTTTGGTTGGTTGGTTTGGTTATCGTATCCTGGAGATTTTTGTTTAGTTGGTTCGTTGGGTTTTTTTGTATTCTTGGCTTTCTATTATCAGCTTTTTCTTTTCCTTTTCCTTTTCTATTTTTTTTTCTTTTTGAGGAACAAATAAGACAGTTAGTAGTAATAAGATGTGACAGAGGCCATAACTGTCCATATCTATTTCCTTATCACACTGTTTTATTTAGAGTTGTATGTAAAATAGTCCATTTGGAACATCCGTTTTTGTTGGTAGCACCAGAGCACTGTTGTTCTGCTGCAACTGCTGAACTGCTATTTTCTACCCATTTTCTGTGCAATAAACAAGACTTACACAGTAGGAATGTAGTCTTCTGCCTAGAAAATATCATTCTGAAATGTTCAAACATAACCGATAGTGGTGTTATGCACACAAAGGTATTTCTAACAAATTATATATTGTAAATTTGTTCTAGATGTTCTTCATTGTTATGGTATAGCTATGCATTTTCCTTTAGCTACACTGTAGAAATGTCCTCAGAAAAGGAAATCTTGCACTTCAAAGGATGCAAAGGTCAAGGTCTCACTCAACGCATTTGCAAAGGCCAAGAAACTTTTTTTTGCAACAGAAAGCTGACCCATCTTCTAAAGAAAATAAGCCTTCATTATACCAGTACAATTGCTATCTTTTTTCTCTTTGTAATGTTCCACAGACTCTCTTTCCTTTGTTTCCAAATATTTTAGTATTAGAAACTGTGCAGAAGCATGGACAACTGATGTTTAGTAGCAAGGTAGGGTTTCAAAAATTAGGTCTCACAAAGCTAATATTCAGCCCTAAAAAACCCCCCAAGAACAAACAAAAAACCCCAAACCAAATGAAAAAAAAACCAACAAAACTCATGCAATCAAACAACTTACCCAAAATGCCCCACTATTTTAATGTCTCTTTGATAAAAACAATACATCCTTCATTGTCATCTTGGCAAGCATATTCAGGAATGTGGCCCTTGGGAAAAATTCTCATTTAACCTTAATATAGGATATATACACATCTGATCTAGGGAATCCTTCTGTGGCAGGGGGGTTGGACTAGATGATCTTTCAATGTCCCTTCCAGCTCCTAATATTCTGTGACTCTGTGATTCTGTGATATGTTATATATGTAGCAGAAGGTGTTGAGGAATAACTTTCCTGTGAAATGCAGTGGTGTAGCAGCAGGCACATCGGATGTGCTGTGGAATGAGTCCAGGATGTGGCCATAGTAGAGTTTGATAGAACAATTTCTGTCAAAAAAATCATTCTGCAATTAGCTCCAAATACCATATTGTATTGATCATCTGTATGTTCTCATATAAAGCTGCCTGTGTTCTTGATGTACTTACAGTAGGTGAAAAAATTACTATCATTTTTTTTTCCAAAAGAATTGTATTAATCTTAGCTATTCCCACAATTTTAAAATGTGTAATAAGTACACTTTTCCACACCTTAGGTACATAAAACTGATTAAGTCATTTTTCATTTAAGTATTGTCCTGAGTTTGGCTAGGATAGGGTTAGTTTCAAACAAGAAATTAGCCAGTGATGTATTCCATACCCATACATAATGCCATGCCCACCGGACATTGGAGAAGCTGGAGCTGAGCTGGGGCAAGGCACAGGGCAGGTACTTCAGTGGAAAACAGCGGCTGGTAAGAAGTTAGCACCTTGGGGAGGGGCTGTGCCAGGAAACCCTCCACTCCCACAAGCCCATGGCTAACACGGAAGCTGAGGCTTGGGTGAGCTCAGGAAGCATCATCATGGTTGGGGTATGGCAGTTGCTAGGCGACAGTTTGCTCAGTGCAATTAGGTTTATATTGTCTGTATATATATATATATATATATATACACACACACATATATGTATATGTACATATACATCTGCTATTAAAATTTTCCTTATCTTAGCCCATAGGGTTTTGCCATTTTTGCTGCCAATTCTCCTTCCCCTTCCACCAGGCAGGTGTCTGGGAGGAAGTGTACAAGCAGCATTTGTAGGGCTTAGCTGTCAACTGGGCATTAAACCACAATAGTACCACATTCTGGACTTGTGTTTTGGCACTTGACTGATCCCTGAAGGGAAGTTTGTTGTCTTTCCTGCCAACATGGCCGCGGTGTGCAGGAGACAGGCTGAATGTGTGGAATGTATATTGATTCAAAAGCACTTCATTGCAAACTGCCACTCTGAGACAACTGTATTTAATGGGTCATTATAATAACTAAACCACTTTAATGTGTTCACATAGAGGGTACCAAGTGGTTTTGAAAGATACACACTCTGAAGAGCTACAATATCTTTATGGTATTTCTATGACGACAACTAGCTTTACTCTTGATGCCAGCATGCTGAAATGGAGAACTGATCCATCTGCCTGGCTGTCCAGGTGTACCCCTGCAGCAGCTTCTGTGTGACCTGGTCTAGGGAATCCTGGTGTGGCAGGGGGGTTGGACTAGATGATCTTTCGAGCTCTCTTCCAACTCCTAACATTCTGTGATTCTGTGATGTCGGTTAGAGGCATCAGAGGTTATTGGAGCTGTGCTCACCTGTGTCACTCAGTCCCTCCCTGCAGGCTCCTTTCTCCACGTGGTGAGTTTATTATTGGTGGGCCTTGAGCACAAGTGGTACTGTTGCTGCAGGAATTTGCTGAGTGCCCTCTGCCTGACAGTGGTCTTCTGCTGGCAGGCGAATGAGCTTACCACATACCTACCACATAGGTAGTCATTGTCTGCCTTCACAGAGTGCAGGCTGTGGTCTAAAGGCCTCCTGCAATGAGGCACACAGCTCTTGTGACAGCACACTGCTGTACGCAGCCAAAGCAGAAGGCATGGCAGCAGGTGTTGACATAGGTTACATTGTCCATGTCACCCCGGCAGATGGGGCATGGACCATCTGTCACTGCTTCCTGCTGCAGCTGGCTCATATTGGCCGTTGTGGCAGAGCTGCTGTCCTGCAAAGCCTCCTCGGGGCCTGACACCATGTCCTGCCAAGATACGTGCAAAATGCCTAAACTTTTGTGGTGGCAGGAATGGAACAGCAAAGAATGCCTCAGAAACTGGTGAGAGAGTGAGAGGGCAAGGGCCTCCTGAAGGGTCTTTTTGCAGGCTGGTAAGTGGCCAACTAGCCCCGTCCATGGGCTGCTCTCCAAGAGTGCCTTCCCACTGAGCTCTCCCCAAGCACACTACCCTTCAAAATCAGGACTCCTCACCCCTGCACTCTCCCCACTCCCCGCCCCCCAAGACAGCCAGCATGACTCCAGCTAGCACAGAGTACCTGCAGAAGGTGATCAGGGGAAGTGGAGAAACAGGAGCCTTCAGCTGTGTCAAGGGCGTCTTTACCCTCCTCAAGCTCACAGGCCTGGGACAGCTGCAGTACAAGACCCACAGCACCTGTGAGAGCCAAGTCTCTGAACAAAGGCAGCGCTTTAGGCGGAGGTCCACAGTCTGGCAGGAGGTTGGATGATGTGCATGTGCACTTCTAGGAGGACTGGACCAAATGCACCAGGACAGAGGCTGAAGGTGCTAAAGAGCAGTGAGGTTGAGCTCATCAGGAATGCCCCACTGTGACATCACAAGAGTTTTGGAGTTACACACCAGTCTAGTGAGGACAGCAAATACCCTGAATGAGAAAAACCTTTGCTTCACAGGATGTTAACCATGTTTTTGTGGCCCTTTGGGCAGTGATTAAACTCAGGCTCATCAGATCCTGTGGTTCTGAGAGCATGAGGGCCCAGCAATAAGCTGTGCAGCAATGCAGGTGGGGAACACTGGTGGTGGGCACTGCAGGGAAAACAGTGGTTAGAAACCAGTGAGCATCTCAAAGAAGGGCCATGCCGGTAACATCTCCCCTCCCACATGCTCATGGCTGGTGGAGGAGCTAAGGCTCAGGTGAGAATAAAAAGTGTCAGCTGGAGGACAACAGCTGCTGGTTGACAGTTGGTTCTCATCCGGCTTGGTGCCATCAGGTCTTACATCCTCTGTATATACATATAAAAATACATTATTGTTTTAGTTTTCTTGTTTAAGCCTGTAGTTTCATTTGTTCTTGTTTTTCTTTTTTTTGCAACTAAGTTTGAAAACCAAGTGTGACAAAGACACTGCACTTAGTATCCATATGTTGGTATCATGGGTATGCGGCTACTAAAATATGTATGCATACAGGTAAAATGTAGGAGTTTTTCCTATATTTGTGGCATAATTCTTGTCCAGATATTTATGATGAAACTATCTTCAATTTCATCTTTCTAGATATATTACATACATGTGTTCACATCTATACACAGAGACATTGTTTTGGAAAGGACTGCAATAGCCCGTAACAATTCTAAGATGTTTTTATAGTAACTTTTTCGTCAAGACTCTATTCATAGCCTTCATTTTTTATTAAAACTCTGATTTGTAACAAAGTAGCTTACTAGCACTAAATCAAAAAGTAGTATATAGAAAATAACTTTGAAATGCCCCAGATCATAGCATGACTATCATCAGTATTTTAAGTCAGTTTAGATTTTCTTTTTAGTATTCAATCACTTTGCACTTAATATAATTTCTAACTATGCAATATATAATTTTGTATTTTGTGTGGGAATTTTACCTTTGGTTGCCTTTTTTTTTTTTTTAGGAAACACATAGTTTTTAGAACACGAATACCCTACAAAACCACACTTGAAATCATTAAATACTAGACGTTGACATGTTTCAAGGCATTAGCATTGTTACGATTTTTAGGAATAAGAGAGGTTAAGCAGATATCTAACATTTACAGAGTAACAGAATATCTGTGTACCTAGGTGTTAATAAAGACAGATGGTACATGGAGTAACAGCTGCCAAAGAAAAACATGCAATATACAATGTAGGAGTTGAAAAGAAATCACTGGGGCCAGATCAAAATCCTAAGGTAAGACTGCATGTATGGCAAAGGGTCAAGATTAATTGCTTTCTAAAATTAGAACCACAAAATCCTGAAACAGCATTATCTGATGCAGATCAGAAAGGTTTTGAACAATGCAACTCTTTAAAATGGAGTTACTCACATGCTGCTGAGAATCGTTAGTCTTTAGCACCTGAATACAGGATAGTAAACAAAGCAGTAAGTGAAGAAGTATCTGGAGTCTGCTTCATTGTTGCCTCCTCAGGGTCTGACTGACCTGCTTTCAGAAGGAAATGCACTCTGCATGACAGGCATGGCAGGGAGAAGAGCAGCAGCTTAATACGTTTTTAAATCTCAGTACCAGGAAATCCCACCCTTAATCTAAATCCAAGGTTTGATAAGGCTTCTTATTTACCTCAGGCATTATAGCACTGGTAAGGACTGAGAAGAGTGTTCTAATTAAAGTGGAAGTAAGAAACAGAGATGATCAAGGCAATTGACTTCAGTGGCATTAGGCTTTCTGGTCTTGTCAGTTTAGAAACTGAAATCATATTACTCCTGTGCATTCTGAACAGGAAAACATGGCAGTGTGATAGCACCAGTCACTACCGGGGTGGGAAGGATTTTATTTCTGCTCAGAAGGGAAGGATACAGACCGGCTTGTGACAACAGTTCAGCCCAATTTAGTAGTCAGATCAAACAGGGACGTGAACTCTTTTACTAGGTGTCTCTTCTTAATAGGATCCTTCAATAGAAGTCTTCAAGTATTGTCAGATGTACAGTACCATGCTATTCACTTAAAAATGGCCTAATGGGGTGTTCCCTACATGATGAAGTGATAAATCACAGAAGTGCCAATTAAAATGGAACACTTATTGTGTCAATCATTTAAAAGCCATTTTAAGCTCTCATATGAGTCTTTAAAAAATAAAAGGTATAATAAAAGCATTATGTACAGAGTTTCCTCTTTACATTACTGCCTCCCGGTAATAGAGGGATTCTTACAAGTGTGATTATAATTGAAAATCTTTTGCTTTATCGTTTTCAAGTTTTCAACTTCCAATGATTCCCATTGAGGGTATTCATCATTTGATAAAACTGGACCCAAATATTGTCTTAGGGCATTCTTTTTTACAAGTAATTGGCATTTACAGAAATTTTAAGCCTCAGCACAGTCTCTCTCATCCACTCAAAAAAAATCCAACACCTCTGCTCACAAAACAAAACATGAAGGTACAAGATGAAATAAAAGTAGAGAACAAATATCTCTGATATTCACTATGAGGATGAAAGCACCAGTTACTAGCTAGAATGGCTTAAAAATTTGTCTTTATGGGGTCTGCTCCTTTTTCTTCTCCCTATTTGCCAATTTTTATGTTATTGACCTGAATGAAGTTCAGGTATGGATCTTTCTCTGTTGTCACTACATAACCTTTTTTTTTTTTTTCTTTAACCAACTTATTTTCTAGTGTTGTGATGACAAGTCTGTATCACACTGGCCCATTTAGTTGTCTTTATGCCAGTCTAGGGTAGTATAACAGAGAAGAATAAAGGCAAACTCTCTTTGCCATGGATCCCATGTCTTATGAGTCAGCTTCTAGATGGCCTCCAAGGGTTACATGAAAATTCTCATTAAAGGATGGTGTTTCTAATTTCTGTCTGGCCAGAAGGGCTTTTTCTGCCAAATGTCACAATTTCTTCTGCTATTGATATTTTCAACTTCCTCTCCTTTGGAATACACAGTAACTATTTTATTGTTCACAAACACATTTGTGCTGCAGCCTGTTACATGAACAATTCAGATTGCAGAATTATAAGTTTGTCCTTGCTATTTAATCACTGCTTTACCACAGAGGTAAGCCCTCCCTTCCCTCCTTAACTTCTTTCATTAAAAGTGTAGCAGCATGTTTATTACAGACATTATAAATGTTATGTACTAATCTTACATACAGTATTATTAGAAATAACTGGGCACAACAGAGTGAAGTTTTCACCTGAATTTGTTTCATTTTATGGATTTGTTGTTAAAACCATAAGTGCAGATTTTTATTGCAGTGTGTGCAAGTTTAGCCATCCAATTCCCATTAATATTAAAAGGAATCATACAGCTAAGTCCCTGCACGCCACACTGAAAATACTCCTTAATGTTATTTTAATGAAGATTCTTTTATGAGTAAATTATTCCAGAGTACCTGAGCAGTTATTATCTTCCTCAGTTACTAGTGATCACCCACAGGGTAAGTGTTCTCTAATATTATGTTGCAGCCCCCATGCCTCTGCAATGTTGTTATGGGACCTTTCTAGTTATAAATGGTTTTCATTGTAGTCTGCAATTAGAAACTAGCTAACATAGTAAAGCAACAAAACTTGGTTTTGTCTGCAAATTGGATCTGAGCCCAGGGATCTTTAATTTGTGCTCTGCCCTTTTTGTTAAATCAAGGTTTTTTCTGAAACGCATCCCATTCCTTAGAAGAAACATTTCTTTCCTTCTTGAGGTTCGTCCCACCTTGTTTGTGGTTTATGAATCTTTCAAGGTTGTTTTTGATAGTTAGTCATATGCAAAATGAGAGTATAAACCTTTAATGAACTTTACTTTACTCATTTGTGTGTACTTACACTTTGGTTTTGAAACTTGGCAAATTGTACTCAGAAATCCACTATATAGTTAGTGTATGTGAATTCTGTTCTTCCTTCCATACACGTACTGTATTTGTTAGCAATTACCTTGTCTTTACATAGATGTAGGTACCACCAAAGGCCTGCCCATAAGTATGCCATCTTATTCCTGCCCTGCTCTTCTTCTTCCTCTACCTGCTTGGGAATACAGCATTTTACTCTTTTTATTGGGGGGTTGGAGAACTGCAGACCAAAACACTGTGGATTGAAGAGCTGCTAATGATACTTATTTAGAAAATGTTGATTACATCTGTAAAGAAATCTGTAAATTGTTATGACAAATTTTCAGAAAGTTCTTTTTTTTGGTAACAGTCAAAGAAATAAAAATTACTTACGTAGGCCCAGCTTATTACTAGTTCTTATTCAGTTTGTAGTACAAGCCTTGATTATGTTTTGATAGTTCTAGAGTGGGGTTTTTTGCCTTTTTCTATTGAACTTACCCTTTTATCTAGGCCACAGCACTCAGCATTTGTTAACATACATATGTAACGCAACTCGTATTTTGAGCTGTCTCCTTTATGTGCATGCATTCTCTATTCTCAAGGGTAAAGTGTAACTTATAAAAACAAAAATGACATTCTGTGGTTAAGAAAATTACATCAGTTTTATAATTTATATAAAGCTATTCACTACTGAATGACTTTAATAATCTTGAAACAGAAAAAGTTGCCAACTGCAATTTTGGAGGGGACGGAGAGAGGGTTGGTATTTGTGGGGTTTTTTGTTGTTGTTCTCCCTCCCTACAATTCACATCACATTTTACAGGCTGATGTCTAGAAAAGGTGAAAAAAAAATCTCTCCTATGGGTTACATGAGTATTCTTCCTAGAGATCAATATAACAACCTCATTTAAGCTGTAGACTATAATCAAGAGAATCAAGAAAGCCATTTACCTAGTCCTTGCTTGCCTCAGTATATGATTTCTTTGAGATCATGTCCTAAAGGCAGAGAAGATTTTGATTGTGAATATGTGAAAACTGATTAACTTCTGTTGACTCTGGCTGATCTCACAAGTGTGTTTCTTGCTGCTTACTAATAAAGAGTTCATATGATGTGCCACAGTCTATGACAATAGTAATGAGCATTAATTCAGTCATCTGCCCCCAATTGACATTGTATCATATTATCCTAAAGAAAGCAATCTGCAGCCTCAATTAATTTGATAGAATTTTTTATCAGCCTTAAGAAATAAAACCTAGGCTAATAATATAATAAATCTGGATTTCTTTCACTCTTTCAAAATTTTTTAATTTTATGTTTTTTTTCATATTCTTAGATATGAAGCTTACATATTTCAACATAAAATAACAATTTAAGTGTGTTGTTTTGTTTCAATACACAGTAGATAACGTTTTTGAAAAGCTGACATTTTAAAAAATGCACTCTGATTATAAAAATCTGTGTATCACTTGTTCCATTCAATTTTGAAAATAAGCACAGTTTAAGCCACATTTCACAAGCTATGTTAATTTCAGGTCCTGTGTCTCCATTTTTCCATTTCCTCTATTGATTTCTGAAATACAGAATGATAATTGATTAAAATGAATGTGTATGCTCCAGCCAGTTTTGACATTTCATTTGCAATTTGCTTTGTCTAATCCCCTACTCCTTTGATCTAATAATGAAAATGTGTCAGTATATTCTCATTATAGCACAAAGTAAAGTGGTCCAGGCCTCCTGGGGACAGTAGGACAACAGTATGTGAATTTAAATTGCCAAGGTACCACACTCATACTCCATATTTTGTAAATTGCATGTTGTGTAGTTACTTTATATTTTTACTAGTAACAGAAATGAAAATTTAGAGACTATGTACCTTGGCCAGTATTTCTGGAAAATGCAAATTATTAAAACAAACAAACAAGCAAAAAGCAGAAACCAAAACTAAACCAAACCAAACCAGAAACAAAAGCCACCTGAAGTATCAATGTTCCATTTAAGCGTGCTGAAAGGATGATGCACAATACAGAACCAAGAACCCTAGTTCTGGTCTCATTTATTATTTTGAGTTCCACAGAAAAATACATATTCTTTTATTTGGTCTTGGACTGAATTAAACACTATACAGATGATGATAGTTCTATGCAGGTTCGTTGATATGCATAATACCAAGAGGTCAATGAAGCAGTGTTTTACTTTAAGACCCTTTCATTGTTGTCTATATAAATATCTTTACATAATCTTGCTGATCTTTTTTAAATTATTATTCATTTATTTATATGTGGTAAGTATTTTGTATGGGATGTGTCATTGACAGCAGAAAATAAAAAGGAGATAATAGAAGCTGTTTATCCATAGGTAACGTCAGTTATACCAATTAAGAGAAACCTTGAAAGAAAACAGGCAAGCAGGAAGCAGGTGAATTTTAACTTAATATAATTAAAGCTGAATGCCCTTATCTATGAGTACTTGTGCTTCTTTTTTCTTTTTTTTTTCTTTTTTTTTTCTGAATAGCATATTTTTTTACTGAATTGAAGTTTCTGAAAACCTGGTCAGAAAATACTTTCATTGAAAAAGCTTTGTATTTGTCCCAGCTTTCAGCTTTGGAGTGGCAATGGTATTTCAACATCTGGTATACATATCCAGAAACTCACTTGTCAGGCTTAGGAAGATCACAGTTGGAGTCTTGTTTGCAGACTTTGTAGAAGGTGATTATGACAGAAGTAAAAAATATCAGAGCTTGTTTGGCTTAAAAAAATAACTTTTTAAATAAAATGTACTGCAGGATAATCACATATTTTATTTTGAATTTACAACAGAAATTCTTGCATAAAGACCATATTTTTTAAATATTTAAAATTTCAGGATGAATATACTGCAAGTTTGTATAGTCTGTCATAAGAAATAATTCCTTCCAACTCTGCTTTTACTTTGTGTTTCAGGAGTTTCAATATGTTAGATGAACCGTATCAGTCTACATATAATACTATTTTGTTTGTTTCATGTCAACCATATAGCATGATATGTATCACATATGCTTGTAACTTGGCAAAAGATACTTTCTTGGTTTTGCTAATGTTTTTAAGAAGAAGTAAAACTGGCCAATCTTTAGTAGCACCAAATAAAATCTTTAAAACTATAGTGAAAGTAAATATAGATTTTCACTTATCTAAAATTTAACATTGTAAAGGCCTTCATCTTGAAAGTCTCCAGGGGTGGGGATTCCTCATCTTTCAAGATATTTGTCCCAGTGCTGCATCACTGTTCCCATTATTTTAATTTTTCCCCCATTATTGTCCAGACTGAACATTCCAAGACAAAACTTGTCTCCACAGTACCTTTTATATCAACTATCTTTATCTAAAACAGTTCTGCTTTATAGCTCTCGTAACATCCTCTCAATGATTTGAAGATCTGTTCTCTTATTCAACATGTTAAACTAGTTCAATGTCTTCTAAACCTCCTTTAAGGTCACTTGAACTTAACATCTTCTGTTGAACCCTTTCCTGATTTTAATGCCCTTGTTTAGACATGTGTGATGCACAAACTAGGCAAAATATTCCAGATGAGATCCTGCTACAAAAAGGAGGATTAAATTCATTAATTCAAACTCCTTAAATCCGTTGGCCATGCTCCTTCTAATGTAGATCACTATGTCGTGTGCTTTATTAACCATGAAACCACAGCAGTGGCTTGTGCAGAACTTCGCATCTGCTGTCATACACTAGTATTTTTCAACAGAACCTAGTTAGGTAGTGAGTTCCCAGCCTGCCCTGATGTATAAGCCTGTTGTAAAGATTTCTTATCTTCCTCTTGAACATACGGAATTTTTTGGGGTGGTCTATTTGTATCCTTGATCCTCAAGATGCTCAAGATCCTTCTGAACTAAAGTGCTACTATTTGACATGTCAGCCACTGCTCTACAACCAGTATCACAGATAAAGATGCTGAGGGTACGTTCTGCCTTATCATTCATGCAGCTGATAAAGTTAATGCATGATATCAGCCCCAATGCCAAGTCACTCAGTCTGATAATGGCTTTCAAGCCACAGATTACCTCGTTTTATATTAGGGGTCTGGACATTTTTCAGATCAGCTAACAATGCATCCATTCAGCCCATGCCTCCTGTGCTTTTAAAACTGAATCCTGTGGGGAATAGTGTCAGTAGAATTAATAGGGATAAAGGTATATTGTATCCTTCTCTTAGCAAACCTGGAAGTTTAATTGCAGAAGGCAAGCATGCAGTTAAATGCTATTGTAACAATGTAAATCAGTGCTACTTTTTCTAATTAGCTTCATGTTTTGCATGCGTTTGCAAATACATTATTTTCCATTCTCTTTTTTCAGTGAAAAAGTGAGACTGACTGCATTTTAGCTCCCTTAATAAACTAAGGGTGCATGTTGATCAGTTTTTTTCCAGTTGTCATGCTGTGATGGTTTGGACCTGGCTCCCTGCCAAATGCCCAAACTCACAGTGAAATCCTTCCCCCTCCCTTCTTCTCTGAGTTTAAGAAAAAAAACTACGAGAGAAACTAAAGAGCCCGAAACAACCCGAACTACATCAAAAGTATTTATATTTATATATATAGCAGTTATATACAATTAAAATACTATGTACACAGTAGAGGGAACCCCCAAGGGAAGGGGAAAAGGGAAGGGGAAAGGGGAAAAAGGGAAAAAAGGGAAAAGGAAAACTAAAACAGGTATGTACACTCGAAACCCAGGATAGAACTAATAAAAAAACAGAATCTTACTACTCTCCTTAAGATAGCAGAGTCGCACTGACCAACGCCAGCAACAGCTGCCTCTCAAGGCCTACAAGGCTTGACTCCTCTGCACGGGTGAGACCGATAGCAGAGAACCTGCGTCCTCGGATCCACCGGAAGGCAAAAGA
>VWZX01009802.1:237-217918 GCA_013399015.1 Galbula dea
CTGGGAATTTCCCTGGAAGTGAGGTCTGTGTCAACCCAAGCCTCAGAAGCAAGCAGTGCTTGAGCTGGATGTTAGTGCCTAACAAAGTTCTTCCTCCATGCAACTTGTAACATGATGTCCTTGGCCCCACAGGAGCTCTGGGGAAAGGTGCACAAGGCAAGGCAAAGTGAAGCAAAGCAAAGCAAAGTGAAGCAAAGCAAAGCAAAGTAAAGCAAAGGGAAGCGAAGCAATGTGAGGCAAAGAAAAGCAAACCAAAGTGAAGCAAAACAAAAGCAAAGCAAAGCAAAACAAAGCAAAGTGAAGCAAAACCAAACAAAGTGAAACAACACAAGGCAGCACAGGGGCATGCAACTGGAGCTCCAGGGAGCTTGTGGCAGTCCTGGAGAATGTTTTGTTGCTGAAGGGACTGACATGAGTTTTACCTATAGACCTGGGGCAGTGAAAACCTCAGGGATGAGGAGGAATCGATTTTGTATTTGCTCTGCAGAGCTTCCTGTCCTTGTAATAGATTCAACACAAGGGGAGAAAATAAAAATAAATAAGAAATAAAAAGAAAGATAAAAGAAAAATAAAATTAAAGAAATAAAAATAATAAGAAAATAAAAATAAGAATAATGGAGTGAAAATAAAATGAAAACAATAAAATAAATCCAAAATAAAGATCATAATAAGAAGAAAATAAAAATAAATCAAAAATAATAATAAAGATGACAATAAAAATAAAAGAAAATTTAAATAATAAAAATAAACAAATAAAAACAAAACAATAAAAGTAAAACCAAAAGCAAACACAAAAGCTAAAATAAAACCAATAAGATTAAAAAGAAAAGAAAAAGAAAAAGAAAAAGAAAAAGAAAAAGAAAAAGAAAAAGAAAAAGAAAAAGGAAAAGAAAAAGAAAAAGGAAAAGAAAAAGGAAAAGAAAAAGAAAAAGGAAAAGAAAAAAAAAAGAAAAAGGAAAAGAAAAAGAAAAAGGAAAAGAAAAAAAAAGGAAAAGAAAATAAAAAACCCCAAAAGAATAGAAATAATAGTAAAAATAAAAACTAAAATAAAAATAAACATGGAAAAGGGGAAAATAGAAGTGTGGGAAAGCCTCGGAAGGGCGACGGTTGCCAAACCCCAGCTGCCATCTAGCGGTTCCCAGGTAAAGTGTCGCTGCGCTCGCCGGGACGCGGAGGTGAACTTGCTCGGAGGGCGGTGGCCGGAAGAGCTCCTCACCAGCCTTTTAGTGGTGGCTGGCAGCTGCTTTGCTGTCCGGTCTCTTGGGATGCTGTGAGCTTAGACTGGCTTCTGCTGAGCCTTCCTGATGGGAAATGTGGTGTCAGAACTTGCTAAGTGGAGGAGAAAGCAGTAGACTGATTGTAGCTGCTAGACCTGTGCTGGGAAAGTGGCTTCCTGTGGACCCAAACGTTAGCCCAAATCCTGGCTCATCCCAGCTCTCCCTGGTGCCTGGACGTGTCTGCTGCGTTGGAACGCAAAGGTAGGCAGGAGGCCCCAGCTCTCGTGGGGTTGGCAGATCCTTGGGCAAATGAAGTGTTGAGGGTCAAAGCCTCATTTCTGAGGTGAGAAACATTCCTGCTCTGCCCTTGGGTCCAAAGGTGAGTGGTTTCTTAGGGACCAAAGGTTAGGAAAAGTGCCCCTGTGGCATGGCAGTGGCATCAAGGCCTGGCTTCCTGCCTGACAGGAATGTATGCCCAATAGCTTGGTAACCTGACATGGGACAGAAACCACAGAACCACAGAATCATTAAGGTTGGAAAAGCTCTCTGAGATCATCCAGTCCAACCAGCCACCCAACACTGCCATGCTCACCACTAAACCATGGCCCCAAGCACCACAGCTACACATTCCTTGAACCCTTCCAGGGATGGTGACTCCACCACCTCCCGGGGCAGCCTGGGCCAATGCCAGGATAACCCTCTTGTGGAAGAAATTCTTCCTAATATCCAATCTGAACCTTCTGTGGTTCAGCTTGAACCCATTTCCTCTTGACCTATCACTTGTTACTTGGGAGATGAGACCAAGCCCCACCTTACTACCACCTCCTTTCAGGGAGTTGCAGAGAGTGAGAAGGTCTCCCCTGAGCCTCCTCTTCTCCAGACTAACCAACCCCAGTTCCCTCAGCTGCTCCTCACAACACTTGTACTCTAGACCCTTCACCAACTTTGTTGCCCTTCTCTGGACACACTCCAGCACCTCAGTGGCCTTCTTGTAGTGAGGGAACCAAAACTGAACCCAGTATTTGAGGTGTGACCTCAGCAGTGCCAAGTACAACTGCTTCTCTGCTCCTACTGGCCACACTGCTTCTGATCCAAGCCACGATGCCATTGACCTTTTTGGTCACCTCATTTCTCCTTCTGGCTCTGTGACTTGTGGCTTCTCTGCTGCACTGTGGTCCACCATCAGCAATAGGCTGTCTTGCATCTCTGATTTAAAAGCTGGTGACTCAAAGAGATGGTGTTCAGCCTGTCCTCCTGCTTAATGTCTCCTCCTCGTTAGCTCTAGGGTGTTTCCTGCCAGGGTTATTTCAGCCTGACATTTTCCACCACTGCTTTCTTCTTTAAGGAAACAGAACTGTAGGGATAAAGTTGTGAGTTTATGACAGAATCACAGAATGTTTGGGGTTGGAAGGGTCCTGTGGAGATCAACCAGTGGTGTTTCCCAAATAACTGGCTGATCTCCTCAGTTTATTTCCACCAGCTAGAGTGACACCACAGACAGCTGCACATACTTTCCTCCTATTACTTTTCCATGTGAGCCACTGCTGCAATTGCCACAGGGATGTCACTGGCTGGGTAATGGGAAGGGAGCTTGCCCACAAAATGTCAAAGCAGCTTGCAAAGCTGCAACTGTTAAGTTGTGGTATCCCCTAGGAAAAGCATTTGAAAACTTCTCACCTATGGAGCCTGATTTGTGTCTTAATTATCAGAGAAAGAAACAGCAAAGGAGGAGAAAGGCTTACCTAAAGCATCCATGAACAAAGAAAAGCAAAATGAGTGTTAATCTTTTCCTTTTCTCTGAAGTTAGATTGAATTACAGCATAAAAGGCTGACTGTAAACACTTGCTATTTGTAACTTTACTCTCCTGAAAAGCCCTTGACTTCTGTGAGATGTCTCTCTGTTACTTGTTTTCCTCTTATCCCTCCCATCTCCTCCCAGTGTTTAGACACTATTTCTGTTGGGTTTACCTTTTGGCAGCAGTTGTTTGACAGCAAAGAGCAGAATGAGACCTAAAATATCCACTTGTGGCTGAGGGGTTGATGGCTGAAACAATTTCTTCTTGTTTTTGAACAGCATACTTCAGGCTTGGGGCAGAATGGCTCTGGAAAGCTGCTTGGTACTGTTGGCCATGAAGCAAAGACTTGGTGTGATGCAAATAGGGGTGTAGTATGGTATAAATATGAGTGGAAGCATGGAGATGAGGGAAAGCTTCTGGGGTTGAGAACATTCACCTTGCCAGGAGAAGGTTAGATTTTCATTCTTGCTCTGTTCATTACTGGCTAACTTGTGTCAGGGCCATGTTTGTGTGCAGTAAACTTGACCACATCTTTGCCACAGCACTGAGTCTGTGATCACTCTTTCAAAAAGCCTGATGCTGGGACCTGTTGCCTGTATCCCTACTGGCACTGAGGTTCTAAAAAGATACTAAAAGATCTAAAAAGATACTAGAAAGATACTGGTGTATCTTTTTTTTTTGCCAGAGCTTCAGTCTTGAAGATATGGGTTCTGAAAAATACCTGCAGAGAGTGCCTGACTACATCCAGGGGCAGAAGTTTTCACTTGAGTGTCTAAACTGCAATTGCACTGGCACTTTAAGTGTATTCATTTAATGAAACATTCATGTGCTTTATTCTACAAGTGTCACTAGGCATCTTTCAGGTCTGAAACAAAGGACAGATGATCTGAAAGAGCCTAAGAGTAGGATGTGTTCCTGGTGGCTTAAATATCTTGATGTCTTAGTGATAAAAACATACAAACACCTACAGGAATAAATAATTAAGTGACTATAAAGGAAAGCACTTAATGAGGATGTTGGTAAAGGAGGCAAATGGTGTAAGAAAAAGCTCTTGGAAAAGAGCAGTCACTGAGGAAGATGTAGGTGAAGTTCATGTAGCTTCTACCCTTTGTTCTCCATTTCCATCTCTCAGCTTTTTGCATGGAATTACTTTCCACCACCTTGAGCAATCTGGTGCCAAGGTGGCCATCAGACTGGCTTCTTTAGCCACTGCAATAGGCACCTTCAGAAAGGATCTGATCCCACCCTGATAGAGTTCCAGGAAGGGCATGATGTCCTTAAGGGCAACCTTGTAGTTGCCCATTGTTTCATATTCAGAAAGAAGAAATGATTTCCAAACACTTTAGCTTCTGAGAAATCTCAGGAGAGTCCTCCTTGTATGTTTCTATTCCTATTTTTCCTCCAGTTCTCATCTATCCTTGTCTCATTGACACCTAAATCTGTACTTTTTCTCTCCCATACCAAATTTATCCATTTCTTTCTTTTCTGTTTAACTTTAGGTTCTGTGCAGAATTCCAGAGTTTCTTTTTTTTCTCTTTTTTTTCCTTTTTTTTCCCCTTCTTTTCTTTTTCCTTTTTTTCTTTCTTTTTTTTTTTGTCTAATGGCAATGAAAACTGAAGATTTATGAACCATTTTACATTATGAACTATGTAAAAATATCTATCCTTCCTGTCCAGTTTTACCTAGGGAGCAGTTTCTATCTCTTTTCTAAGGAGGGCAATCTTGGACATGCACCAGGCAAGCCAGGGTGCTGACATGGGGAATGTTGAGGGAGCAGCAGGGTGTGTGGCTGTGACTACTTGGGTGCCTGAGGAGGTAGGGAAGGAGCCAGGCAAGCTGCCAGCCCCCTGACCAGCAGGGCTGGAAGGCTAGGGAGAAAACACACAAAATGACTTGATTCCCTGCTGAAGGATTTGATGGAATGAACAGATTGCAGTGAACTGGTTTGATTCTTTTAAATCAGAATGGAATGATGGAGAACTATTTTGTTGGCAAATTTCTGACTGAGCACAGCTGCACTGTGGAGCTGTGTCCTGCAGAATGTACTCAGTTCAGGAGCAGAACTGCTTGACTACATCAGTCTTTAATTCAACAGCAGCTCTGGTAACCCAACAAAAGTTAGTTTAAAGAGAAAGCTACCCAAAGCAGAGAATATTTGGGACACCCAAGAGTCCTGTTCATTTTCTATTTGAGAAGTGTACAACTCAGAGATAGTCAGGTTCAGAGGTGGTTTTTTTGACTGGTGGTCAATAAAATAATTACCTTTAAAATGTACAGGTTGCTTCTGGAGGCTGCATTACAGCTAAAGAGCTATAAACTGATGTTACAACCAGCTGTCCACCAAGAAGGTAAATCTTGCTCTTCTCAGTAGCTACAGCTCCTCAACACACCTTGTGAGGGTCCACAACATAAGTCTGGTCAGGGAGATTGTATAAAGTTGTTTGGTCTGGTCTAATTTCAGCCAGCTCAGCTCTTTGGGCCACTGAACCCCATGGACACCACTTGCTGGACCAGGAGTGAGAGAAGCAGCAGCAGCCCATGGACTAATAGTCCAGGTCCTCACAGATCAACTAGCCACCAATACCTGTCTGCAACACAGCTCCATCCATGCATACCCATGCAGCTACTTCTGAAACTCCACTGCCATTGTCCCCAAAACTGAATGCTCTTCCAGAAACATGCCTGCTTGTGTAATTCTAGGTGTTTGCAGCATCCTTTGTCTTTCATCTCTCCCAGTGCAGTGGCAGAGTTCCTCCCAGTTTCTGAAAGCCATGGCTCTGGTTGCAGCAGGGCTGAGTATTTATTATTAATACTGCATTTAACTCTCTGCCTAAATTCTTTGAGACAATGAACTAGGAAGCAGTGTGAGGCTGACTGAAGTGCCTCCACCAGTTAGGGGTGAGCAACTCAATGGCATTATATAATTTGAGGCAATTTCTGCCCAAGATTTCAGGGAGGGAACTCATCAGGATTACTCATTGTTAAAGGAGTGCCTCAGGGTTTGGTCCTTTGACTTTATGATTTTTTTTTCCCTTTAGCTATTCAAAAGCTTGGTTGGTTTGTAGGAAATGTTAATTATCCTTTCTGTGCTGATATCCCACTGCTGTTTTCTAAGCAGAGCTTTGCTTGTACAACTTCAAAAGAAATCTTCAAACTCAATATTACCAAGTTTGAATATTATCTAATTAACCTCCCAGTCTGTCATGCCTTGTTGGTTATCATGAAATAATCACAGCCCCTCAGGTGTTGAAGCTCTAGATGCAGCTAAGTGCCTCTAATTCCCTAAGGGGGTGATTAGCTCATGATAACAATGCTCCCTTGAGTTGTTTTATTGCTTTTATAAAAAGACTTTATTGTGGGGGAAATGTTTATTTTTATGCAAGAGGAAGATGGAGCTGACAGTTGAGGTTGGTGAGTGACTGTAGGTGTTACTCCTGAGCCATGATGCAAATCTGGCTACCCTTGCTCATTTCTCTTATACTCCTTGGACAATCACAATATCCTGGCTGGTAATTAAGCTCCTGCTGAACTCACAGTGTGGAGGGAGAAAATAAATACTTCTGGTTCTGCCAGAGGTGAGCAGTTAAAAGAAAAGAAGACAAAGCAAAACAAAAGGTTGCTTCTGCTGTGGGGATGATAACCTCCAGAGTCTGGAGAACTTCAATGCTCTGCAAGTCACTGGATTGATAGGTGTGCATTGTTTCCCAACCAAAAATAATCTGTGTTTGAGTGCAGAAAAGGGCAAGTTCAAGCAAGTAAGTTAATAGCTGGATATTTCTTCCAAACTCACTGCAGTTAGCAAAAGTTCTAAGCATGAAACCCCCAAACATTTCAATCAATAGGTGAATTGTAAGCCTCTGACCATTGATTCCACAGCTTCAGTTATCTAGGTTTTCCTAAGGTTGCTGCCTTCAGATCTTGACCTCCTGTCTTCTCCCACAAAAGGGATGCTGCAGAATGTTGCTTTTACAGAGTCTCTCTGGATAGGATGTGATGGTTTGGGTACAGGGTTAGGAGAAATGTTGTGTCTTCTTGACAAGGTGTCCAGCCCCTTTTCATGGAAACAAAACAAGCCTAGTCCAAAGGCACAGAGATGAGACTTCCCAATGACAACTAGGAGGCTGATTTGTAACAGAATTGTTATGCTTGGTTGAAGAACTGGTTCATTAATGATGAAAGGAAAAAAGGAGACTTTAATTGACTCAACAAGAGTTGGAAAAATGTGAGGCTTTTTTTCTTCTGTTGAATGCCCAGCAAGAAAAAACCAAGCCAATTTGCACAACAAACATTCTCTGAAGAGCTGTTTGCTGCAGCTAATAGTATAAAGCTCTGTCAAGGATGGCTAATGTGGGCAGGATGTCTTATTCTGGGCATCCTTGTGCTGGTTTTTACATGTAGAGCTAAATTTTCTGAAGTTTTCCATCCTTGGAGGGGTTCAAAAAACATTTAGATGTGGTACTTAGGAATGTGATTTAGTGGCATGGTGGTGCTAGGTTGATGGTTGGACTTGATGATCTTAGAGGTCTCTTCCAACCTTCAGGATTCTGTGATTCTGTGATTGTTATCCTACCACTTAGGTCCCAGAAGTTCTTTTGCCAAACATACCAAAAGCTGAGGTGAGTTTTGGAAATGAAAAGAGGATATTGAATCACACAACTGGTTTTCCATCACCTCCAGGGATGGTGACTCCACCACTGCCCTGGGCAGCCTGGGCCAATGCCTAACAACTCTTGCTGGGAAAAAATTCTTCCCAATATCCAGTCTAAACTTCCCCTGGTCCATCTTGAGGCCATTTCCTCTTATCCTATCACTATTTACTTGGGAGAAGAGACTACCCACCACCTTTGTACCTGCTACCCAACCTAAACCTCTCCTGGAGCAACTTGAGGCCATTTCCTCTTGTCCTCTCACTGGTAACCCAGGAGAAGAGACTGACCTCCCATGCCACTATCACTTCCTTCCAGTTAGTTGTAGAGAGATAAGGTCTCCCCTGAGCCTTCTCTTCCTCAGATTAAAATCAATTTGGTTACACAATGGCTACATATTTTAATCCTTTGTGTGTCAACTTTTTACCTCTTCCTACTTCTTAGAGGATACAAGCAGCACACCCACCCTCTCAAGAAAATATTAATAGGTTAAAGATGGTTTGTCTTAACAAAACCTCTTTGTTGTCTGAATCAGATCACACTGGCCAACCTGGGCATTTCATGACTGTGGTCTGAAGTTATTCAGACAAGGGCATATGATAAGTATTGGATCCAAGCATTAAAATATCTTAGAGTACTAGTGGAAAAGGTAACTCTGAAGAAACTCCCATGTAGTAAGAACATTTTGTTTCCTAGGTAACAGCTCTTGATACTAACAGCCCCACATAAAGAGCTGCACATCTTGCACTGGTGAACAATACTGGTTATTCTTGAGCATTATTATTTGGCATGTAACATCTCAGCTACACTCTAAGCAACCCTACATGACACCTCCTTTGCTGAGTACTCTTGTAGCTTGTGTACTGAGGGTGATAATTGTGAAAATAAATCCATTCTCAGTCACAAATGTAAAAAGATGGAAAGAAGTGCTGTTCTGGAGGCAAAGTTCTAGATGCTTCTTACTGTTGTTAAATGAGGTTTGATCCCAGCACAAGCTCCCTTGCCTGAAAAACAAGTAGGAAGTGGCCAACAGATCTTTCTGTCATTGTTCTATTTGGTAGTCTATGTGTAATTGGTGCTAGAGGTAATTTACACCCTGAGTTCACTTTTCCCACAAAGATGGTGAAGGGTCTGGAGAAACATTTGGCCAATGCTCTTAGACACATGGGGTGACTTTGGGGTTGTCCTGTGCACAGACAGGAGTTGATTGGATGATCCTGGTGGCTCCCTTCCAACTCAGGAGATTCTATGATTCTCTGAAATATTCATTTGAACAGAAATGAGTGTTGTATCAGAAACCCCATGAAGGGATGTGCAGGTCTAATAAATTGTAATGTACAATTTTATTTCACTTTACCTTGGAGTTCTCATGGCAATTTAAGGTTTCCTTAAGAATGAATTTTCTTTTCTATCCCTGCAAGGTAAGTTATTTTTCATGACCTATTGTCAATCAGAATCCAATATTTCCTTGAAGATTAATTGTCACCATCCCTGGAGGTGCTTAAGAAAAGGTATAGATGTGGTACTTAATGTCATGGTTTAGTGGCATGGGGGTGACAGGTTGATGGCTGGACTTTAGGATCTCTTCCAACCTTAAGGATTCTGTGATCCTGTGACTGTTCTCCTACCACTTAGGTTCCAAGAGTTCTGCAAAAGTTTTCTGTGTCTGTTTGCTCATACATTTCTGCTTCTCTATAAATGAGATAACATGATTAACATTAAAACCAATATGCAAGCATTTTCCTGGCTTTTACTGTAATGAAAATATTGTCTCTTAATGAAGCTTGATGAAACAGTACTTTACACTGGTGTGAAAAGTTGCCAAGAGGTGTAAAGCAATTATTATGACAAAAAGCATGAGTTTTGAGGAGCCATTTCTCTTGTGAAGAGTGTGTGTGAAAAAAAACCCAACAGAATGAAGAAGTCCTTGGGGAAAAAATTAATTTTAATAAACTTCTGTGCATGCTCAAAGCCTGGATAAATCCAGGCTCCAAGTATCATGTGAAATACAATAATCACCTAGAAAGCTAACTGGAAATGAAAATCCTAAACACCTCTCTTGCCAGTCTGTGAACAAAGCTAACTTTCCATTGCTAAATGATGACAAATTCATGCTGGAGATGACTCAGGTGAAGGTCACTGCCCTGCTTCCCTTTCTTAGCTGCCTTTTTCCTCTCTGGGCTGCTCAGTTGCTCACAGCAATTGCTTTGCTCTTATGTTTTGTCTTCATGGCTGCTCCTGTATTTCCTAGGGTGTTCTACATTGTCTGTGCAGTTTTTGTCATGGTTTACCTTCAGGAAATGAAGGTTTGTTTAAATAAATAAAATTAATACATGCAATTAGGTAGAAAAAATAATGTATTTCTAGAATCACTGATGATCTTTGTCCTTAGCAGGTTGTAGCTGCCTCTTTTCAGGCCTCTCACTGGGTGACACCAGCAAAATTTTATTAGAGGGGCCACAGGGATTGAGTATGAAGTTGGTAGGAATTGAGTGATAGAACTCTAATGTATCTGTCAGGCTCCTTACCCCCATTTGCTGATGCCTGAAGTGCCCAGGTACAAATTCATAGAATCATGGGGTCACTTAGGTGACCTCTAAGATCATCATAGGCCACTGCTGTCTTTTCAAAGAAGACAACAGAACACCAGCATTATTGTAAAGTAAAACCATCTGAGGAATGCAATAAAGCAGAAGGGAAGAGTCTCCCATGCTTTCCTCATGGAGGGTGTGAGCAGGGCACAGAAGGTTCATCTCTACTGGATGTGATGAAGAGAGCTTAGATAAAGTAGGTCAAATTCAGTATGATCCATGATCTGGCTCTGGTCAGCCATACCTTCACATCTAGGGAATCCTGCTGTGGCAGGGGGGTTGGACTAGATGATCTTTCAAGGTCCCTTCCAACTCCTAACATTCTGTGGTTCTGTGATGTTCATGGTGGCTTCACAGTCCAATTTTTGTTTCCTCAACTCTTGGCTGCCCTGTAGCATGGGATGTTGGAAGGCACTTCTCAGGTTGTCATCTATGTCTCCAACCTGTTGGATGATTGCTGTTGCAAAGCAGATGAACTGGTTCACACAGAAGTGATCACTTCTTGATATCTGACTGACTTGGGTGAGCAGAGAATCACAGAAACATTAAGGTTGGAAAAGACCTCAAAGATCATCAAGTTCAATGTCAACCTATCACCACCATGCCACCAGGTACCACATTGACATGGTCCTTGAACACCTCCAGGGATGTTGTTTAGACTGCCAACTGGGGAAATGGGCAATAAATTAGGAGTTCACCTCAAAGGATAAAAGACTTCTGAGTAGCATCTGAACCTAAAAATATAAATTATATTTATCTTAGCATATTTCTCAGGCATTCCAAGAGATGCTTCACAGAAGGAACAGGAAATGGCTCACAAGCACAATGTCCTCAGAGAAAACTGGGAAAGAAATTTGAACCTCATTTACATGCAAGAAACCCTCAAAATCATGAGAACTAAACCACACACATTAAGACATTTAGAATGTACAAGAGTGATTTCACTGCAGTAAAGTGGAGAAGTCTTCTGGACATAGAGGTCTTAAAGGTTTAGGATAGGAGGGAACCTGGTAGGTGAGATGACATGTCATAAGCATGTCATTAGTGTGTCATCAGCATCAATAAACTAACCTGTCATTGCCACTGCTAGGCTACTATAAGAAGATATTAACTCATGGCCTTTGTGAGCCTGAACTAAACCTGATGTAATTCTGAATCCAAAGAAAATCATGAGCATCAGCAGTTTCTCCAGGAGAATTTCCTGTATCTTTGCTCTTCTGCTTCTTACCAAGGCCAGCTGCAGCTCAGTGCAGCCTGACACCTCTTTCATGCCTGGACCATGAATGATTCTCCACCTTATCTTCAGAGTAGGATTTATTAGACACTGTTAGAACAGCTCTAATTTATCTAAGCCTGAAAAACATCCACCTTGAAGTGGACCTCCCAAAAGCTCAGTAGTTTTAGTGGTCATTTGCCATGTGGGAAACATGCATTCATTTTGTCTAAGGGGATGTGAACCTTCATTTCCCAAAATACTTCCATAGCCACTTCATTGTCAGATATCTTTGGATGAAATACTCATCAGAACAGCCTCCTCCACCCTTAATGTCAGCTTCTGATGTCCTGGGGCACTTTGTGTCCTAACCACTAAGTCACACTTTCTCTGGTTCCAAGAATATATAACTAGTCTACATAGACAGACTCCAAATGTTCTGCTGCCCTCTGTTAATATGTGTTTCCTTAGGACATGATGTGAATTGAAATTATGAATGCCTGGATAAAAAACAAATAACATGAGAAAATAGAAGGCTTGTGTCACTATTTTGTTCCTATGATGTTTTGGAGGAGAGACTTCTCAATTTCTAAGGGCTTATGTACTTAGGTAAAGGTTTGGAACAATGCATTTTGAAGGAAAATGTCATCTTCTATCAGCAGTGGTCAGTACATGATGACTTGACAGTCTGAAACACTGTTCCCTTCCTTCAGCATTTCACTGGGGCGTCTTAAACAGAGCTTTTGGAGTTAGCCCATGATAGCCTTCCAAACAAGCTCCTGTCCAAGGAGAGTGCTAGATCACATAGATAAAAGTTGCCCATGGAAGCTGATAGACCAGTGCACCCACTGCTTTCCTGAATGTTCTAGCAGCATTAAAAATCACTTATGAGAAGAATCAGGAGTCTGAGAGCATCATTGAAACAGTGCATTTAGCTCAGGTATCAAAAGCTGTGCTCTGAAGTATATCTAAATGCCCTTTATCAATACTTGACCACTCTTCATTCTGAGCAAGAAAAGGAAAAGTGCCAAGTTTCAGCAGAAAATGGTTCAGACAGGATAAATCAAAGAGCTTCACTTTGGATGCACCTCAAAATGACCACTGAGAGGAGAAGCTTTACACACAAAGGAGCTGTTAAAATTGACAGGAAAAAAAAGAAATCAGAGTGTAACTCATTGGCACTCAATCCTCTACTGTTCTGAAAGAAGATGTTCAAGAAATGGACTCAAGTTGTCATGGAATGAACTTGAGTTTAGATGTGCCAGATTGGACAACTGCTGAACTGCCTCCTCCCTTAGCAGCTTAGCCCTTAGAATAGAACTAGTCTTCCTGTGTGACATAATCTAAAGTGTCCTGCTCTACATCTAGATGTTTCTTGAACCCTTCCAGGGATGGTGACTCCACCACTGCCCTGGGCAGCCTGGGCCAATGCCTAACAACATTGTCTGGGAAGAAATTTTTCCTGCTATCCAACTTAAACCTCCCCTGGTGCAACTTGAGGTCATTACCTCTTGTCCTCTCACTGGTAACCCAGGAGAAGAGACCAACCCCCAACTCACTATGGCCTCCTTTTGGGTAGTTGTAGAGAGAGATAAAATAATTCCCTTGCAATGTTATTTGATTTTCAGAGTATGAAAGTCCTTATTGGAAGTCTGCTAGAACAGAAGGGAACCAGAAAGTGTTGAAGTAATGTTATAAAATGTAACAGAGTGTTCCCAAAAGCCCCCACAAAATTGATCCTATTCTAAAACAGTTACACATTAATTTCTGAAATGTTTTCTTTTAGTCAAGTTAAAATCTGAGTCACCTTAATTCCTGTGTACTTTATACACTCATATCTCCTTGTTTCTGTCTCATATCTCCTTATATCCTGTGCTTTATGTCCTCATTTTTTTCCATTGCCAATACCCATTTCACATAATCCCAACCTTCTCAGATGCAGAAGTGTCACTGCTATTGTGCATTGGTAGAACTGAGAGAACATTAGGATTTGTTGTGTAAATGTGAGAACATGCCATCTGTTTGGCAAGGAGAAGCTGAAAACTGAGGGAAAACATTAAGAGATGTCAGAACACCTACCAGCTGGAAACTGAGGGGAAACAGAAGAAGAAGAAATAAAATATCTACCAGTTGGAAAACAGAAAGCTACAGCTGGTTGCAAAATGCCTGCTTTAAGGGTGCCAATTCAGAGAGCAAGCTGCAGAGACACATGCTGGTAAGAAGTTGCTAAGGACTGTCTTAGACTAAAAAATTAGTAGATGTGAGGAAATTACTGGGAAAGGTGATTTTTGGGGCTTTTTTATTATTGTGACACATTATGACCTGAAAGGAGGGAGTAGTAAGGTGAGGCTCAGTCTCTTCTCTCAAGTAAGGAGTGATAGGACAAAAGGAAATGGCTTTAAGTTGCACCAGGGGAGGTTCAGATTGGATATTAGGAAGAATTTCTTCCCCAAAAGGGTTATCAGGCATTGGTCCAGGCTGCCCAGGGAGGTGGTGGTGGAGTTACCATCCCTGGAGGGTTCAAAGAATGTGTAGATGTGTTGGAGAGCAGTGAAGGGGAGAGAGATCTGGGGATCCTGGTGGATGGAAGGATGAGCATGAGCCAGCAGTGTGCTCTTGTGGCCAGGAGGGCCAGTGGGATTTTGGGGTGGATTAGAAGGGCTGTGGTCAGTAGGTCAAGAGAGGTTCTTCTCCCCCTTTACTCTACCCTGGTGAGGCCACATCTGGAATATTGTGTCCAGTTCTGGGCCCCTCAGTTGAAGAAGGATAGGGAACTGCTGGAAAGAGTCCAGCACAGAGCCACCAAGATGCTGAAGGGGCTANTTCCAACTCCTAACATCCTGTGATTCTGTGGTGTGCTGCTTGGGGCTGTGGCTTGGTTGTGAGCATGGGAGTATTGGGTGGTTTGTTGGACTCAATGATCTCAGAGGGCTTTTCCAACCAGAATGATTCTGTGATTCTATTTCTGTGATATTTATATTCCCAGACAAAAGACTGTAGAAAATGAGATGAAGGGAAGGAACAAAATAACTTCAGTAGGAAACATTACAAGGGGCACTGCCAACTCTGCCACAATCTGTGTGTGCCTCAGTAATGAATCATTTCAGAAGCAGAGATAAACACTCCACTGTGCCTGTTTATTTGATGGTCTTGATTAATTAAAGTACAAGTTTCCTTTAAAAACTTGAGCCTGCCTTTAATGATATTGCTAAGTGTGGCACTTTGTTCTTCAGGAGCATTACACAGTGCATGCAGCCAGTTTTGCTGATTGAAGAGGTTTAACAAATAAGGCAGGCTGTGTGGACATTTAATAGCTGACTGCAGCAAAATTGGTTAATGACTAGGATCATCTAAATGAGGCAGCAAGCTGAAAGGCTCATAATCTCTCCCCATGCACAAATTTTAATTAAATAATTATAATGTCCTTGTTGTAATTATTTATCAGTAACTATGCTCCTGAGTATTGTCTCTTTTGCTTTCATCTGTTCTGTCAGCTCAGCTGTACAATGAGAAAATCACTTCCAGAGATCTGGTATGATTAATTCTTATTACTGAGGGCCCTATTCTGCTGCCATTATTCACCCTGATTAGTGCTGTACTGCACAATTAGGCACAATGAATTCAGGGGTTCTGCTCATGCATTAAGGTGCTGCTCAAAGAGGTGGGAGAACTGGACCCCAACTAACAACAGGTTTGGGACTGATGGTCTACAAGGATGGCTAAGATACCAACTCACAGAGAATCATAGAACCAGAGAATGTCCTGAGTTGGAAGGGAGCCACCAGGATCATTGAGGCCAACTCCTGTTTATGCACAGGACAACCCCAAAGTCACCCCATGTGCCTAAGAGCATTTTCATCTTCTTGGTGAGAAGCCAAGCATGAAAAGAGCCAGCCCCATCAAGACTTTGGCTGCCTCTGAGGCTAGTTCAAACACTGATGTCCATCCTTGCACCTGGGGACATGGGCAGACAAGCTCAGCCACCACCGTCTTTAACTCCCTGCTGACATGTGGCTCCCATATGCTTTCCTTCCAGCAGCTAAACCAGATTTACTCTTCAGTTTAAAATTACTCTTCTTTTCTTTAAGCAGCAGCCTGGTTGGTGAAGCACTGATTGAGGCTGTGGAAGACTCAAATTCAATTCTCTGCTTTTCCTCAGGGGGAGTATAAAGCATTTTCCCCAAGTTCTGGAAGACTGTTGTGAATCAGGAGGATAGTTCTCAAAGTGGGTTACTGTGTTATCTCTCAAGAGTGGACACTGTCTGTGATCATACTGGTATCAGCACAGGTCAAGCACCTTTGCAAGTCTCTGTGGCTTCAGTCTAGCCCCTAGGTCCTTCTCATCTCAACAGCTATCCATAAGATTGCAGGTTTAAAATAACATTTACATGGTTTCATTAAAGAATGAAATCTTATAGAGGCATTGGAGTGTGTCCAGAGAAAGGCAACAGGGTTGGTGAAGGGTCTGGAGAATAAGTCTTCTGAGGAGCAGCTAAGGGGACTGGTGGTGTTTAATCTGAGAAATAGGAGGCTCAGGGGAGACCTTATCTCTATCTACAACTACCTGAAAGGAGGTGGTAGCCAGGTGGGTGTTGGTCTCTTCTCCTGGGTTACCAGAGGAAATAGCCTCAAGTTGCTCCAGGGGAGGTTTAGACAACATCCCTTAGTGTCTGCTTGTTGCCTGCTCAGCACTCTTCAAAAAGTTATGCCAAAGCAAAACTAGATATCAAACTTGTCATAACCTTGCTAGACTTCTTAGAAGGAAAAAAAAAAATATCTTTTTTATAGATTGAATTATAATTGTCAATGAAAAGGGCTTTTTTTTTTTCAAAAGCTAATAGTCAAAATGCATTAAAACCAAGAGTAAGAAATTCTTTAACTGTATCAGGAGGAACACAGAAAATAAGTGTCTAGGTCAACTGGACCACAAAAAGTTGTCATTAAAAAGGATGAAGAGATTGTGGAGAAATTACATGAATTCTTTGTAATCAGTCTTCACTAATGAGGAAGAGGCAGACATTTCTCATTCAAGGTTAATTTTTACAGATGAGGCATTGTCAGAGAGAGTAGCCTCTGAAAATGAGGCATTAGAGCAACTAGATAAAGTTAATGGTAGAAAATCCCTGGGGCTGAGTAGTATTCATCTGAGAGTTTTAAAAGGGAAAAAAAAACCCCAAAAAGTACTAACTAAAATATGTAATATACCTCTAATAGCAAAAGCCATTCCTGAGGATTGATTTTTATCTAAAGAAAGAAAGAACAAAAGATGACCTTGGGAATTATGGAAAAGGGAATAGTGCTTTAGTAGCACTGAAATTGTCCAAACCCATTTCCATAACCAGCCACTAAAAGGCCTTTTTAAATCTACCTAGGTATTATTGCTAGAAATATAGGATACATTTTAAAATGGATATTCACAGCTTCACTGGCTGTGATTTTTACTTTTTCAAGCACAGAGAAAGCCAAGAAGGAAGCCACTGAGGTTTAGCTAGGAAGACAAGCAGGTATAATTTACCTTAATGTCCAAACAGCTTCTGACAATGTCTCTTGCTGAAGATTGTTGTGAGATCTTGAAACCTGAAAGGAGGTTGTAGTGAGGTTGGGGTCAGTCTCTTCTCCTGGGTTACCAGTGTTACAAGAGGAAATGGCCTCAAGTTGCACCAGGGGAGGTTTAGATTGGATATTAGGAAAAATTTCTCCCCAGAAAGAGTTGTCAGGCATTGGCCCAGGCTGTTGTTTAGATGCAAATGCTGGAGACAGCATGATCTGCAGTGACCCCTAGTCCTCCAGATCACTTTTGGATGGTCTGTCTGATGGGATGTGTGGTTTCAAATGCTCCACAGACTGAACTAGATACAAGAAAGGCTTGTACACCATCAGCTTAAGACTAGCTGAAGCATTTAACCAAGGTGTTAGGACAGAGGAAATGGCCCAAGCTGCCCAGGGCAGTGGTGGAGTCACCATCCCTGGAAGGCTTCAAGAAACATCTAGATGTGGTCCTTAGGGCCATGGTTTAGTAGCATGGTGATGCTAAGTTGAGGTTGGACTTGATGATCTTAGAGGACTCTTCCAACCTTAATGATTCTGTGATTCTGAGGCCCTAAGGACAGCAGACTGAGAAGAGACATTTCTGCCATGTATCAAAAACTGGTTGGTGGATGGGGGGTGGTTTGTGAGAAGCCATCAGGCAGCCAGAGTGACCCAAGGTATCACATGCTGTAAATTCACAAGCAGTCTGCAGGAAGGATGATCAATTTTTCCAAGCAAATTCCTATTTTCCAGAGAGCAATATCACTTAAAAAAAACCCAATCCAACCAAACCCACCAGCAATAGCTGCAGAAATCTGCTCAGCACTTCCCAGGTGGGCTCTTGAGCTGTGGGGCATGTGTTTGCCTGGAGAACATGAGATGAATACTCACTCCCAGTGGGGTGACAGCACATCCAGTGGGACACATTGCAGGAGGGCAGGACAGCTGCTACAGAGCTGAGGATTCAGCTTTTAAAAAGAAACTGCATTGAGGGACACCCTAGGCTGCCTTTTGGGGTCTAGAAATAGGCTAGTTCCCCAAAAGAAGGGGAAAATACCAGAGAATATCTCCAAGCCAAACATCCAAGAGGTTCTGAGGTTTTACCTCCTTATTGCAGTTAGCTAAAGGCTCTGGCCTTCCTTTCATGAAAGAAATACTGATTTGGAGAAGATATTTACTTTGCTAGTGATATTAAACTGATGGAGACTGTTGCAGGAAGAAAGATGGTGAAAAGCACAATGAATCATGGAGACAGGTTTGTTCTGTGACACATTCAATCATTAGGATAATATCCAAATCTACACACAATGAATTACTAGCTGGCAAATACTTCACAAATGCTTTTGCCTCCCAAGGTCTTTCCTAACCTGTGCTCAGCTCTGAAAGGAGTAGATGGATGCTGAGAAGTGTTTTGCAGGTCAATCCAGCATTTTGGGTGACTCTTTTTCATTAGCAGAACTCCCAGTTAAGGTCTGGAATAGTCTTTGGCAAAACAGGAACTAGAGTTCTCACTTCTTGACAGCAGTGAAACAAAAACAATCTAGTTTTTGCCATTACAACCACCTCAATGATGAACCTTTATAGCTTTTGCTAACATTGATAAGGAAGAATTGTGGCTTTGTTATGTTTATGGACAAGCTGAGCTAGTAAAGCACAAAGAAGTATGCTTTAAAGTTTTGTCAGAGTTGTATAATGAGTGAGCTGTTGCTGCCTTCCAAGAGGGGAGACAATAATAAATGAAATTAATTCTTACTGTTACCACACCATATTAGGGCCTTTGGCAGTTTAGCTGTGTTTGTTAAAGGTCTTACATCTTCATTATGGTAACCAAATAGGCCAGTGAAACTTTCTAGGGCACTGCAGACCTGGCCAGAGTGGCTTTTTCATTTGCATGTTAATGGAGTCTGCTCCAAGTAGAGTTAATTGAAGAACATGCATAAGGATTTGTTTGCTCTGTGGACAGATGCAATGGAAAAATCTGTTTAAAGCTGTACACTGGGGTGTGAATATTGATGTGAATGGGAAAGTGAATTATTATGGGAAAGTCATTTTTATCACATACATAATATAACTCAAATTCCACAGAGGGAGAAACATATATGCAGGTTCATCCAGCCCTTAATTTCAGATAAGAGACAGCAGTGATTAAGAAACTCACATGCTCTCTGTTTCCCTATTGTGCTTCCTGCAGTCTTTCTGTGCTTCTAGCTCCAAACTGCTAATTCTTAGCTGTCAGGGTGGACAACCTACAGAGGAGTGTGCAGTATACCCTTGAAGTCTCTATGAATCTGTCACCTGGTCTGTGTCTTTCCTTTCCTCTGACATTTTTTCCATGGCTTCTTTTGAAGCCATGTGAAACCAGGTTTCCTCTGAGGGACCACAAGTAAGCAAGGATGGGGACAGATTTGTTGGAGCTTGAGGTGAGAGGGTGTTTTCCTGCCAGCTTCTTGACCACCAAGAGGTAGATATGTCTTGAGCACTCCCCTTCCTCCTGGTCCCACTCATATCCTTCTGCTGCCTGCTGGCACTGGCTGTGGGGTTTTTCTGATCCCATGAAAACCAGGTTTAGGGAGCTAGATCAGCAGAAGACTAATATTTGGAAGGAGATGGTAATGTTAACTAAATAACCAAGCATTTTCCTGTCAGTTTAGCAAGCTGAATCAGTTCACCCTGGCAGTGGGCAAGAGGCAAAGCCAGAACAAAGGGAGAAGACTGGAAGAATGGTAAAAAGGAGACACTTTGTTTGGCAGCTTGATTTTAGGTTGAATGAAGTATAATATGTGACTTAGGGCCATGGTTTAGTGGCATGGTAATGATAGGTTGATGGTTGGACTTGATGATCTTAGAGGTCTCTTCCAACCTTAAGGATTCTGTGGTATAACCCTGCTCTCAGGTGGATTGATCTGTGGGTTGTAAAGCAGCACTGGACCATTGCAGTGTTGACAATAAGCTTAAAATAGAGTTAGAATTGGCTTTCCCAGTGGAAAAACACACTTTGAGTAAGAGAAAAATAATGAAGAGCATTTGTTTTCCTCTTACAGGTTTCCAGTGTTCGGTGCTTTATGAAAAGTGCTGCAAATCCTGAGTCAGAAGAGTGACAGAGCATGGAAGTGGTACAGAGATGAGCCAGGGAGTCATGCCAAGTCCCAAGCCCCAGCTCTGCAGTGTGCCCTTTGTAATGGAGCTCCCTCATCTAGCCAAAGCTGCCTTAGAGGTATGTGGAGGGTGTGTGTGTGTGTGTGTGTCAGCATCAGAAGCTTGCTTTCATTCTGAACAGCTGAAGACAACAAAAAACTGCCCACAATTAAGCAGACAGGTCCTCACATGCCTAATGAAGCCATGTGCATGTGGGCAGGGGATCCAATTTATCAGCCTGCTTCTTCACTCTCATGTATAATTGGGCTTCACCTTTGTTATATTTTGCCTTTGCACTATTGGCAAGTTTTTACCTTAGAAATTGCTATGGATTCTCTTTGGAATGTTTATTTCATTAGCACACAGATCTAATAAGACTGAGTCAACAGCCTGGGAGCTGCTAATCTAGCCCTGTCAGATATGATGCTCTACAAACAAGGTGTCTAGTTTCTTTGGACAGGAGCTGAAATGGTTGGATGCCAACAGTTTGGTTGCTTTATGCAAGCTCCTAACAGCTGAAGGAAATTGGAAAGGGTAAGGAACCTTTTATCTCAGACAGACAAAGATTAAAGTGGCAGAAGGGAAGAAAGGAACAGGATTGACACTCATATTATATTCAAGATTTTGAATCTGATGTAAATTTAGGTTTGTGCTGCAAGTATACTCAGCCTGGTTTTGCTGTCCCCACAAATATTATGGCTGCACTGGGATCTTTTGAGTATCTCCATTGACTCAGCTAACTTAGTCTGAATCTGTGAAGAGAGACTACAGGAAACTCAGCTCCTAAACCTAGTTCCTCTGCATCACACAGAATCACAGAGTTACAGAACCACAGAATCCTTAAGGTTGGAAGAGATCTCTAAGATCCTCAAGTCCAACCTCAACTTAGCACCACCATGCCACTAAACCATGGCCCTAAGGACCACATCTAGATGTTTCTTGAACCCTTCCAGGGATGGTGACTCCACCACTGCCCTGGGCAGCTTGGGCCATTTCCTCTGTCCTAACACCTTGGTTAAATGCTTCAGCTAGTCTTAAGCTGATGGTGTACAAGCCTTTTTTGTATCTAATTCAGTCTGTGGAGCATTTGAAACCACACATCCCATCAGACAGACCATCCAAAAGTGATCTGGAGGACTAGGGGTCACTGCAGACCATGCTGTCTCCAGCATTTGCATCTAAACAACAGGCACTCTGATGACATAGAGTTAGAAGAAACATCCTTCTTTCAATGGACTCCATCAAATTGATAGAAAGAAATTAGCTGTAAGGACTTTCCAAATCAGAGTCTGGCCTCTTGGGGATAACAAAGTAGACTCCAAAGATCCACAGTAGCATTTCAGCAGCCAGGTACCATGCTTTGCTAGGTTCTTTAAGACATTAGAAGTAATGTATTGTTTAGCTGTACCCATGTACATCATTAAAGTTATTCCAGTGTGGCACAGAGTGAGCAAGTTGAGGTCATAATATGCCAGCTGGAGAATATGAGGGGAAAAAAATGTTCCTTCAATTTCTGCTTAATGTTCTGATGAAAATAAAGAAGCCACTCACTTTTACTGCAGAGATGTTTATTTACACTGCTTTATAACTACCCTTCTCTGACTCACTTGGCTCCTGCAATACCTCTTGCCACTTCCTACTCTTGAATTTCTCACAGACTTTCCAGGAAGGAAAGCTTCATTCCCATCATGTTTCTTTCACAGGGAATAAACAAATAAATAAGTAGTAATTAAGAGTAGCAAGATGTTACCATAGTTGTCTTGGGGTTTTATTTTTATAACAAAACTATGTTAGGAAGAAAAAAAAAACCCCTATATAAACACATAAGCTGTGTTTGGCAATGGTCTCCATAAATGTTTTATGGAGATGAAAGGCTATAGGGTTCTTCTAGAGATAATTATTCCAATATGCAAATGAAAATTGTGCATTATTCAGGGCTTTTCTTTATTTATTTTTAAGTCAAATAATTTTCATTTGCTCTGCTGCTCTTATAATAAAAACCTGCCAACAGGGTTTCCTCTTAACTCATCTAAGGAAGCCTGTGAAGAACACTCCATATTTAACTCTCTTTTAGATCACTGTGGCTTGAGAATACTTTTAATCTCTTTTCCATTTATAACTGTACTGCTTGACCTTTTTGCAGCAAGGTGTCTTGTATATAAAATGTCAAAGAGAGGATTATAGACATGGGACAAAGATATAGTTTAATTAAAAAAGGTCCTGTGAGACTGAAAAAGGTTACTGGCCCAGATCACAAATATTTAATGCCAGATTACTATTTATGATGTTAAAATAACAAAAAAGGCTTTATGGGTAACTTGTAATTGGCCAACCTTTACAGGTGCATGTGATAATATTAAGCTTCAAGTAATAACTTTCACATTAGCTTGGAAATGAGTTTTAAAAATTTAAGAAATGCCTCCTTGATGTTTTCTGTGTGTTCCAGAATTAGCTTTACAAAATGAAATAGGTGAATGGTTTAAAGTCTGTTTCTAATTCCAAGTGGTGCTGTAGGAGAGCATAAAATATTGTAATTTGTTCATGTGTTGCCTAGCTTCTGTCTCAGTCTGTCACATTTAGGCATGGATAGGAGCCTGGTTTTCATGCTGAATGAAAGACCAATCAAATTCTGTTGCTGCTATTCCTCCCAGAAACAGTGAATAGATTCCAAAGCTGAACATTCCTACCAAGCTCCTCCACTTCTGCTCACATCATGGGATAATGTGATAGGACAGTTGTGTTTGCATTTCAGAGATAAAGGAAGGACATGTACAAGCCTTCCAGGATCTAAAGGGGGCTACAAGAAAGCTAGTCAGGGACTTTTTAGGAGGTCAGACAGTGATAGAACCAGGGGAAATGGGTGTAAGCTAGAGGAGAGTAGATTTAGGTTGGATATTAGGAGGAAGTTCTTCACTATGAGGGTGGTGAGGCAGTGGAACAGGTTGCCCAGAGACGTGGGGAAACCTTATCCCTGGAAGCTTTTAAGACAAGGCTTGATGGGGCCCTGAGTAGCTTGATCTAGTGGTTGGTGTCCCTGGCAGGCAGGGGGGTTGGAACTGGATGATCTTGAAGTTCCCTTCCAACTCTGACAATTCTATGATTCTGTAAGTATTCCTTGAAAGAACCCAATTTACCAGGTAATTCCTGAATCAACATGAGTTTATGATGGCACTGACTGGATTTTGGCCAAAGGCTGGGTCTTTTGGCAGCTCATGGTTTGGCCAAGTGTACTCTTCTTTGGGTTAGAAAGTGGCAGCAGGGTGGAGCTGAGAGAGCTGTGGTCAATGGACTTAAATCCAGTTGGTGTCTGGTCACAAGTGGTGTTCCTCAGGGATCAGGATTGGGACTAGTCCTGTTTAATGTCTTTGTTGATGATCTGGATGAGGGGAGAGAGTGCAGCCTCAGTAAGTTTGCAGATGACACCCAGTTGGGTTGAAGTGTTGGTCTGCTTGAAGGTAGGGAGGCTCTGCAGAGAGATTTGGACAGACTGCCTCAGAGTGCTGAGGCCAATGGGATGAGGTTCAACAAGGCCAAGTGCAGGGTCTTGCACTTGAGTCACAACAACCTCACTTTGACCACATCATAGTTTTTATAAACAAAGTATATGCAATGGATCTCAGCTAAGAGACCACAAATTAAACACTGTGTCATGTAGAAGTTGTTAGAGAAGATATGGAAGGTGGGCATCAGCTCCAAAGCACACAGAGAAATGGTTGGGTTGTTCTTGGGTCATTTTTAACCTGAAGTCATGAAAAGTGGGTTTGGAAAATGATGCATGCAGGTTGTTCCAGTTTACACTGACAAGTTGTGATTAATCTTTACTGTGGAAAACTGGATTAACATAAACTGATGCAATGGCCCAATGTTTTCAAAGTAAATCATAGAAGATACAATGTCATTGTATATTGTGAGACAATGCCCCCTTAAGGGGCAGTGACAGAAGACCTTCCCTCATCCCACCTGAGACAGACTACAGGCTACACTTCTGCTACTCAGGGCTCCCAGGCTGTCTTGGAGTGGAGACCTTCAGCCTCTGCCAGTGTCATAAGTGTACATGGAAAATAGCTGTTAGTTAGCACCCAGATCTCAGCTGAGTTCCCAGACACTGCTGAGCAGTTTACACAGCTCCTACCCTACTTGCTGGTGGTGGGTTATTCACTGAGGCATAGAACCACAGAATCATTATGGTTGGAAAAGACCCTGAGATCGAGTCTAACCATCCACCCAACACTGCCATGCTTACCACTAAGCCACAGCCCCAAGCACCACATCTCCACATTCTTTGAACCCCTCCAGGGATGGTCACTCCACCACCTCCTTGGGCAGCCTGGGCCAATGCCTGATAAACCTCTGGGGGAAGAAATTCTTCCTAAGATCCAATCTGAACCTCCCCTGGTGCAACTTGAAGCCATTGCCTTTTGTCCTCTTGGAAACCCTAGCATGCAACACACTTAGAGACCCAGATGCCTCTAACTCCAGAATGCACAAGCACTCTCTGAAGTGCAAATGTTTGACTCCCAAATACAAAAATTGAAAATATTTTCAGGCAAGTTCACATTTCCTGAGCAAAACTCATTAACATTCTGATGGCTGACCTTAAACTACAAGCAGACACACTTCATTTGTCATGTGCCTAGCAGCTATTGACTAAGATATTACTCACTGTTCCTGGCTTGCTTTCTTTCCAGAGAACTCTTCCTTATCTTCCTGTGTCTTTCACAAGTCCTCTCTTCCATAATCCATCAGATTTCCTATTATCAGATTGTTTGAAGATGTATGTTCAGATTTCTTTGCTTGCTTTCTTTGCTCAGTAGTAGGTAAATACTGGAGACCTCAGCTAGATTCATATGACAAAGGAAGTGACAGGATCTCACTGATGAAGCCAAGCAAGAAGTCTAAAGTATTAGACTTCTGGAGGATGTAGGAGTTGTCCTCCACCAGTGAAGCAGTAGATACACAGGGTGATTTACCCCTATAGCCAGTGTGTAAACCCAAGTGTGATCCTGGCCTGTTCAATACCTAAAGCTGACACCTATCAAGAATTTTGCTCCACATTTGAGAGCTTCCCCAATAGTTCTGCAGGATTATGTCACCTCATAGTTAATGGGACTCAAAATATTGACCCAATAGATCCTTCTCCTTTGTTCTGAGCAGAAATCTAGCTGATCATAAGTGCATACATAATATAGTTTTAAAAATGATTAGAGGTAGAATGTTATTAATAGACACAGAGAGGTCTGTGGAGTTCTTTGCAAGTTTAATTCTCCACTTGGAATTTGTAGCTATTTAAATCAATTATTTGGGAGTAGAGACAGTTATGGTCTTCTTGCTGAAGATGAGAATAGAAATTGCCAGGAGTTATCAGATGTACAGTTATCTCAGGTGGGAATTTTATCTCAGGGCACTTTATTGCTGAGGTTGTGACAAAACCCTTCCATTGCCTGTATATCATTAGACTTGCTGCTCCTGGGTACTGTGTGTTTACTGACAGCACTGTTGCAGACAATCACAGAATGTCTTCAGTTGGAAGGGACACACCAGGATCATCAAGTCCAACTCTTGCCTATGCACAGGACAACCCCAAAGTCACCTCATGGGGCTAAGAGCATTGGCCAAATGCTTCTGGAATTCCAAGACAGTTTATGCCATGACTGCATCCCTGGGGAGCCTGTTCCAACGCTCCACCACCCTCTGGGTGAAGAACCTTCTCCTAATATCCAGCCTCAACCTTCCCTGTAAGAGCTTCATGCCATTCTCTTGGGTCCTGTTGCTGATCACCAGAGAGCAAAGAGCAGCTCCTGCCTCTCCTTCATCCCTGGTGAGGAAGTCTCCTCTTCCCCAGGCTGAACAAACCAAGTACTTTAGCCATTCCTCACATGGCTTCCTCTTCAGAACCTTCACTATCTTCATGGCTCTCCTCTGGACACTCTCCAACAGTTTCATATCCTTTTTGATTTGTGGTGCCCAAAAGTGCCCCCAGCACTGGAGGTGAGGCCACAGAAGCCCAGAGCAGAGTGGGGCTGGCACCTCCCTTGGCCAGCTACCAATGCAGTGCCTGATGCACCCCAGGACAGGGTTGGCCCTTCTGGCTGCCAGGGCTCACTGCTGACTCCTCTGCAACTTGCCATGGACCAGAACCCCCAGACCCTTCTCTCTGTGGGGCTGCTCTCCAGCTTCTCATTCCTCAGCCTGTAGGCAATCAGCAACAAACCCAGAGTACAGTATGGTAGCATATTGCTATTGCCATATATGCCCTGAGTGCCATAGAGCTGCTGTTGCCTCTTCAGATGAAGCCATCCAACTGGTTGCCTGGCATCTTCTGCTACTGTTGTGGAAGTTTCCTAATACCATAAGCAGTTGCTTGCTAAGCAAACTGACAACAGATCTTGAAATGTTTCTGTACTGGTTTCAATTTGTATTTTCAACCCCATATGATCAGCTGCTCTTCAGGGCCACTGAACACTCTTTTATGATGCAGCAATATGTTTAGTAATGGAAAGAAATCTATTTTTTTCTTTAGTGTGAACAATTTATAACACCACACAGCCAATTTATCATAACAATACTTGCTCTCAGATGGTTTAATTGTCTTTGAAATACTCTTGCAAAACACCTTTAGGAATCCCATATCCTAGGTTGTGAAATTCCAGGAGTCATGGAAAAAAATGCAGGAAAGGTTAAAAGAATGACTCTCCTTTTCCTGGTATGCTCTGAGCCCAACAGATCAAGCTGCTTGTACAAAGGATCTTAGAAAGGCTCAGATTTGGCCAGCTGGGAATCCCTGCTATCCTCTCCATATGTCTGAACAGGTGGAAGGGTTGCTCTGTTCTTTGCTCTTCTGCTTGGAAGTGGGTGGTATTTGGAGGAGCCTAAGGGGTGCCCACTGGGCTGGACCAGCTCCAGCACTCTGAAGCTGCAACAGATAGGGTAAGGCTGAGTCATTCACAAAGTCAATCTTTAACTCCTTTGAGGTGGAGAGAGAGAGAGTTTCCTTCAGGGGACATGGAATGTAGTTAAACTGGGCTCCTGCTCTCTCTCTCTTTCCAGTAACTCTGCTGGGAACTCAAGGAGGTATCTTAATTGGTCCTCTCTGCTGCACTGGCATAAACAAGAATAAAATTGGTGCTCATTTGCTGTAGAGTTGCAGATGAAAATTCTACCACCCTGCATAAAAATCCTCTCCACTTCTGTAGTTCTGTTTTCATGATTCATGCCCAGTTCTCTCAGTAAAGAAAACATGTGGAGGGGGAGGAGGAGAGGGAGAGGTGGAAATCAAGTAAACACTGAGGAAATGTGTTAAGTCAAGTCCTTGCAAACCCTCAAGGTCAACAGCATGAAGAAAGCACTCAGAAAACCTCCCAAGCAAACAAGCAAAACCAACCTCCTATTTATGAGGAAGGAGAATATGGGTTTGGATTTTCCCTGCTGCTGTTTACCTCTCCTGTGATTTTAGTTTGCTGTGCTTGTTAATAGGAGATTCTTGGAGCAACCAAACATCCTAAATTGGCACTTCCACCTCTGACAGAGAACAACTCCCATGCAAAACTGAAGGGAGAGTTCATCCTGGAGGCATCTGAGGACAGCATTGCCAAGGGAACCTCTCAGGACTCATCACCACTCCTCAGGCTGAGAGGAAATTACAGGGCAATATCTCCTGGCAAGTGCAGAGCAACAAAAAAAGCTTAATAAAGGAGAACTTCCTCAGCCCAGGTATATTTAGAACTTCATGGTTATGTAAAGGAGCTTTGCAACAAAGCAGAACACACTTTCAATATTTATAAGATCTCTATTGTATAACCAAGGAACTTTAAGCTGTAGGACAATGGTGTTACAGTTTTAACAGGATTATGAAGCCAAGAAGATGCATTTTTTAACCCATCCAAAAGGGAATATATGACCTTTCTCAGCACATTTTTCCATCAGCTTCAAGAGAAGTTAAAAGAATCTGGCAGAACTCTGAATTCCTTCCTGGTTTTGCAGTTTTGCCTGTGTGTTTTGAAGGCAATTGCAAACTTCTAGAAGCTTTCATGAGAAATCTGACTTACAGAAGTTCTATCTCCCCCCAGAAAAGTGTGTCTTTATGACATTGTTTTTTCCCCTCTCCTGAAGAAAATCTGACAGCTGGCATCCGTGATGGTTTCAGATCCTCACAATTGTTTCCCATCATCACAATATGGAGACCAGGAACAAGCAGAGAAAGAAAATAGTGAGGAAAAGGATGTCTCTCTTGCTGCATGGAAAGGACTTGAGAAGCTCTGGACTCCAGTGTACAGGTGATAAATGAGGCTCCTTGGACTTGGAGGAATATCACTGCTGTTTGTGCAGCCCTTGCAACCTTTGGTCTCCTTAGGCAAAAGCCTCAGTAGCTTTCTCCAGTCCTCAGTGACCTCCAATCTTTTAGGAGATAAAGCAGATTTCAGAGGGCAGAAAACCTGCCTGTATTTCAGAAGAGGTTTACCCAAATATACATGCTCCAAATTAACCATTTTTCTTTAAAAGCAGTTTTCTGGGAAGAAGAAAATCCTGAAAGGCCTAAGGAGCTCTTGTCAGATCTCTGACACTGCAGTTAGTTGGATTCCACTGGAACAGTGACTGAGCAATCAGGGATAAAAATAAAACCCTGGTTCACATTTCATTCATGCTCACAGAGCAAGAGGCAGGATATGCTGAGTAAGAAGTGTTTGACTGCTTGAAGTGGCTCTTCTGTGTTATTTTTGGGCTGAACTGCTCCACTGATAATTAATAGAACTATTCAATTAATGGCAGAAGCTGCAGTTGTTTCAGTCTGGGCTAATATTCCTAAGTTACCAATTCTTTTATACCTAACAATGTTTTTGTTCCTTTTAACCTCTTGGGAGGAGGAAGAACTGTTCCAGTTCCAATAATATATGATTTTTATCTGGTTCCCAGCATCATTTTTAACAAGTTCTTCTACCATACCTAGTGTATGACCTAAATGTGTTTATTTTGTTGCCATACTTTGCTGCTGGCCTGGGATCAGGTTTCCAGGCCAGCTTCATTAGCTTTTTTGGCAGCCATTTACTTAGATGATTATAAACTGCAGCTAATTCATTTGCAGGGTCTAGCAGCAGTGGCAGGAATTGATTTTTAGGGGCTTATTTTACTCTTGCTGGAGAGATAGAAAACACAGTTGCACACCATTGCTCATGCAGTTCAAGGATGTCCTAACAAGTCCTTTAGGGTTGCTTTTTGCTATTGTCTTCTTCTCAATATATTTGACCTCTAGGGAAATTCAGGAACATTCTGTATTGGTGATGGCTCCTTACAGTTGTATTATCAGACTAGCACTTGAGTGGCCAAGTCAGCAATGCTGAAGAGGTACATTTCTCTCCAGGCACATGACTATTGGCACTTCCAGCTCTGATTAAGCCACTGGTGCTGGGGTTAACAGCAAGAGCTGTGGAAGGTGGGTTTAAGGTGCTCCCACCATGGTGTGTGTTAAAAATCTCAGAGCCTCTGGGTTTGATTACTTCTATTCTCTCTTTTCAGACCATCTCTTTTAGTCTGCCTTTTCAAGCACCTCATCTCAACTTCTGAGCAGAGAAAGCTCAGGCTTTGCATCCATAACACCCAGTAATAATACCAACATGGACTGAAGGGTGAACTGAGTTGAAACTTTAAGTGTGTAGGATAAATCAATTCAAGAGTAGTCAGCAGCTTTTATTCCTGGCTAATATCCAGAGGAGATGTGGATGGATTGGGTCCACATGCTACTAGCCTAAGCTTTACTACTCCAATACACTGAAAATCAGACTGCCTCCTGGCCAGGTGGCCACCAGTCAGGCAAGAGAAGTTGGAAAGGACCTTAAAGATCATCTAGCTCCAACCTCCTGCCATGGGCAGGGATGCCACCCACTAGACAAGGTTGTCCAGGGCCACATCCAACCTGGCCTTGAACACTGCCAGGGCTGGGGCAGCCACAACCTGTCTGGGCAACCTGTTCCAGTGCCTCAGCACCCTGTGGGTAAAGAATTTCTTCCTAACATGCAATCTAAATCTTCCCTCCTTCAGTTGGAAGCCATTCCCCCTTGTTCTACCACTATCTGCCCCTTGAAAAAGTCTCTCTCTCTCTTTCTTGTAGGCTCCCTTTAAGTATTGGAAGGCCACAATAAGGTCTCCCTGGAGCCTTCTCTTCTCCAGGCTGAGCAAGCCCAACTCTCTCTGGCTGTCTTCATGGGGTAGGTGCTCCATCCTGCTGATCATCATCTTCATGGCCCTCCTCTGGACCTGCTCCAAAAGGTCCCTGTCTTTCTTATGCTGAGAGCCCCAGTCCTGGATACAGTACTCCAGGTGAGGTCTCATGAGGGTAGAGCAGAGGGGGACAATCACCTCCCTCAACCTTCTGGCCATGCCTCTTCTGACACAGCCCAGAAGAGGGTTGGCTTTCTGGCCTGCAGGTGCACATTGCTGGTTCATGTCCAGCTTTTGCCTGTTGGAACCCTCAAGTCCTTCTCTTTCAGGGCTGCTCTCAATGAGTTCTCTTCCCTCTCTGCACTCATGTCTGGGCTTGCCATAGCTCAACTGCAGGACCTTGAACTCATCCACAGAGGTGGACAACTGGAACAGTCTGTTCTCCAGAGGAATCTTGGAGACCATTTAAGATCCACCTCCTCTAAAGCAGCTCTTGCTTTTCCTGTGGGAATGGCTGACATGGGGACACAGGTTCTGTTCCATGCCTCTTTGTTTCTGCATAGGATTTGAAATCCAATATTTTACTGGACACTTCAGCCAGCTCTTTTCTGTTGGGGGAGAAATAACTGAACAGTTCTCATGGAAAGTCCTTGCCATGGGAATTGTTACCTCCTCTGTAGCTCAGACTTGTAGCTCAGAAAAAAAGCCACATTTACTTACCCCAGACTTCCCTTAGCCTGGGCAAACAGCCAAAGAAAGAAAGAAAGATAGCACTAGGAGGGTTTGGCTTCTGCCAGCTTTTGATAGTGGTTATTCTAGAGTCTTGATGACTGCAGAAGTCACAAACAGCACAATGGTCAGTGTGGTAACAAATAAATAAATAACAAAGGCTAAATCAATAAAAATCAAAAGCCTATTTTTAGAGACAGCTTGGAGTTCACTTCAGGACAAAAAAAGAGCTGGAAATCACTCTACAGAAGCAAATGTTCTAGGATAGCAGCAGTTGCCTAAAGGCTTTTAAGTGTAAATCTCCTTAAAGACTTTCCATATGGGTAAAATGTCAGTTGGAAGGACCTGGGTAAGTGTCATGGACCCTGTGGAATGCACTCATGGACTTTGTTTGGTGAGCTGGACAGCTTCCCAGCTCTCAGCAATTCCACTGTGGCCTGAGACAAGAAAGGAAAGACAGAAGTCACTATATTTGGTAGAAGCCAACTGTAATCTGAGCCCTTAGAAGAAGAAGGAGATCTTTAGAGGGATGATTGGTGTGGCTCCCAGAGAAATAACAAGCTTGAGACTCATCCAGAAGTTTTACCTCCAAGGTTCTCTGTCTCCAAGACAGGCAAGGTTTTTAACCTTGATCTAACAGATAGGCTTGAATACCTCTCTCTTCCGACAACAGATGGGCAGTTAAAGGCTGTTAGGCAACCAGTCCTCTGGCAGCAAAGAAGGATATGCAAATTCTGGCTCAGAAGTTTTTACATCAGGTATAGGCTTCAGTAATTAGCACTGAACAGGCTAGAGACACTAAACACAAGGGCCATAATTTAGGCCAGTTTTAAAGAGATACCAGATCTCACAGAATCCCAGAATGGGAGGGGTTGGAAGGGAGCTCTGGAGATCAGCTAGTCCAACCCCCNGCCTTTCCCCAGCAGAGAGATGTTCCAGTCCCCTCAGCATTTCTGCAGCCCTTTTCTGTTCCCTCTCCAGAAGTTCCCTGTCCTTCTTGACCAGGGGAGCCCAGAGCTGGAGCCAGGACTCCAGCCGTGGCCTCACTAGGGCCACTATTCTCCACAGAGAAGAGAGTTTCTTTTCACTGGAATCATCTGCATCTTTTTCTCCATTGCACTGCAGTTTGATATGGTAACCAGCTACAGTTCTAGCTGATGCTCAGATTTTCTTACCAGCACTTTCTAAGGACCTATGAAGAATGATAAAATATATGGGAACTTTTTCATATCACACACAGAAATTCTCCACTTCCAAGGTGGGAAATAACACAGCTTAGAAAACAATTTTCTATGCAGTCCCTATTAAGTTTTGATTATTACAGATCAACATATAGCAGTGAAGCCAGTGGGGCTGCTCCAGTTAGCTGTAGGTAAGGAATGTATGGCTCTTAAATGGAGGGTTTCCTTTTGAAGAATTACATGCATTTTATATCATGGTTCAACAACCTGTGCATCTCCTGCTGCTCAGATAGCCCCATCTGCCATCTAGTGGAAAAGGTCAACCTGAAAAGATTCTGTCCACCTGAGCTAGAAAGGTTTACAGGGAAAAATAAACTGAAATAATCATTAAAATGAAACAAAACAAAAACAACACAACCAAAAAAACCTACTCCAAACAAACAAATCCCTAAGGAAAAAGAGAATCTTTTTACCTCAAGAGCAGCACATTGCCAAGTGCAGGTATAGGAGAAGCCACTGGACAGTTTGGAAGTTATAGGAAAATGATTTCTAGTAGAGATAAACCCCTTTGTGTCTGTAACTGCATAGAGAGCAATACTGTCTGGAGGCCAGGAGAATTTGGTATTCTAATTCTAGTGGTTGGTCTTGAGTCCATAAAGGTCTGGAGAAGGACAAGGATGAAAACAAAAAAAGACAGCAATATAAAAGTATGGGTGGAACTCAGGCTTTAGATGCTCTTGAAGGAAGTAGCAAAAGCAGTTCTTTGAAATAACATCAATTTTCCTCTTGTCTGAAATGCAAATGTAAAAGAAAGCACTGAAATGGATAATAAACAGCAAATTACCCTAACAATTGTTTCATGCTCCAAAAAATTTGGTTTCCTACTTTTTTTTCCCATTTTTCTTCCATTTTGTTGCCTCTTTCCAACTAGTCTGCTCCAGAGATCTATTTTCTTTCTTTTTTTCTCTGTTTTAATTGTCATTGTTGTAGACTACATCTATTACATCTTCCTTCCCTCTTCAGAGCCTTTCCCCTCTTCTAGAGTTACTTACAGCTGTTCATCCTGATCCACTCTCCCTACCTTAGTCTCCTTTTCCTACAGTGTAAGACTGGGACTGCAGCACTTGTTTCATTAATCACAGAGTCACAGAATAGCCCAAGTTGGAAGGGACCCACAAGGATCATCAAATCCAGCTGCTGTCTAGGGACAGGCCAACCCCAAAGCCACACAGCAGGTATGCAATTGCTACAGAATTCATCTTCACAGATACTTTTCTGACCCAGCTTTGTCTTTAGTTCTACCAGCAGTTTGTACTCTACTGGAAACATGTGGGATATTAGTAACTATAACAAGGGCTCTCCATGGAGCCAGGACATGGCAGCAGCATCTTTAGCATCACACACTGGAAGGGAAGTTTTCCCTCCAGCTAAAGCTTTTGTTCTGAGACCAGGTTAGCATAAATTTATTGCTGCTTAAAGTAGAGTAAACTAATATCCTCTGCAGATAAAGTTTTGGTCATGTGTGAGAATATATCTTGGAATAGGCTGCCCAGGGAGATGGTGGAGTCACTGGCCCTGGAGGTGTTTAAGAAACATTTAGAGGTGGTATTTAGGGCCATGGTTTAGTGGTGTGTTAGTGATAGGTATGGTTGGACTTGATGATCTTGGAGGTCTCTTCCAACCTTGGTCATTCTGTGGTTCTGTGATAGCTGAGAGCCTTAGAGGTGAGGGAATTTCTCAAAGGAAATACTTCCCCAAATCTCTCAGATTGGAAAGTGTCAGGCAGCTGAAAGAGGAGATTTGCTGACTCCCCTCTTCTTGTTTCTCTCTTAGAGGATCTCTCCTGTGGCTAGATGAAGACACATCTCTCTGTTTTCTTACACTAGCATCAAATAGACATTTGCAGAACCAATTAACATTCTGCTTCTCAGCCTTCTGATCCAATCAGTGAAGAACATCATAACAGGAATGATTTTTTCTGGAAGAAAAACCACTGCTGGGAAGTGTAGAATTGAAATGATTCCAATTGCATTGCTAAAGCAATTCCATATATGCTCTGGCCTTACAGGAACAGTTCACTCAACTCTGTGAGATATCTCTAGGTACTGCAAACACAAGCCTGAGCTGTGGAGAGTCAGTATGCTGGTATTTATTGCTGAATGAGGAGGAAAGAGGACTAGGAAGTTCTCCAAGTGCATGTATCACATGAGCTGGTGCATTCCTTTCCCCTTAGAAACATTGGTGCATGTTTTATAAGAAAGCTGGGGAGGGAATGTTTAGGAGGTCAGGTAGTGATAGGACATGGGGGAATGGATCCAAACTAGAGGAGGGGAGATTTAGATTGGATATGAGGAGGAAGTTCTTCACTGTTAGGGTGGGGAGACACTGGAACAGGTTGCCCAGAGAGGTGGTGGAAGCCTCATCCCTGGCAGCTTTTAAGGCCAGGCTGGCTGGGGCTGTGGGCAACCTGATCTAGTGGGAGGTGTCCCTGGCAGGCAGGGGGGTTGGGACTAGATGATCTTTCAGGTCCCTTCCAACTCTGACAGTTCTAGGATTCCACATCATAGTGATTTCTCATCCTAAAATGAGGGAGAACATTGCAACTACCCATGCTGATGAGAATGGGGAAGCTGCTAAGCAAGAAAAAAAGCATGAAATAAATCAGAAATATAACTAGATTAATTTGGGAGAGAGTAATTAAATATAAAGTGCAAGAATCTTAGGTTATAAAGTTATTGGTATGAATTTATTGAAACACACTTCAGCAGTCAGAGAAGGGGAAAAAATAAAGCTGATTTGCCACTGGTTGTAATGGGCTTGGAATCAGCTTCAGTAATAGCAGAAAGTTGAAATCCAGTAGGAAGGAAATGGAATACAATAAAGCAGTGACTCAGGAGGCTGATTGGGATAATGAAATGCATTTCAATGAATTCTGATGGGCAAAGCCTTATTACAGTGGAGCTTATAAACAAGAGAGGAAGAGATGAAATTTGCAACCATGGTGCTCTGTTGTCACAGGGACTTTTATTACCAGAGGAATGATTTCCAAGTGTGGAAGGCATGGTACTCAGTGTTCTAATGACTAACCTCAAGGGGCTAGCTCAGGTATACTGAGCTTTGTTCTTTAGCAGCACCCAAAGCAGAGACACTGTGTCCACAGAACTGCTGATGCTCTACTCATCTTCTCAGCTGGGAAGCTCCTCTGCCTGCTAAGAGCACAGAGCAGATTTTCCACACATCTGTTCATAGGAAATCCAGGGAGGCTCCTGCAAGTTGGCTTTTTTTTTTTAGCTTCTTTTAGTTTTTTGCCTTTCTTTTTTTCCTCCTGCTCTGTGGGGGCCTCCTGTGGCCTGAATTAGAGGAGTCCTTCTCTTCCAGCCAAGCAAAAATAGCTCTGGATTTAGGATTGGTGCCAACAGCCTGGTTCATGCCAAGATTAGAGATGTCTTTTGAATCATTACAAGTCACATTCTGGGATCCCTTTATTTATATCTTATTTACTTGATGCAAATCTGTGCTTTCCTCTTGAAATACTCAGCACTTGAGGAACACAAGAACTGACCTGCCTCAAAATGCTCAATAAAAAGCCCCCAGATTTTACACTTGTACAATTTTTGGATAGATTTTCTTTCTTTTTCTTCAGTCAATCATGCAATCAAAAGTCATTAGGAACTGAGGAACATGGAATAATTCTATAGTTTCTTTACTTTCTCAACTTTCTGATTCTCTTAATCTTAGATACTTCTAGTTTAGAAGGAAAACTGTGAGTCTGTTTGGGTTTTGAAATATTGGTTAAGAATTTCTGTGAATGGTGCTGAAAAAAAAAGAGGGTAGATGAGCAGATGTCTATTTTATCCTTTAAATGTATTTAAAATAGCATTCAAGTAATTGTGCATTTAATAAGGCATAACATTTCATCAATGGCTTGAGTAATTGCAAACAGCATCTCTTTTCCTACCCTTCCTCTTAGCTTCTATGTTCTGGATGGGACTATGGATGTCTTTTGCAGGGTTAGCATCCAAGAGGTTTGGGGCATTCCTACAGTAAATGTTTCCATCTGACTATTCTGGTTGCACCACATCTGACCTAGGATGGGTCTGTGCCAACTTCCCACTCACTGACAATTCTTTCTGGTTCTTCTCCAAGAGGTTATCACACATACACCTGATCTACTCCTTGTGTCATCTGGGAAATGACTATTTCATTCTATAGATACTAAAATCATGATTGTATACATAATAAAATCCAGCCTTTTATTACCTTGGAGAAAGATGCATAGTTCTGGTGGATGGTGCAGTCACAGCATTGAAGGGGGACAACTGAGGACCAGTCATCTCTTGCAGGAGATGGGGAATGAGAACCTCAAAGGTTGAGGGAGAAGCTCTTACATCATCCATGCTGCTGAAAGTGGACTCATTCATTAGCCTTAGTCTGTCTGCAGTTCAGAAAGGTGACTTCCCTAAGTGATTAAACATGGTGCCCCACAACATGAGGAGGAACACCTAATGACAGCTTCTATTTTACCTGGGCAGAACTCTTTGCATCTATCCTGTTTGCAGGCATTTCCACATCAGGCAACCACATCAAGGGCAAAACAAGCAACATAACAACAGATGTGACAGCTCACAAAATGCTCCATGCTGTATCAAAGTAACCCAGAGCCCACAAGAGAGGTTAGGCAATCCCAGGCAATGCCTTCCCCACCTGGAGGACAAAAAGCCCTAGCTTGTTCCTGCCCAAGAAATATCAGTCATATTGTGTGTGTGGATGTGTGAGAGCAAGGGTCATGCATTTCTCAGCTCCAATCAGCCTTTGGAAAGGAGCAGGTTCACACAGCAGGTAGCAGGGTTCAACAATCCCCAGGCATCATGTGGGACTGGCTGACAGAGGAGGGCAGGAAAACAGAAGCAGCAAGCATAAAGGAAGGTCAGGTTGGTGCCTCACTGTCTTTAGTTTCTCTTCCCCATCCCTCAAAGCATCTCCTGCCTCTTCAAGCAGTACACAGGGAGTGTGCCAGAGCACACCAGTGCAGGTCAGATGCATCTCATCAATGTAACTGGCCTAACAAAGGTGGGTGTTGAACTCCTCTAAAGCAAAGCTTCACAACCAAAACAGGCTTTTGTCTTGTACATCTACTTGATATACACTCCAAGCAGGTAGGAGCCTGCTGTGTGTTGGGAGGCAGTGTCTCTAGGGCTCCCAAAAGTAGAATTGTCTGGATTCAGTCTTTCATCTGTCATAAACAGGTCTGCACTAGGTGCTGTGCTCTGGGTTCCTATGTTTCTCTACACTAGCTGGAGAGTTGTGAATTCAGGTTATCAGTAACTCAGATAAAGCAGCTCTGCAGATGGACAGGTGGAGAAGTCACAGCAAGAAGCTCCACTGATGTTACCTTAGTGCCAGCTGGCTCTAAACACATGCCAAGGACCTTCCTTTGCCAGAAGTCATTCCCCCCTAGCATGGGGTAATACCAGTTGTACAATTCTGCTGTGCAACTGTCTCTAGACACTCTCCAGAAGTAGCAGGCTTTTGCACAGGGCTCCAAGAGATCTCAAGGGGGCTACTGTGGGGTCATTTCCCCTAACTACCTACCTACCTTGTGTGTGAGAATGTCTCCCTACCAATCTCCCCATGGGATATCTCCCTCTTCACACCTGCCTGCTTCACTCTTGTCCCTGTGGGATTCCATGAAACCTCTTTACCTCACATCTGATCCAGCACTTACTAAAGCTTTACCAGAAAAAGAACCTGATCTTTCTTTCTCCCTGCTCTAGCAATACCCTCTAGAAACCACCATCTCACTCTAAGACAGGGAATAGGGAGTAGCAGACGTAGGAGTATGAGAGGGTTAGGTGAAGGGGGCCAGAGAAGCACTAGTGTGGTGTGATTGGCACCTTTAATTTCAGTGGTGTTGGTGTCACTATCATTTGGAGCTGCAGCAATATCATCATAATGTTACATTGCCTGTCAGGAACACAATCAGGCAAACCCCAGCTTTGCAACACAGAGCCACAGGATATATATCTATATCTATATCTATATATATATGTCTAACAACACCTATTCTATGGATGCTTGGGGAAAGCACTACTAAAAACTTACAGAGCAGGCTGTAAGTTTATCTGTTTTTTCAGTCCCTGAAAAGAACCCTACTTGCCTGAGCACAGCTAAATCCAGGCACATTTACATTGCAGCTCATGGTGTAATTTTTGGGGTAGTCCTGTGCATAGACAGGAGTAGGGCTCGATGATCCTGGTGTGTCCCTTCCAGCTCAGGACATTCCGTCACCCCCAGGTTACTCTAACCTCAGCCCCTACTCTCTCCCGGCTCCCCCTGGAGCTTCTTTGCCGAGGCCCTGGGTGCACCTCCGCAGCGCCTCCTGCAGAGGGCGCCAGAAGACAGCCGCAGACGCAGCCCTGCCCTGGGACGGGACCGGGCATGCTGCAGCGACACGGCGGCAATTCCTCCCGGGAAAACTCCTTCCCCGGCGGCTCCTTCCTCAGCAGCTGCCTCCATTCCCCCTTCAACTGCTCCCTTCGCCCCCCGACAACACCCACGACATATCTCACGGCAGCTCCCTGCAGCCGCTGGGGGCTTGGGATGCAGCAACCGCCCGCTCACAGGGAAGGGATGCGCTGATGCAACCGGTGAACGCCTCGGGGTGAGATTCCAGCTAGCTCCTAACGTGTGGCATCCCTGGGTTCTTTCTGAAAAGGAAAAATTAAATGAAATTAAATGAACTAAAGCGGAAGAAAAGTGTTCAACAAGTTGAACGGGAGGTGAAAGTCATCCCTCATATAGCTGAATCTTTCTGGAGCTAACAAAAAAAAAAGAAGAGATGCAATTGTGGTGTCAGACCCTGGGAGTGGTTTTCTTGCCAGCTGGAAGGAAATAAGAAAGTGATGCACTTGAAAATGATGTATTAGAGCATCATTGTGATTTACTTATTTGTTACAGAGAACTTCATGTGATTTTTTATTTCATTCAGCTTCTGAAAACCTTCAAAAATTGGGGAAAACACTGCCAAAACTTATAGATCATCCCTTTTACTTTGTTTGTTTTTCTTTGCTTTGGTTTGGTTTTGTTCATCAGTCACCCCACTTGCTTGCCAATCACTGCTAAATTTGGGCACACTCTTCAATCCATGGCAAGGACATCCTTCTGCAGTCCTATTCTTTTCTTTTTAATGACATGGAGTGTTCTTCATTCCCAGCTGCTGGTCAGAGAAACCAGGCAGAAGAGGTTTCAATTTAACACCTCAACCACAAACTGGCACCCAGCCCAGTCTGATTCAGCTAGGTGTTGGAATGAAAGCTCCAATGCTTTCCAGAAACATAAGGGGCTTAAATGCTCAGGAGGGACCATTTGGAATATGAGAAAGCAGGAGACCAGGAGAACCTAAGATTCCCTATTCCATCTCTGAGAACCTAAATATGTCTTTAATATAGAATCAGAGAATGTCCTGAGTTAGAAGGGACCCATGAGGAACATGAAGTCCAACTCCTGTAATATGATTTGGTGTTGTTCTTGATCACCTTGTGATTATGTAGGTTGGTTATTATAGAGTCAGGATGAAAACCAGGAAGCTTTCTGGAGCAATGAATAATTGCTTTTTGATGCATTTCTGACAGTTTTCTAACCCCATCCCATTTTTGTCAAACAAGAAAAAGAATGAAAAGACATGGACCAGAAACAGGGGAGGAGAACTAGAGGAGGAGCCAGACATTCATTTGATGCAAGTCCACAGATATGAAAGACACAGATGTAAAAAATCAGTGGAGTTGGACAAGCTAAGGATGGAGCTTGGCATCTTCAGGAAAGATGGACAAGTTCTCTTGGGTGCACCACAGCCACTGCCCTAGCCCATCATTCTTCCTCTAAAATGGAAATAACTAAATGCTTGTGTATGTTAGAGGGATTTGCTGGGGGAGGAAACATTTCTTTCTCTCTAGTAGCAAGAGACACCCTTGAAAAAGTGAGTAATTAATCAAGCCTCCATAGGTCTGATATTAAATCATAATAAAGTTGATTGATCACAGGGTGTACTCTGATGGAGCCTGGGAGAAGAAACTGATTACTCACCTGGACAGATGAGGAAGTTTTGGTGTTCTGTCACCTAGCCAAATAATAATGAAAAAAAGGGTAAGAAAAGTAAATACATATATGGAGAAATTGATTGAATTTTAGAGAGGATAAAGAGCTAAAATAAGCCCTTTTGCTTTTCTGGGTTCTAGAGAGTGATGCAGGATATAACAGTTTGTTTAAATAAGGCAGGACACTTCTTCAGATCCAGTTCTTAACAACTGAGAAGCATAAATCATCAATATTCCTTAATCTTCCAGTAATGAATGGCATTCTGGAAAGCAGGACTTGGAGAAACATTTCCTGGGAAAAATGTAGTGATTTTTTTGATTTTTAATCAAAAATTCAGTGTGATCAGAAACACAAAATCACAGAATAATCTGAGCTAGAAGGGACCCACCAGAATCATCCAGTCCAACTCCTATTTAGGCACAGGACAACCCCAAAGTCACCCCATGTATCTAAGAGCATTGGCCAAGTGCTTCTTAAACTTCATGAGAGTTGGTGCCATGGCAGCCTCCCTGGGGAGCCTGTCCCAGTGCTCCACCACTCTCTGGGGAAAGAATCTCTTCCTAACTTCCAACCTGAATTTCCCCTGGCACAGCTTCATGCTGTTACCCAGGGTCCTGTCCCTGGTCACCAGAGAGAAGAGGTCAGCAAGAGAGAAGAGAGACTTGGAAAACTTCTCTGAAGAATGGAAGTGAACAGCAACCAGATGAGGGAAGTTCTTAACACCATAATTGTCCTACAGTTAAGAGAGGCAGTGTCTAAAGGAAAACAGAGACTCTGCTGCAGTCCTAAGTTGAATTGCAAGAGATTCACCATGAAGAAGCAGCAGCTTTGGAGGTAACAAGCAGCAAAACCATAGAGAGGTTTAGCAATCAGCATCAACAGGGTGAGTTTGTACTGTGGGAACAGTAAAAATGACACTAGCACAAGGTATTCTCCTACTGCCAGATCTTCTAAGCAAGTAGGAAACTCACTTTGCCCCAGCTGCAGCTTCCAGTGGTCTCCCAAGGGGACATATGGTCTCCAATAGATAGATTGGTGCTGCAACACTGTGGGTGCCCCCATTGTACTGAAGTCTGTAGGACATATGTTAGATTACATGACTTAATTGGGCATCACCTTGCATCTGTAGGCACTCACTTCCAAACTTCTTTTCATTTAAAGGATGAAAACTTCTGAATTTCCTGGGCAATCACACTCAGAATGAGTCAAAGCTTAGTTGCAGCTCAGAATCCTAGAATTGTCAGAGTTGGAAGGGACCTTAAAGATCATCTAGTTCCAAGCCCCCTGCCTGCCAGGGACACCACCCACTACATCAGGTTGCCCAGGGCCCCATCCAGCCTGGCCTTAAAAGCTTCTAGGGATGAGGAACCACAACCTCTCTGGGCTTTGAATGCATTGAGCATTGTTGTGTTATGCTGGGATTTGCTCTGGGGTGGACATGTGTCACTGGAATTAGTAGAGGATTTCTAGGGGATAAAATAAATGAAGGTCTAGAGAAAAAAAAGAGAGATGCAGTAGAAGAGTGAAGAAGTTGCAGCCCCAACAGGCAATAGGGTGGTTTGTACATCAGCCTGACCTTGAGTAGGATCACATCAATAGTTATTTCATAAATAAAGATTGGATGAAAAGTTCTTAGAATCAGCAAAATCTGAAAGGGAAAAACAGATTTTCTGCCTAAAGAATCTCTGCATGTTCCTCAGAGTTTTGCTCTTTGGTGAACTCTTCCCATTGAGATCTTTTAGGATAGTAGAACAGTTGCAGTCATGCCTCTATTTATTGCTTGGATCTTCTAAATGTTAATGGCTTAGTCATCATCATGTAGTTGCCTCTTCTTCCAGAACATCTACAGGCAAAATATTTGATTTCAGTCTGCTTTTGTCCCAAAGATTCATGGGATATTGGACATTCATTTGTTCCACAGACTGAAAAGTTTTTACTTCTTTGTTTTAAAAGGAATCTTTATTTTATTCCATGGAGTGAAAGTCTTCAGGGCTACATACTCCTTATTTTTTTTTATTTTACTAATTTTATTTTATTTTTAACTGGAATGTTTTAATTTTTATTATTATTTTGCTTATTTTTAATTACTGGGATATTTTAATTTTATTATGATTTTGCTTATTTTTAATTACTGGGATATTTTAATTTTATTATTATTTTGCTTATTTTTAATTACTGGAATATCTTAATTTTATTATTATTTTGCTTATTTTTAATTACTGGGATATCTTAATTTTATTATTATTATGCTTATTTTTAATTACTGGGATATTTTAATTTTATTATTATTCTGCTTATTTTTAATTACAGGAATATTTTTTTAATTATTATTTTACTTATTTTATTTTTAATGACTGGAATATTTTTCATTTTTAATATTATTTTCTCCTTATTCCTGTTTATTTAACAGGAAATATTAACCTGTGTCCCATAAGCTCCTGAAGGCCATTCATATTCAAGGGACACCTCCTTGTGTGTCCCAGTTCTTACTTCCTTCCCTGACCATATAGTCTTCTGAGTAGGCAAAGGATTGGACTCAAGAGAGGAAAAGCTCTTGAAAAAGAGCTTATCTTTTCAATTCCTTTATTATAGCAAAGCCAATGGCTAGATTAGCATTCTCTAACATGTCTTTAAAAGGGAGATTATCAGTATAATGATAGAAAAGTCCTCAGAGTAGCTCCATCTGCTTTAGCTCTTGCTGCAGGAGAAAGTCTGCTCGGTGTTGGAGATGTCCTGAAGCAAAGGTCCATCTCTCCTCTTCCTCATCCACATGTGTACAGGATTTGTGAGTTCTCTTCCAGTTTTATTTATTTAATAGATGAGCTTCAGCTCATCTGTTGTTTGAGGAGAAAAAGGGGAAGAGCAGATCTCAAAGCACTGAAACCAGAGAGGATATTTCCATTTACTCTTGTTTAGACTGGTAGGAGGTGTTTGAAGACCCAAAACAATTCAACAGAACTCTCATTTCCTAGTTGTCTGTTGAAGAAAATGGGGAGCAGCTATGTAGTTGGACAGTACCCTGTCAAAAAACCTTTATATCTTTAATCTCTTAGTGTGATTTTTGTCTCTTTTTTAATGAAAGCTTTTGCATTTGTGTGTTTATCCACCTGCCTGTCTCAGGCCACTCTTGAGGAAGTCCAAACATAGCTCTTGGGTTGGTGTTTCCAGCTGGGAATTTTACAGGAACAATGATAGAAAGCTTAGTTCTTATAAGGAAAGCACAGTGGCTCAGTAACACAGAGGTCATTTGAGGCTGCTGCTGCAGAAACATGGGATTAAATCAAATTGATATTCCCCCTTCATATTCTATCAGAATAATCTTCTTATCTCATATCATTAAATCACATAAGAACTTAAGAGGACAGCTAACACAATTAGAATTTCCTAGAGTATACAGCAGGGCATCAGAGTATGGCTGTAAATACATGTAGAGGAATCATGTTCCTCTTCTAAAGGAGTCTTTTTTTCTTCCAAGCATCCAGCAGGGATTAAATAATTCATCCTGGAAGCCATTGGTCTAACTCCTGTGCAGCCTGGAGCCTTACTAGATGGTCCAGGACAACTCAAAGTCACTACAGCTGAGGTGACAACATTATGGACATGACATCACATTTAAAACTGGGAGAGATAGTTAGTTCTAAGACTGAGATTTGGCAGGGACATGGGGTCCTTGAGGAGCTCTGCAGCTACTGAACCTGGGCCACCCCAAGGTCCACATCTAACATCTCTCTTAATGACAGAGTCTGTGTTTCAAGCCTGTTTCTTACAGTGGAAGGCTCTCTCCAGAATACACAGAGACTGTGCCATTAGGAGATTACTCATTCCCTCAAAGGCAGAAACCACTTTTCCCTCCCAGGTTTGTGCAGCCCTGAGTCAAAGGAGCAAGGATGAGAGAGGTTTCTCTCTAATGAACCTCTCTTCCAGTGCAGCTCTGCTGCTCATCAGTCAAACACTGGTGACAACTCCTTAGTGCTCTGTCCACCCAGAAGGGAAATTCATCCTCATCAGCAAGTGCTAAATGCCTGCTCCAGCCTAGCTGGTGTTGCCCAGACACTGTATCAGCTTCTGCTGCCTTTTCCTCTGCTTTATCAAGAGATGGCAGCAAAAAGCCATTTAACCTTTGATCTCAGTCCTTGGGACCTCTGTCTGTCACAGAATCATGACAGCCTCTACCCCTTATCCCCCACCTAACTCACCCCTCCAGCCAGCGTTAGCAGAGCCACCTGCTACCCACAGCAAACATCCCAGTGCTTTGCCTGCTGGGTCACTTGGGAGGGTGGTGGAGATGAAAGCCAGCACCAGGTACCAGCAGTCATGTCCCATGCACAGCAGTGACCAACATGGCACTACCCAACTGTGTGGGTGCATGGCAGATGCTGCCACACCAGGAGGCTTGCATCCTGCTTACCTCCTGCTTCCATCTTGCCTGCATCCTGCCTGCACCTTGTCTGCATCCTGCTTACAACCTGCCTTCATCCTGCCTGCACCCTTCTTGCATGCTGCCTTCACTCTAACTCCATCCTGCCTGCACCCTGCCTCCACCCTGCCTGCATCCTGCCTCCACCCTTCCTGCACCCTGCCTCCACCCTGTCTTCACCCTGTTTCCATGCTGCCTGCACCCTGCCTGTATCCAGCCTCCACCCTGCCTGTATCCTACCTACACCCTGCTTACACCCTGCCTGCACCCTGCTTGCATCCTGCTTGCATTCTGCCTGCATGCTGCCAGCTCCTTAACTGCACCCTGCCTGCATCCTGCCTCTATCCTGCCAGCATCCTGCTTCCATCCTGCCTCCATCCTGCTCTCACCCTACCTGCATCTTGCCTGCACCTTGCCTGCATCCTGCCTGTAGGAAGGCTGCTCAGGTAGCTCAGGGACAGGCTCAGCAAGGGCCACATCCAGAAGCAGGAGCAGAAAGCTCTGGCTGAGATGGAATCTAGTGACAGAAGGAGCCAGAGTTGCCTGGCACAATCAGTTAGGTGTTGATGGGGCAGAGAAACAAAAAGAGATCCTGTAGGGGCTGGGGGTTAGGTGAAGGAGAATAATTCTGAAAATGGGCTGAAGGAAAACTAATGGATTGGGGAAAAAGGGCATGTGAAGAGTAAATTCTTTGGGGAGGGTGTAGCCCTTGGCTTTGGGTTCATGGGGGTGGGAATTCCCATTTTAGAAAGGACCACAAAATATTCAGACTATGCATTGCTGTCATGGTGCTACAGTCCAAGGTGAGGGACACAGGAAGGGCCTTTCTGATTCACTGTGACAAGCTGACAACTCATTTGCAGAGTGACATTTGTGAGAGGGAAAAACTTGGTAACATAATATGTCAATAAAGACAGCCAGGAAAAAAATAGATTTAAATTAGACATGATTAGAAATATAGCACTTAGTTCTACTTTAAAATTTTGTTAGTCTTCCTCCTAAAGCAAGGAATAATGTCAATATAAATGGAATTAAATTGGACTTTAAGAAAAAATTACAGTGGTCATTAGTGAACAGCAAGACACCTCATTATTAAGTGGCTTTAAGAAACTGGTTTCAGATAAAGAAGCTCAAGTCAACTGCATTTAAAGTCAAAGTAAGCTCTGGGAGTTTCAGTGTCACTCCTTACTCTTAAGTGTCACTGAGGAGCTGTCAACAGGTATGAAAAGGCAACCATCAGCTTCAGCCACCCAACTGCTTGTGGCTGGAGACAGAGAAAGAATGACATAGATTTGGAGGGAAACTTGGAGCTCTAGAGGAGGCAGATAGCAATGTACTCATGAGATGGATTCAGCTGCCTTTAATCTTCCTGTTGGCCTGTTGCACTGTTATTGCATTTTAACCAAAATGGGCCAAATTCTGTTTTCTTGCTCAGGAATGTGAACAGGGATTGTTTCTGCTGGCAAAATCAAGTCCCTCCATAATGGTTACAGAGTCACAGAATCATGAAGGTTGGAAGAGACCTCTAAGACTCTAAGATCATCAAGTCCAACCATCAGCCTGCCACCACCATGCCACTAAACCATGGCCCTAAGGACCACAGCTAGATGTTTGTTGAACCCCTCCAGGGATGGTAACTGCACCACTGCCCTGGGCAGCCTGGGCTAATGCCTAGTAACTCTTGCTGGGAAGAAATTCCTCCTAAAATCCAATTTAAACCTCCCCTGGTGCAACTTGAGGCCATTTCCTCTTGTCCTCTCACTGGTAACCCAGGAGAAGAGACCAACCTGCACCTGGCTACCACCTCCTTTCATGTAGTTGCAGTGAGAGCTAAGGTCTCCCCTGAGCCTCCTCTTCCTCAGACTAACCAACCCCAGTTCCCTCAGCTGTTTCTCAGGAGACTTATTCTCCAGACCCTTCCCCAGCCTCATTGCCCTTAGAGAAGGGCAAGGGTCCAGCAGCTCAATGGCTTTCTAGTAGTGAGGGGCTTAAAACTGAACCCATGATTCAAGGTGTGGCCTCATCAGTGCCCTGTCCAGAGGACAATCACTTCTCTGGTCTTACTGGCCACATCATTCTTTATACAGGCCAGGATGTTGTTGACTTTCTTGGCCACCTGGGCACTCTGCTGGCTCATCTTCAGCCACTGTCAACCAGCTCCCCCAGGTCCTTCTCTGCTGAGCAGCTTTCAAGCCACTCTGCCCCATGCCTGTATGAGATTATTGTGACTGAAGTGCAGGACCTGGCACTTGGCCTTGTAAAATCTCATCCCACTGACCTCAGCCACTGATCCAGCCTGTCCAGATCCCTCTGGAGAGCCTTCCTACCCTCAGGCAGGTCCACACTACCTCCCAACTTGGTGTCATCTGCAAACTTCCTAAGGGTACACTCAATCTCCTCATCCAGATCATTGTTAAGTATCTGAGACAGGACTGGCCCCAATCCTGAGCCCTGAGGAACATCCCTTGTGACCAGCCACCAGCTGGACTGAAGTCCATTCCCCACCACTCTCTGGGCTCAGCCATTCCATCTCACCTGAGATTAGAATTTCATCTTAGTAGAAGCAGGAAGCAACAGCCAAAATAAGATCTTTTGTTACCATGAAGTTTGATGTGGAAGCCTTATGTTGTGATTAATAGTTTTATCAAATGTTCATGTTGTTCATTTTCTGTTAAGCTCTGAAGAGTGATTCTGGATCAATAAAACCTGATCTAGGATAAGCCAAGGGTTGTTTCTGAATGGCTGGGTTTGTCATTTGTCAAAAGTAACAAATTCTGAAGTGTGATGCAGTTTCCTTGGTGGTTTTTAATTCCTTAACATTTGCTCTCACTCTTTTAATTTCTTCTCTCAGCTCTAATATCACCCAACAAGGTTAGATTGAGAAGATCTGATGACAAACAAATCCCATTAGTAACTGGAGAGGTGAATAAACATAGCAAGAAAACCAGGAGAGACTCCATAAGGGGATTGTTTCCTGAGGTATGCCTGACCTTTAGTGAAAATTATATTATCCTGTTTATTTAATAAATGACAGAACTTTCTCTCTTCCTGCCTGGCTGCTAGGAATGGAACAGCTCTCTCTGGGAGATGTATGTGTGAGCTCTGCTGCTTTGGGTCAGCCTCTGTGTTTATCTCAGAGTCCTCCTCCAGTGACACATGTAACCAGTGGCAGCAGTCTTAAATGCTTTATGTCATGACATCACTAATGAAATCACCTCTGGAAGACACAGAAGCTTGGCATCCTAGAAGAATTATCTTCACAACTCAAATGACTGACCTCACAGGGCTTTGTCCATCAACAAGGTTTCTAAGGCTTACAGCAAACACAAGCTTTAAAAGAAATCATTGTGTGAAAAAACAGACATCCCAGGAAAATTAGCTTTTCTTCCTCCTCTTGGTCAGTGTGGGTTTATTACAGCACTCACCATGGAGGTAAATCACTGCAGTAAAATTCTAGCCATCATATCACACTCTATTTATGCACAGAGACTAGAGCAAATCTCTCATCACCCAGATGCCCCTTGATGGAAATGTAGTGAACAAGTAAGGAACAGGTCCAAAACTCCACCTAGTAAAATTGAGCACATTGTGGAAGGATATTGGTGTAGAGTATTTGGCTGCTCATGTAACATTTGATAACTTGCCAGACCAAAAAACATAAACAAATAAATTACTAATTGGAGTTACATTGCAAGTATAATATATTTTCATGTCTCCCCCAAAAAGCATACCACAAAGGAACGTTTTTGCTGTGTTTTAAGGCATTTTTGTTCAGCATCTTACTATTCCTTTGCCATTCTGCATCCTGGCCTGCATCTCTTGGGGATCATCTCTTTGGGGCTGCTACAGTCCTGAGGACTTGAGTTATCCAACATCTCCTCTTCTGATGGGACCTTTCACTGGGTCAAGGCTACAGAATGTTTCCTAATGCTGAAATATCCTCTCCTGGACACTGAGAGGATCTTCTTTTAAGCAACAGTCTGTGCTTTGCCAAAAATTAATAGTGTTTTGCATTAGCTGATTCCAGGTCAGGATGTTTGGAGCTCTGTACAACCTGATCTAGTTATTAGATGTCCCTGCTTGCAGCAGGGCAGTTGGACTAGATGACCTCTAAAGGTCCATTCCAACTCTAATCTTTCTATGATTTCTATGATTCTGTGATTCCAAAAAGACAGAAAATAATTGTGTAAGATGATTCCTAGGTTGCAACCTTAGCAGTGCAGAACCTCACTGTCTTTGTCCCCTGGAGTTCCAGTGAGTTTTCCCCAAAGCCATTTTTCTTTACTCCCCATAGGACTTTCTCCACACTTCAGTGCTATGGGAGAACACAAACCTGTGTTGAGTTATGGCTTCACTCAGTCATTGCAAGGTAGCAGAGTAACTTGTCAGATGACTTTTTGAGTCTTCTGGGGTTTTTTTCAGAGTACTAGCCTGAAAGATCATCTCTCCAGTTTGGGCTCCATGGGTCACACCAGAGGAGGGCCAGGAGTGCTGACCTCTTCTCTCTGGTGACCAGCAACAGGACCCAGGGGAACAGCATGAAGCTGTGCTGGGGGAAAGTCAGGCTGGATGCTAGGAAGAGATTCTTCCCCCAGAGAGTGGTGGAGCATTGGAACAGGCTCCCCAGGGAGGCTGTCATGGCACCAACTCTCATGGAGTTTAAGAAGCACTTGGACTGTTTAAGATTGTATAAGATTGTTTAAGATGCACTTAGACACATGGGGTGACTTTGGGGTTGTCCTGTGCCTGCATAGGAGTTGGACTTGATGATCTTTATGGGTCCCTTTCAACTCAGGAGATTCTTTGATTCTCTGATTCTGTGAACCCTGAGAAGTGAGTCTGCTGAGGACATTGCTAGGAGGCAGAACACTTCATTCCTCTCTCAAACAGCCATCAGCTTTCTCTGCTGCTGTTGAGCTCTAGTTGTAAAGTAGATTTAGTGACTGCACTTCTATGTGCAAAGCTGCCATAGCAAGCATCATTTGGCATTCAAAACCACTCAGCAGCTGCCATTATGCTTGCAAATAGATCTGGCTTTAAGAATGTGATGCAATGGTGATTCCTAGGAAAGTTGGATGGCAGTTCTTCTGATGAAAATTCAGGTACCTAAAATGTTTGGTGTCAATAAGAAGCCCTAAAGTCTGATGAAAATACTGTTACTTCCATTTGTGTAGGTTTAGTTTTCTGTGTGTTCTATGTGGCTGCAGGAATTGTGAAGAGCATTACATGGGTGAGAGAACAAGAGAGGGAATTTCCACATAATTATGTTTTTCATCCTATATTATCCTGAGATTGCAGCATGCCTGAAATTCTACTGCCTTGGGATCCTGTGGACACTACTGCAGCTCCTGGTTTCTTCCTTATCTGCCACCACTACAAACCAAGACTGATAAGAGGCTTCAACTTAGTTTCCCACCAGATATTTCCTGTGCATTTTCCTCCCTTGCTGAAGAGATTTAACTGCCAGTGCTCTGCAGTGCACATCAGCTCCCAGCTTTCAGGGTGTTTTGTTGAGGGAGAAGATCATTTCCACTCTTCCAGATGAGATTTTGCTTTCAGTCAGAAAAAAATATCAGGATTCTTTACCTCAGAAAAGGAAAATAAAATTCTCTTGCCTGGTGACTTAGGACATTTGAATTTTTTACATTCAATATTCCAGGGGCTAGATAAAACACTTAATGCTTGAAGATTGAGACCTTGGTTTGTTTTCATGCACTGTGGAACAATGTCAAGAGGTGGAGCTGACAGCACCTTCCTCCATCCTTAGTTGCCTTTACAAATAGGTGTGTAAAGAGTTATTATTTGGAGATATGGATCTGGAAGCCTTCAAGTAGAGAAAAAAAGAGCTGAAAAGAAGATTTTCTGACAGAAGAACCCCCAAAGTGACAGCAGATAGCAGGAGGCTGCCTGTTCCCTCTGGTAGAACCTCACATGTAACTCTTTTAAATTAGTTGGTAGTCTTCCAGAAGTTGCCTGTGGAAGCTGTAGTCATCTCTGTGGTGGCATCTAAAGGCCAATGTCTTCAGTGGCCCACCAGCTACAATGGCACCTGCAGGATGCATGAAGTCATCCAATACAGTCTGCTTGAATTCCAGATGCTTTGTGACAGACAATATTTGGGCCCTTTTAGTAATAACCCTCATGTCATGAAGTCAAACTGGCTTAGCTCTGACCCCAAAATTGTATTTTCTAAAACACCTCTTCTCCTCTTCAGCCTTCAGCTCCTTGGGGGGGTGAAAATAGGCTTTGTCTTGGTGGTGTTCACCCAACAGTCAGATCTTTCCAGCTGTGAATAGGTTTTTTTGTATCAGCCTGTGATAGTGGTTCCCTTCTGAGTGCAAGATGAAAGAGGCAGAGATGGGAAAAGAGAGTCATGGTGGTGCTAGGTTGATGGTTGGACTTGATGATCTTAGAGGTCTCCTCCAACCTTAGTGATTCTGTGATTCTGTGACTTAAGGGAACAGCATTTGAGCTCAAACTAACACTCACAAACCACAGAGTGACAGCTTCTGAATTATTATACTATCTCTTTAATGACACAATGTAATCTGATTTCTCTCTTATTGGGAGGTAGATATTCAGGAGCAATATTTCAGTAGAGTAACTCAAATTATTCCTGCTTTATAGAGAAGAAGCTATGCTAGCAGAAGGCATTGGAAAAATAGGTTGGGCTAAAGATTGATTTCTTTAATAATCTATGCAAAATGTGTTAGAAATTAAACATTTTAAACCTTCTAGCTGCTAATATTTGTTTTTCCTTTTCCCCATCCATATATATATATCATAAACTCAAGGAAAACTACATGTTAATTGAAAACCAGAAGATTACTTCTTTACAAGAGCAAATGCTGCAGGCCCTTCAAAAGAAAAGATTTTATGTGAGAGTTTATGAAGGGAATTTTTGTTTCTTTCAACTGATCAATGTTCAAACTGCACTAGAGGCAAAAGGCACTTCTCAATATTGGATTTTCTTAGTGAATAAAGACTGAATCAGGTACCAGAGAGACCTTATAAAAGGCTTCATGCTCTTCCTTTATGGCATCAAAAACTTGTCAGCCTGGAAAAGAAAGCTGAAATTATATCAGAAGTGAAACACAAACACTCCTGCTGTGTATGAAAGAGAAGGAATGAAGGAGATGAGAGTTGACAAAAGAGAAAATATCTTCTCTATCTGTTTACATCTACCTGTTGCTGAAGCCCCATTTGGAGGATTCAAATGAGAATTTGAATGATGAGTTTTCTTGGAGAAGTTCTGGAAGAAGGACAAGGCTAAGTGAAATATTTAAAGGAAGATTAACTTTTTGTTGATCTGACAGAGTTGACTTAGTTCTGAGAGGAGTCATTTATAATCTTGCTGCTGCTCTGCACGGCTGAGTGAAGGAGTGATGGGATCTGAAAGATGACCTTCGCCTTTTGCTTTTCCTCCTCTCTTCTCTTCTGCACCACTTTTTGTTCCAGATGCTGGCTTTCTTTCTCTGAGAAAGGGTCAGGGTTACCCTGGCAGGAGCTGGCTACCCCAGGTCACTGCTGAAAGGACTTGCAAGCAAAGGGAGGGAGGCAGAATCTCCTTCAATCAAGTAAACCCCAAACCCTTAACCACTCTGAGAGGAAGCAGCTCTCCTCCTGCTGAAGTAGGACAAAGCTGTCCAGGTCACTTGATCAAGCAATTTTTCTTCCTGGCCTACTTCAAAATATGCTGAAACCAGTCATTTGCAGAGAATCAGATTCATTACCTGATCCCTGGGATGCAAACTTCACAGTCTATGTGCAAACCAAGAAGAAACCTCAGCAGCTGTGACCTTTCAAAGACATTGCTTCCTTCCTCCTCCTCTTCCTCAATCCAGGCAAATTTTGCCTTTGAGTCAACAGGGTTTGGATATAGTAGGAGAAACAAAGTCTGCTAGGAGACTAGGAACACTCATTAAAATGTAAGGGGCAAAGGGTAGGGATAACTGGGGAAAAGCAGAATAATTTGACAGTGGAGACACTGTCTGAGCTGCAAGACCTAGGTTGGTGCAGCAGAGACCTGTAATCTTCACTTGGTTTTACTGAGAAGAATTCTTTTGAAGGTGTGAGCTGAAATTGTGCAGGATAAGAAAAAAATAAACAGGTGGAAGCAACATTTTTGATACCAGAGTAGTTAACAGGAAGGGATTTAATGGAGAAAACATTGCCCTGAAGTGCATAAAATCCCAGGAATAAAGCAGAAAAGACACAGAGGCATTGGAATGTGTCCAGAGAAGGACAATGAAGCTGGGGAAGGATCTGGAGAATAAAACTTCTGAGGAGCAGCTGAGGGAGCTGGGCTTGGTTAGTCTGAGGAAGAGGAGGCTCAGGGGAAACCTTATCTCTATCTACAACTACATGAAAGGAGGTGGTAGCCAGGTGCAGGTTGGTCTCTTCTCCTGGGTTACCAGTGAGAGGACAAGAGGAAATGGCCTCAAGTTGCACCAGGGGAGGTTCAGATTGGATATCAGGAAAAATTTCTTCCCAGCAAGAGTTGTCAGGCATTGGCCCAGGCTGCTCAGGGCAGTGGTGCAGTCACCATCCCTGGAGGGGTTCAAAAAACACCTAGATGTGGTCCTTAGGGCCATGGTTTAGTGGCATGGTGGTGATAGGTTGAAGGTTGGACTTGCTGATCTTAGAGGTCTCTTCCAAGCTCTGAAGAACTCCTCAGCACCAGGATTTGTGACATTTCTTAGAGGGAATAATTCTCTCTGCAGCCCTTTAGCTGCTGGAAGCTCCATGTGCCCAGGTCTTCTGTTAGATCCAACTGATATTAAGCTGTTGTTCTGTAGCAAGAAGCACTCAACACTGTTTCTCTCCCCAAGAAAAATTAGCTAGGAGAGTAAACATCTTAATTTTACTTGGAAACAAATTGCATGGAATTGTTACCTTAATTACCTCTGTCATTATTTCCAAAATTAAGTACTAAAAATCTTTTCTCTCTCATAGAATTAAATTTCCTTAAGGATTAATCTTTTCCATTTTCAGAGGACACCCTCTTGATATAAGTACTTTATATAAAGTGCAGTATGTAAATGCTTTTCTCAATGACTTTTTTCTTCCTCCAAAAGAGCTGCCAGGAGGATTGTCAATCCTTGAGCATCAAGAAAACCTCTTTTCTTCTCCCTGATGGAAAATAACTCTGTGCACTGTAGTTCACCTTCATATTTCTGGAGCTTTGCTGGACCAGGTGCATTGAGAATGATGTTCTTACCTTAGAGTTTAATTCATTATCTTTGCCAGTGTATTTTCAGATCAAACAAAACCTGGTTGCCATAACTGAATAAATCAGTGACTCATGGAGAAGATTTTACAACCTTCTCTATCATACCATTAAAGAAAGGGTCTTTTTATGCAACTGTTGCACAACTGATTCAGGAGAATGACAAAACATTCATGCATGGTGACCTGAGATTGAAATATAACTTAGGGTATGACTGGGAAGAGGTTTTTATAGCAGTTCTCAAGGTGATGCTGGGTTCAGAAGCCCAAATCATACAGCACAAAGTCTTGCTTGCTTTAATTGTAAGAGTTTTGTGGTAAGATCCAAATAATTAAGTATTAATGCCTAGCTACCTGTAGCTCCACCCAGTAAAGGAATTTGAAGCCAACACATTAGAAGCTTCAGAGTCTCCTGTTTAAACTGTGATACCTGGAGCAGAAACCTGAGTTAGATTACCTCCTGTCTGAACACTGACAGGAAGGAGTCTTGTTGCTCAGCCCCAAAGACCACACACATCTATGATCTCTCTAGGAGGTGACACAAAGCACTGGGGAAATGACAACTGTCCTTTCCCTGGCATCTAACAACCTCTGTCCACATAGGCACCTTGACCATCTTGTTTTCTGAGCTGGGGGTCACTGTTTGTAGTTTGAAAGGCATTTCTGGGTGCTCTTCTGGAGTAGGAGGCATTGGGATCTTTCTTAGAAGAGCCTGGAGGTCTTTCTGAAATAAAAGAAAAAAAGGAAGCAAATGTTTGGTTTCTAAGAAGCCTGATATCATTGATGGCTAATGAGCATGTTCCAATACCACTGATAAGAATTCTGCTCTTGGAGATTGAAGAGAGAGGCTTGAGGCAAGCAAAGGAGAATGCAGTTTAATAACACTGATTGGATTTATAGTAATTTGGGATCTGGGTGCTTTGATTCCATCTGACTTCTTAGCTGAAGGACCAAGTTCCTTGCTAAATCTTTAGCCTGTCATCTGTAAAATGAACTTTTCAACATCTCCTCCTCAACTAGTCTTTCTAGTTCAGAAGTCAAATTATCATTAGAATGAAATAGGATGAATTCTGATTCCATTTAATCAAATATTAAATATTTCAAAGATACCTTAGTTAATTTAAGCCTCCTTTGGAGAATTATTTTTCAGATCCCCCTGTATTTTTTCCCCCCCATTTTCCTTTGATTTTTGCTTCCCAGTTAAGAGTTTCAGATCCCTTAAAATACATGCAGGTCAGAAACATGTTAAGCTGTCATTAGATTGCAGCATTGGTAGCTGGTCAGAACCACCCTGGTTTTAGAGTGGCTTCTAATTCATGCATGTCTGTTTTGATTAAATGCTCTAAGACAACACAAGGTAAGGGAGAGAACTAAATATGGAATGACAGCTTAAAAAGCACACTCCTGGTAAGTGCAGGACCACCAAAAGGAGCATCACTTTGTCATGCTGCAATTACTCTTTGCTGTGCAGTGGAGTCTCCATTCAGTAAACCCTTGTGGAAGAGCTGTGAAAGCTTTGACAGATGAGTTGCTGAGGTAATTACTTAGTTCCTTTCCATCTTGCTAGCTTTTTTTTGGCTGATAAATGGAGGCTTAAATTCTGATTTCAACAATTCTAATCTCAGTAGCACAATCAATTACAGTAAAATGCCTATATATATATTTTCCAGAGTCTGGCCAACTTAAGACTCCTTCCCTCCAGTTGTTTATTGTTTAGGTCAAGGGACAGCATGTGTGTGACAAATTTATCCAGGTGCAGATGAAAAGGGAAGGAAAGTCTAAGTGACAGAGGCAATTTTAGCTGCCATCTACCAAACCATACCTTCATTCTTTTTCTAAGCAACAGCTAAGTAAAAAGTCATAGAATTCTAGAATGGCTTGGACTGGAAGAGACCTTTCAAGGTCACCTAGTCCAACCTCCTTGCACTGAGCAGGGACATCTTCCACTAGATCAGGTTCCTCAGAGGCCCAAGCAACCTGACCTTGAATGTTCCCAGGGATGGGACATCTGCAACCTCTTTGGGCAACCTGTTCCAGTGCCTCACCACCCTAAGTGTGAAAAATTTCTTCCTTACATCTAGTCTAAATCTCTCCTCTTTCAGTTTGAAACCATTACTCCTTGTCCTGTTGCAACAGACCCTGCTAAAAAGATTGTCTCCATCTTTCTTATAGGCTCTCTTTAAGTGCTGACAGACTGCAATAAAGTCACCCTGGAGTTTTTGGAGGTTCTTTTACAAATATGTGTGCAGTATTTGTCCTCTAGATTAACATATATACTCAGTAAGTAATTTTCAATATCAAAATGAACCATTACAACTCACTTAAGGGCCCCCACTAAGTATGTTTTCTATAGTGATTAATTTTTCCTTCTCTTTCTCATCTCTTATTGATTAAAGGAAAGGCTTACAAGAAAGGTGACAGCCAAAATAAGCACAGTTGCTCAGAACTAATGTAAAAATTTAATTTCTTAAATGGTGCACATCTGAACTATTAATACTTTGGTTTAAAAAATCAATTTAGCTTAGTCCTTCTAATTACTGAACATTTTTTTCTTGCAGAAGTGGCTTTTACTAGAGCCTGAAATAAACAAAAAAGGAGTGTAGATGTGTTCCATCACATACTGTGGGCCACAAAATTTATTGCCTTTTATTGAAAGATGAAGCAAGTTTGATTTATATGTATTAAAAAGTTATTTTTCATCCCAGTAAGAGCTGTTAAAAGTTGGGTTTGATTTTTCCATACAGGTTGCCAAACACTGGAGAGCTATTTCTCAAAGAGGTTAGATTTTGTTGTTGTTGTTGAAGGATAAGTTGGAAAAAGTCACCTACTCCTGTCCTCTTCTACCTGTTACAGAACCATAGTGTCCCAGAATGGGAGGGGTTAGAAGGGACCTCTGGAGATCAGCTAGTCCAATCCCCCTGCCACAGCAGGCTCTCCTACAGCAGCTTGCACAGGATCACATCCAGGTGGCTTTGGAATGTCTCCAGAGATGGAGACTTCAACACCTCTCTGGGCAGCCTGGGCCAGGGCTCCACCACCCTCCAAGGAAAGAAGTTCCTCCTTAGGTGCAGATGGAACTTCCAGTGTTCCAGTTGGTGCCTGTTCCCTCTTGTCCTGTCCTTGGGCACCACTGACAGAAGCCTGGCCCCATCCTCCTGCCCCCCACCCAGGCAGTATTGCTAAGCATTGAGCAACTCCCCCCTCAGTCTTCTCCTCTCCAGGCTAAGCAGCCCCAGCTCTCTCAGCCTTTCCCCAGCAGAGAGATGTTCCAGTCCCCTCATTACTTTTTGTACCCTGCACTCACCTGGCAGAGGGCAGGATTCAGTCTGCTGGCAGGGAACACAGAAGGGCAGCACTGATCCATGGTCAATGAGGGACTCACTCACTGGGAATAAGTTTTCCAAGTAGGGGTTGGGTTGGGTAGTTCCCTACCTTTGAGGAAGTGGAGAAGTGGTTCCAAACCCAAGCTAATGCACCAAGGTAGCCATGACACAGCTAATCTTACCAACATCCAACACAATGATGTCATCCAGTACTTCTCAAGGAGCTCACTTTGGTTGCTTGTAAGATAAAATAAAACTGAAATCAATTAGGGATAGATAGTCACATCTAAAGACCTTCAGACAATGATCTTCATCTACAGCAGACATCTATCCATCCTAAGAGTCTCAAATGTGTAGAAAAATGCAGTATCCATGGATGGTATGACAGGGTCCTTGGCAATGAGTGCTAGGGAGGTGAACTGGTAGAAGGCAGTGAGAATCTCCACTAAAAGAGGAGAGAGACCTGACATGGAAGCAATTCTTGCTGTAACTATAGCAACAGACACAAAGATGCTCCATGTGATCCCACCTAACCATGCTGCAAACAGAATACAGAAGACCTTCAGAAGGCTTCAGAGGCATTGGTAATGCTTGAGACTAGCAGAAATGTTTGTTTGCTATCTAAAGCTGCTGAAAACAGATTTAAATAGACCTACATTTAGGGAAAACAAATATCCTGATACTGGCTAAATTCTGGCTTTAGTCACCACAGTAGGACCACTGGAAATTAATTCTGCAGTCTTTGTTTGATGAAGGGTGTTGCATTCTTTCAAACCACCACTTACAAGTGACACTAGCCAGAAAATAATTTTAAAGGGTCAGAAAATCAATTTATTTATGGATTTATAGTGCTTGAAAACTTGACATTCATTCTCTCTCTTCAAGAGTCAGTCTGTAACTCCCCCAGTCACTCATCAGTCTTCCTGCTGGGAACAGTGTCTGCCATGGCTATGGGGGACAGCACCAGATATGAGCATGCTGAGCTCTGATGCTATCACTGCCAGCTTTCAGTAGCCAGTCTTCAAACCTTGAGAGCAAAAATTGGTTTTAGAATAACAGAATAGGATGCAGAACCCTTTATCATCATCAAATATTGTTTTAGCCTCCAAATGGATGAAATGCTTGTATGTAGAGGTAGTTGTCCTCTCCCTGGATCTGCTCCCACGATTTCCTGTATCCATAGCAGTATGATGGAGCTGCTGGACCATGTCCAAAGCAGGGCAACAAAGCTGCTGAAGGGTCTACAGCATGAGGAACAGCTAAGGGAACTGGGTTGTTTAGTCTGGAGAACAGGAGGCTCAAGGGAGACCTTCTCACTCTCTGCAACTCCCTGAAAGGAGGTGGTAGTAAGGGGAGGCTTGGTCTCTTCTTCCACATAATGAGTGATAGGACAAGAGGAAATGGCTTCAGGTTGTGCCAGGGGAGGTTCAGGTTGGATATTAGGAAGAATTTCTTCATGGAGAGGGTTCTCAGGCATTGGCCCAGGCTGCCCAGGGAGGTGGTGGAGTCACCATCCCTGGGAGAGTTCAAGGAATGTGTAGCTGTGGTGCTTGGGGCCATGGTTTAGTGGTGAGCATGGAAGTGGTGGGTGGATGGTTGGACTGGATGATCTCAGGGGGCTTTGCCAACCAGAATGAATCTGTGATTCTATTCTATATGACACTGCTGGGGTCAACCCCTTGCTTTGCTGTAAGGTCACTCTCCTTCACTGCTTCCTGTGGAGTTTTAACTTCCATCAGATGAGCAGGTCTTCATGTGCTGAATACATTCATGTCCTAGAGATGGTAGCAATACCAAGGCAAGCTTCTAAGGATGCAATTGCACTGCATATTTTATGTTAGGTGTTTAAGGTACCTAAAGTGGAAGATTAGCCTGCCAGAGTCTTCATCTGTTCAGTGCAGAGGGAATGGTTTGTTTGGTTATCAGTTCAGGGCAGAAAGCCAGTTTAGGGGGAATCTGTTTCTTGCTCTGATTGTAAGCTCAGGGTTGTCCTTGGGGTAGGGTGGTGATAATAATGGCTTTTTACATTCTTTGGATAGAAAACTGAAGCTTTGTCAGCAATTTAGAGATAATAAATAGAACCATGGAATATGCTGAGTTGGAAGGGACTTATGAGGATCACCCAGTCCAACTCCTGTCTATGCACAGGACAACCCCCCAAATTACACCATGTCTCTAAGAGCATTGGCCAAATGCTTCTGGAGTTCTGTCAGGTTTGGTGTCATGACTACTTCCCTAGGGAACCTGTTCCAGTGCTCCACTACCCTCTGGAAGTCTTCTTCTGGAGAAGAACCTTCTCCTAATCTCCAACCTGACCCTCCCCTGGCAGAGCTTCATGCTATTCCCTCAGGTCCTGTTGCTGGTCACCAGAGAGAACAGATCAGCTCCTGCCCCTCCACTGCCCCTCCTGAGGAAGTTCTAGACCACAATGAGGTCTCCCCTCAGTCTCCTCTTCTCCAGGCTGAACAAACCAAGTGACTTCAGCTATTCCTCACAGGGCTTCCCCTCTAGACCCTTCACCAAATTCAAACTGCATGAGTTGGTCATGAATGGTATGTGTTGGGATGGCACATGAGTCTCTGTATTTCTGCAGGACTGCAAGGGGTCTAACTATGCCTCCAAACCAGCAGCTTATCTGCTCATTTAATGTTTTTCCAAGGATGTTATATCTTATCTTTATATTTTTTATTGCCAGGGTAGCTTCCATAATCACAGTAATTGGTTTTCAATTTTCTACCATCACAGTTTTTGACACTCATATGTTATGATCTTCTTTCCCCAGCTAAGTAACACAGTGCAGTATTCATTCTGTAGGAACTAAGGCCACACTGCAGTCTCAGACAGGACAAATTTTGCTGTCAGATATGGATGAATGCTGATTGTCAAATCTCTCATTAAATCCAATACATATCTGATGGAACTTGACTAAAAATGACATATCTGCCTCTAAATTTTTCAGAACTGTTTTAAGAGCAATGCTCTTAATAGCAAAATACTTAGGAATAGGAAATTAAATAAGAATTTAAATAGGAATTTTCTGCATATTTTGTTTCAGTGAAAGGTTCTTTTCAAGGAGCTGCTTTGGAAATTAAAGCTCCATGAAGGCCCAGGCTCACACATTAGTTAGTTCTCTGAAGTTTGATTCTGAATCAGTTTCTGTCTTTACAGGGAGGACATTTGTTATGTCAGGCAAAATACACATTTCAGTGCCAAGCTTGACATTCTTCTTTGAGCCCTTTGCCATGTCAAATAACATAGAAGTCAGACTGCAGTCAGCAAAGTGTCTTTGAAATTCCTGTAGCAGAACTGGCTTACATGTTACAGTCAAAACAACCCTGCCAAAGCCATGTGCCTTTCTAAAGCTCAGCTGGGATTGTCACCAGAACATGTTCACAACTAATACAGAAGCATAAAGCAATACCCACAACCCCCTGGGGGAAGAACCTTTCCCTAATCTCCAACCTAACCCTCCCCTGGCAGAGCTTCATGCTATTCCCTTGAGATCTGTCACTGGTCAGCAGAGAGAAGAGTTCAGCTCCTGCCTCTAGAAGTTCTAGACCATGATGAGGTCTCCTCTCAGTCTCCTCTCCCCTAGGCTGAACAAACCAAGTGACTTCAGCTGTTTCTCATAGGGCTTCACTGTTTTGTGGCTCTCCTCTGGACACTCTCCAACAGCTTCATATCCTTAGCTTGTGGTGCCCAAAAGCTGATGCAGTACTTGAGGTGAAGTGTTGGCATACAAGGTTACATGTATCTCCCACTTTTTCAGTTGGATATGTGAGGTCTTCATTCCTGTTAAGCATTATGTTAAAGTAGGTTATGACATAGCACATGATACCTGGAAGGAATATTTACTCAAAAGCAAATTCTTTAGAGTGACATCTGCTGCTGCTAATGGGAAAGAACTACATTGTCACAAAGTTCACCTGCAAAGTGTCTCCTAACCTTACAACAAACCCAACAGCAACCTTTCTATATGCTCAGAGAAATATTAGCTTAAATTGGAGGGGACTTGAGAGTGTGTATGGGAAAGTGCAAAACATTCCACATTTCACTGAATGAAACTTTACACCCTCAGAAAGCCTTGCTCTTACTCCTACACCTAGATATGTTAATGTGAGAAATGCACTAACATCAAAGACATTCTAGTCTTAATGCTACTTTCATTAAAGAACATATTGACAAGAGAAATGTGGAAAGACTTTTACTCCAGAAAATCCCATTATTAATCTCTCTATTTTATAAATTATAAAAGTATCTGAGCTTTGTATTTGTCATATTCCAATTCCAGAAGGGAAAAGAGAAAGAATACAGACAATTGTGAGATTGTTTAATGCTTTAGAGGTAGCCATGAGATGCCTGAAGGATTCTACCTGTGGGAGAAGATCAGTTTTCAGTCAAGGCTATGGAGCTTCCTGATTCTCTGCTGTCATTTTGTGTTGATGTGTGGAGAGTGTGAAAGAGGTCCCAAAGGCTTCTCCTGAAATAAGATATAAAAATGCCACCCTAGACTTTCTCTTTTTCTCTGTAAGCAGAAAGTTACTTTCATTTTTATTTGGTCTTGCAATTGGGATCAGAGAAGCAGAGAACCAGACCTGAGAACCAGGCCAGAGAGAACTAATTGAGAGTAGGTAAAAAAGTATCTTGCAGATGTGGAATAATTCTGGAGAGGTTTCAGAATGCTGCTTTTCATGGTTTTAGCTTTGAAATGGCTACACACATGTAACTACAGCCTTACTCCATTCCACTGGCTTATGGCAAGTATCACAGGAGGGTTTTTTTACCTCTTCCTAGAGCCATACAATTCAGTTCTAAGCTTCTGACACTTGCAAACTTGACTGATTTGGTAACAGTTTTGGTGTCAAACATGAAGCCTGCTCAGAAGCTTTTGCAGTCTGTAGACTTAATGACAGAATCCTGATCCTTGACATTTTGTCTGAGTACAATTTCAAACCAAGACTGACATTTTCAGTGTCCTGACCTCTTTTTACATGGTGAAACCTGCTTTTGTAAGCTGGATGAAGAAATCTTGCTGGTCTGTTTCAGGCTAGGAAAAAGCTGAAATTTAGGGCTTTGAAGATTATTTCAGTGTTTGGAAATTTGAAGGGAAAAAAACAAAGCAGAAGAATCATTCAGGTACCTCTGATAGAACTTTATGGTTGGAAAAAACCCATTTCTTTTCATGTTCTTGATCTTTGAGGTAACCAGACAAACAAAGACAGTTTCTCTATTGACAACACAAATGTTTTCAATGAGCACTCAAGCTGAGAGCCCTCAACTACATTATTTCCATGTGAGTCATATATTAGTGCTTGGTCAGACTGCACTGAGGTTTCCTGGTCTTTTAGAGGACATCATCATGGCATAATTCTATGCTCAATGATTAAACACAGGAGGAGAGTGAGGTATTCAGAGCAGTTTGGTGAGGGTCCCTTTCTGGAGCTGAAGAGCAGCAGACTTCCATGAGGCATTGAACTTTGTGGACATTGCCCTTAGTTTCTGTCTGCCCCTAGCTGTCCCCTCTGAGTGTGCTGGATGTGATCCTTCTCAAACTGTACCCACATGGAGCCTTTTATCCAAGAGCACTGGAGAGCTTTCTATTGTGTAAAAATATGCAAACCTGCCAGTTTCAGAGAGCTTTTATCTAGCCTCAGATGTTATCTCCTGAATTATACATTTTAACCAAAGCATCCAAAATCCAGGGAAAAAAGATAATGTTGCAGTTCTACTGATGTTGTTCATTCACAACATGAAAATTTCACCAGCATCAGACTTAGTGAGACTAATAATAAATGACTCTGAGTAGCAGGTAGTTTAGTTAGAGCAAATTTGCTGAGACTAGATGTGAAATATTCAACTGGCTGATAGCAACATCTTTGCCACCTGAAGTCAATATCTCATTACTCCAAACATCTTCTATTTGGGTCACAGGTGGCTATACCAGCAATATTTGGATCCCCATGGATTTTTAGTGTTCTAAAGGTGAGATATGAAAATGCACTCAAGCCTGAAAGGAGATTATTCCAATATGTAAAGCAGATAGTCCAGATATAGCAGAATCACAGAATCAGTAAGGTTGGAAGAGACCTCAAAGATCAGCAAGTCCAACCATCATGCCACTAAACCATACCCAGGTTAACATTGCTTTATATTTAACCCTGAAAAATCTCTTGAACTGCTAAAGAGGTGTTGTTATGATTATGTTATTAAGATATTGTGATAAAGATGTGTTGATTAAGTAAGAGATTTCAGAAAATTACTGGGAGGCTGGAAGGTCTGATTTCCCCCTGCAGTGCCCATGAACATTTCCAGGATAATAAATCCTTAACCACAGTGAAAGTGATGCATTAGAGAGTGTCAAAATTATCATTTGTCCCAGACAAGCTGGTAGTGAGTATGCATATGTTATTAGTATGTGGTCTGATAGAATCTCTGAAAAATGACTTTGTGAGCACAGAGTCACTTCAGGAAAAACATCTTAAAATGCCATTTTTTTCCCACCTTTGCTGGCAAGGGCAAATTTTGGAGCATTAAAAACATTCAAGAAAGAAAACAGTGGAGCCAAAGGGGGTTGGTTATACTATGTTCATAGAATCACAGAATCCTTAAGGTTGGAAGAGATCTCTAAGATCAACAAGTCCAACCATCAACCTAGCACCACCATGCCTAACAATGTTGTGTCAAAATCTTGAGCATCTAGGCAATCTAATCCAACTAATCCCAAATTTAATGCTAGCCATAATAACCAAAAGTACAATAATTACAACATACAGAGCTAGATGAGAAAGCACAGACTTGTTTGACAGCAGGTTAAATCTCTTGGGGTTTTTTGATGTTACAGAGATATAAAGATAAAATTAACATGACCCCTTTTTTATAGGGCTTTTTTCCCCCCCTTATACATAGACAAAAGTCATTCCTGATGCAGACTCCAAGTAATGTCTGGGTTGAGGAAGATGCTCAGTTGGAACTGAATCTGCTGGTGCACTGGTGAGGCCACACCTTGACTACTGTGAGCAGTTTTGGGCACCACAGTAGAGGAGGGACACTGAGGTGTTGGAGAGGGTGCAGAGAAGGGCAACTAAGCTAATCAGGGGTCTGGAGAACAGGTCTTATGAGGAGAGGCTTAGGGAGCTGGGGTTGTTTAGCCTGGAGAAGAGGAGGCTGAGGGGAGACCTTAATGCTCTCTTCAGTTACCTGAAAGGAGGTTGTAGAGAGGCAGGTGTTGGCCTCTTCTCCCTTGTGACTAGTGACAGGACTAGAGGGAATGGGTTCAAGTTGTGCCAGGGCAGGGTTTAGATTAGATATTAGGAAAAATTTCTTCACTGAAAGAGTGGTGAAGTACTGGAATAGGTTGCCCAGGGAAGTGGTGGACTCACCATCCCTGGAGGGGTTCAAAAAACAGGTAGATGTGGCACTGAGTGGGATGGTTTAGGGATAACAGTAATGTAGGGCTACTGGTTGGACTTGATGACCTTGAAGGTCCTTTCCAACCATGAGATGTTTCTATGTTTCTAACACCACCAGATGTTTCCAAGACCATCTCTTGTCAAGTCCACTAAGGGAAAAGGAAGGAAGGCAAATGGTTAATGACATTAATGGCAATGTCATTGTGAAGGGTTTATTTCCAGAGTACCAAAATGATTAGAATATGAACAACTTTGATAGACATCAAAAGGAAAGATCAAAAACTGTTGAAAACACAAAAATAGAACCACTGAAATAAATTTGGGTTTTAATTTAGCCAAATACATTTAAAAGGATTACACAGCAAAGAGAAATGAAAGCTTTGCTTTGGCCTGAATTAAGCACAAAATTAAAACCTCCTTTTTTTCCCTTCTATTTTCTTTCTCATGAGATAAAGCTAAGAGTCTGTGTTTCTGATTGACCAGAAATCCACTTTCTCCACTTATTTTTTGTAGTTTATACATATAAAAAAATATAAATACACTTTTTTTCTCATTCTTTTAATGAAGAAAATCACTTTGCCTCAGCTGACAACACTCAGCTCTTTAACTGTACCATGTCCCCTCTGGAAGTAACAGGTTTAGAGCTTTTGATCATGAGAGAAGGTTACAGCAGAGACAAGTTGCATTGAAAAAACAGATTTGACCTCAGTCTCACAAGCTCTGCTGGGCTTGTTGGCACAGATCTCTATGTTAACATCATAGCATTAAATATAAGAGGAGAGGGAGGGAGAATGAGCTGGCTAGGGGAAGACAAAAGCACTGGCAGATGTCTGGAGCATGGCAAGGTAAGGCTGCAGCAGGATTTCAACATCTAGGGAGAAGCAAGGAGGTTGTAGGGATGAAGGGAGCAGAGTCCAGCCCTGGTGAGGAAGCAGTGCTCAGTCAGAAGGGCAAGGCAAGGCAGACAGCAGTGAGGCTGGCTCCACAAACTGATTGGGAGCTGCTGATCTGCAAGCAGCAGCTGGAGGGGAGATAACAGCTGCTCAGTGGCAGAGGGCAGGTATCCATCAAGACTAACAAGTTAGAGAACTAATTAAATTCCCAGCTGCTTTGGGGCAAATGAATAACAACATTAATTAGGATGGGTTTTTTCCTCATCTTTGCTGGTCAGAGGGCACTTGGCCTTTTGTTTTGCACAGAGACCACACTATTTGAAACCATCTCTGCTATCTCAGGAGGAAACCACTGAAGAAAATCCACTTTTAGAGAAGGAGCCTGGAAGTGGCTGATATTGTAAGTAAGATATGTCATTACTTATGTTAGGAGAAGGCTCAGAATTTCCTGGGCCCAAAAGAGATGTGGTCCTTAGTGCCATGGTGGTGATAGGTTGGTGGTTGGACTTGGTGATCTCAGAAGTCTTTTCCAACCTTAATGATGCTATGATTTTTTCTCTCTATAGAATATTGTGTATCTAACAGGCATAAGCCATGCTGAAGGATATCTAATATTTACTTTGGAGCTGATAAGTTCATAATAACCATGAATTCAGTCTGTCTTAATTAATCTTAATTTCTTGAGCTCCAACACACCTTCACTTTACAAGTCATATATGGTCTGTGAGCTCTTGGATGGCTTCTGCTCATGATCAGTCCTAACCAGGTGACTCAGCAGAACCAGAGGTTTAGAAGAGAGGCAGCATATTTTAGGGATTATCTGACTCCTGATTTATTTTTTTTTTTCCCCCTGGACATAAAATAATTTGAATTTAGTGCATGAAGGGCATGCCATGAAGTCCATCTCTCATGGTGGACTTTCAGAACTGTGTTAACATGTTTTTCATTTATTATGTTCTTCCTTGCTTAGTTGTCTTATTAAAGAAGAGCTAAAGAATCTTGACATGTATTTCAGTTTGGAAAGATGGCAGGATGTCTGAGCAGTACAATGCAGCTGACAAATATTAGAAGCTTGGAGAAACTAAAGATGCAAACCCAATTTATATTAAAGCAGCTTTAACCCTCTAATACTGCTCAGGTGCATTCAGTTTAGGTGAAAGTGTAATTCCAAGCTCCCTTTCTGTTAAAAATAAAATGCAATTTGTTTAATTAGTCTCTTCTGGCTCTGCATCTTCATGATGCAAGGGCATTAAAGATGCCATGAAATTATAGCATGTTAAAGCCAGTATGAAGTTATTTACCCCTATCCTGTGCTTTGGTGGAGGTATAGGACACAGAAATATAGCATGCTCAAGATTTGATGAGTAACACTTTTATTATGCTCACTGACTAGCCTAAATCAGAACATAACATCCCTGGCAGTACACCTGACAGCTGCATGAACATCAGATGAATTCCTTTCATCTATGTATTACAATTAATGGCATCTGAATTCAGAATGAGCAAAGAGTTCTCCTGCCCAACATATTTATCAGCTGTTCAGAATACAAAGGTATCAGCTCATCTAGGTACCCTTGGAATGAGTGGTAATTTTAGATAGGCTGGTAAGTGGCAGTTAGAAGAAGAGCTGACAAAATCATTATCTTCTATACATAAATCAGCTTGTTTGATACCTCCATAATAGCAAAGGGTTTACAATCACATTTAAAGTTGGTATTTGAGATGTTCAGGAACCAACAGTGCTTTACCTTCGCTTCTTATCCTTCCATGTCTCTTGTCACCCATTCAGGCAGATCAAAGGCTCAAGGTCAACCTTTCTCTAGGCTTTATAAATGGGGCTTGGAGGCTTGACTGTATTTTTGTCCCATATTGCCCTCCTTCAAGCTGCATAGTTCTAAGCACTTGTGTACCAGCTTTTCTGGTGGCAACTGAGGACATCATAGACATTAATAACAGTTATCCAAAAGACACCCCTCTGAAGAAGAGAACTTTTTACCTTTTAACTATGTCTTAAAGGTCCTGATTTATGAGGGAAGATCCACATTGCTAAGCACTTAACAAATGTCATGTTAATCCTTGTCTGAAAGCCCATTTACATCACAGAGCATCTAGGATTACCTCTGAGGAGCTCAGTCCAAGAGTGCTCTCCATTTGCATTCACAAGTCTGCCTCCTCTGTCATCTTAGTTCTGATGGAGGAAAAAAAATTCCCCAGATACATGTCCAAAGGGGAGTCTAATAAGAAAGAATAAGTGAAGTAGCATGAAATAAGAAACACAGAAAGATGACCCAGGTTGGTAGGGCCTGCAGAACAATATACCCCAGCTGATTGCAACATCAAGGAGTAACTCTCTCATTCCACACTGGCATTTTTGACACTTACTTTCTGACAGCTTTATTTTATCAACCAGAATTATGAAGCACTTAAAAATGGGATCAGACACTCTTTCAGACAACAGAATTTTGTTTGATGTTGATTGCAAGATGCTTTGTCAGGTTCTTCTAAGGACACAAGCCACAGGGGCATTGACTGAGGCAAATCTCTGACTTCTCAGTTTAGTATTAGGCAAACACAGGAAGAAATAGTTTTATTAATGAAGAATGTGCAGGCCAAGCCTCTATTTCATAGGATCACAGAATGGGTTGGGTTAGAAGGGACTTTAAAGATCATCTAGTTCCAAACCCCCTGCCATGGGCAGGGATGCCACCCTCTAGACCAGGTTGCCCAGGGCCACATCCAACCTGGCCTTGATCACTGCCAGGGATGGGGCAGCCACAACCTCTCTGGGCAACCTGTTCCAGTGCCTCACTACCTTCTAGGTAAAGAATTTCTTGCTAACATCCAATCTAAATCTTCTCTCCTTCAGTTTAAAGCCATTTAAAACTGAAATTTTCTGTCCTGTACTTACAATCTTGAACTGAAACCATCCCTGGAGGTGTTTAAGAAACATTTAGATGTGGTACTTAGGGATGTGATTTAGTGTTATGGTGATAGGTATGGTTGGACTTGATGATCTTAGAAGGTCTCTTCCAACCTTTGTGATTCTGTGGCTGTGGTGGATTGCTTCTTCTGTGAGTGTTCAAGGCCACAAGACTGAAATGAAGTCTGAAAACCAGGTTAATTTCTACACAGCAAATTATTCTTGCTTTTGTTTTCCACCAAAAGAGGGAAGTCAAATAAAGGATTTAGCAAGCAGGATGAGGAAACTTCATGATAACTCAAGCACAAGGCTGAGCTGTGTTCTGCAGAGCCTCTCTCTTTACTGACCTGCTGCCTTCAGCCTGCTGCTTAACAAAAAAAAGTCTTCATTTTTATATTCAGCACTCTGTTCAATACCCATTTTAGTGTAACTAGTGTTTTCCAGTTTGTAATATTATATCACTTTAATTCAGCAATAAGAGTAAGAAAGCCAAATTTGAAGCCACCCCAAGATCACTTTTAAAAACCCAAGGAAAGATGAAGGTTTCCTGATTTCTGCTCATCTTGCAAAAAATTATTGCTCCTGAATAATATGGAAAGATTCCCAATCTAATCAACTGGATCTTGTTAAAAAAGCACCTTTTTTATTTGTAGCTGGCTGGATGTGGCTTATCAAGGTGCTTTGACTTCCATCTAACTAGTTCCATTCCACCTTTTAGTGAATTTGCATATTGTGTTTTTCTGTTGTAAGATCTTGCCATGAAGAATCTGTTCACATTAACTGCTCTGAATTCTTGGGTTTGCACCCTCAGGGATGTCAGACTTTGAAAGCCTTAAAGATGTATTGAGAGATCTGCTTCAAGATCACCTTTTCCACAAAGAGCCAAATCTTAACTTTGACTCTGTTAAGATCTCTGAGGCTATTGTTCAGTATGCCACTAGGGAGAATATCATGGCTCTAAAAAGCAGAAATAAACTTTTATTTCTGCTTCAGGAAAAAATAATTGCCTTGTTTAGAATTGAAAGAAGTGGCAGAAAATCAGCTGGTAATCTCACACTAAGGAGCACTCATTTCAATGTCATCAGGCACAGAAAACAAAGAGCTGCTTTTTTGGTTGTGAAATCTATACCCTTGCAGCAGCATTGCATGTGACTACACATGGAATCACATTTAATGTGAGATAATAGTAAAATAAATCAAGCTTTAGGCCCCCTTAAAATACTGCAGTCACAGCTGTAATTGGATTGATAGCTCTAAACCAGATTGATTTCTTCCTGAATCTTGATCTCTGTAATATGAATCACACAGCTTAACCAGACTCTATCATTTATTGCTCTGCACAGCTGAATTTCTTGACAAGTTTCAGATTAATAACATGAGCACCCCTGCATCCTCATTAGTACATTCTAAAGTGTGTTCTCTAAGCATTCATTCATGTATTGCTCCTCAGCCTCCTCTGGAACTCTGAGGTCTGCACAATCTGAAAGATGTAGACACTGAATTGCTATCGAGCGTGCAGGATCAGCAAATAATAAAGTGATTTCTGGAAGGGCTGGAGAACAGAGTTCTCAGATTCATATTCTCCTGCCTCAGCTCAGCAGTATCTGGCTGAGGCCTTCACACTGTAATTGCTGCTTCTCTGGAAACTGAAAACTGTCGAAAACTGGTAGATGTTAATCTCATTTCTGGTTAAGAAGACCACAGTTATTGGTAGGGTTTCCTTCAAAACCAAAAGAGAAGGACTTCTGCTGCTAGCAAATTACTAGAGGAGTTATGTGAAGGGATGATGATGATTTCAAGATCCTTTTTGTTTGAAAGCTTGAACTCAAGATTGCCCAAAAGTAGCAGAGAAAGGAGACTCATGCCACCTGAGACTCTATATCATATTACATTGGATTACTTTGGATTACATTATTTTACATTATATTATATTGTTTTGTCCTTTAAAATAAAGAATATATTATTCTATAGAGGGATATGGTACTATTTTTACATATATATAATATTATAATATAATATAAGGAGATTGTAAAAAGGTGTGAGTTGGTCACTGCAGTTACCTGTGACAGGACAAGAGGAAAGGGCCTCAAGTTGCACCAGGAGAGATTCAGATGGGATATTAGGAAAACTTTCTTCACCAAAAGGATTGTCAGGTGTTGGCTCAGGCTGCCCAGGAAGGGGTTAAAAAAATATATAGTTGTGGTACTTAGGGCCATAGTTTAGTGGCTTGGGGGTGCTAGGTTGATGGTTGGACTTGATGATCTCAGAGATCTCTTCCAAACTTGATGATTCTATAATTCTCTAAACTGCAGACTCTAACAGTTAAGAGTGAGGATCTGAAGGGATTACTAAGAGCCAATCTATAGGCACTTCATTATATTTCAAGGTGAATAAAGACAGAGTGCTGATATTCACAACTACTCCTTTCCCCCTGAACCTGCTGTAAGCTCCTAGCACCAAGCCTCTCTGACAAGCAAATGAAAATTGTTAATTGGCTAGTAATAAATACTAAGCTTCCAAACATTTCTCCCAGGTGGGAAGATGTTAACCTAGAAACCTCTGCACAGGCTAAGGAATTTGTCCCTAATTTGCTACAAGTGTTCTTTCAGAAATCAATGCACAGTATCTACTGTGCTGTAGGAGCTTGGTCCAGTGCTTCAATTAGAGCTCTGTCTGGTCATCAGCTGTAACTCATGTTCCCTGACCACTGAGAAAAAAAATAGCCTCAGTGCTGCAGCACTGGGATTTGGAAGAATGACCTGTCGAGCTCTGCTTCCTGGAGAGGAACAGAAATCAATACTACAAGAGAAAGAGGAGACAAAATCCTGTGAAGACCACAGCAGGGAAACATTTTGCAGTGGCTGTTGTCTGGATAATAAACCCGCGTCACAGGAGACACAAAAGGTGCAAAGGCAGAATGCAGTCATCTCTCTGCTTTCAATTTGCATTAATATGTTGCCCTTCATAGAAACATATTAGGTGCCACATGGTAAAAGAGAAGTCATCAAGAAGTCTTTAGTCAAACATCAATCTTATTGGCCAAAAGACTGTCTAGGAAGAGACCTAAATCTGATAGGACAAGTATGATTATGGCTCACCTGGGCCAACAGGAGGCTAATCACTCAAATCAAGGTGAGGACTTGGCTCCTTCAGCTCTTAGGAAGTATTTTTTTCCCTTCCTGCCAGTAATTTTGCAGTATTGTGTGATTATTTTTTTTTTTTTGCTCTAACTTCAGTCTCATCACTGTAATATTGTCATTTTGCTCCCATCTGGTAGCAGTTTTGGCTCCAGGCATGCATGAAAAAAGTTGTCTTTTGATGTTTGTTGCTAAAAGGAGCACCCCCCTCCCCCTCCCCCCCCCAAAAGAATCAGAAATCCTTTTTCTTGTGGAATACAAAAATAGATGTCCCCAGCACCCCTGCCACAAGAGAGTGTTTTGCAGCTATATCTAAGTTGCTGCTTCATCTTCTCTGGTCTTTGTAACAGATAAACTTTTGTATTTATAGAGGTAAGCAATATGAATAAAGAGACTCCAGTGCTTGAAACAAAAGCACATTTCATAACACCCAGACTGGAAAACTAAGACATTTTTTCACAATAAGAACAAGCAGGCACTAGAATAACCTCCCTAGGGCAGTGGTGGAGTGCCCATCATTGGACACTTTTAAGATTCAGCTGGACATGGTGCTAGGCCATCTTGTCTAGATTCTGCTTTTCCCCAAGAGAAGTTGGACAAGATGATCCTTGAGGTGCTTCCCAACCTGGTATTCTGTGATTCTATGAAAAATCTAATTCTAATACTGGGAGATATTCTTATATTGTCTGGATCACCACTGGGAGTTCAGTTAGAAAGCAGAAAAACTGGGGTTTATTTCCAGTAGGATTATTGCAAAGTAAAAATAAATCATTTAACAACTATAATAATAATGATGATGGTAACAACAAGAAAAACAAAACCCCCAAAATTAAAAAAGTAAGAAATATCTAGGTGAACTAATCTTAATTTCACAAGATATTGCTCTTTATTCTTCTCTGGAGTGAATTGCCACTGTTTCATTGATTTTTAACTGTCTAGATGAAAAATTGGTCCTGTTGATGGCTAAAATCAAAGTTTGCCTTTTTCTGATGCAGTGAGAAATGACCTTCCCCAGTGTAGGCAGGGAATGGCATAGCCACCCACACATCCAGTCACACATGCACTCAGCTATTAAAAGATGAGCTAGCTTCTGTCTAGCTCCAGCACCACACCAGGGAACCTTCTTTTTCTTCTGGCAGAGGACTGACTAGCTCTTTGTAAAGCCTCTCCAAAGGAAATATTGCTGCAGTGAGGGATTTTCAAGGGGAATGTCAGAATGCAAGCATGCAGCAGACTATGGAATAAAACAGACAAGCAAGCAAAGAAAAAGAGAGTCCAGAGTGACATAGAAAAAAAAAAAAAACCCAAACAAATATTGGAATTAATTATCATTCTGAAGTCAACAGATGTCTGGTTAGTGCAATGACAAAGGAGATGTTTTCACTGGCCAACTGTTTGAATCCTTGAGGCAACTGGGCTGTTTAGAAGTTGGTGAAAAGGAAAAAGAAATTCATTCATTGAAATGAGAAATGGTGGTGGGCTCAAAACTATCACTACAGGAGAAACCTATCTGAATGTGCACCATGGAACATGAACTTCATGTGTCAGTGATCCCCTTTTGATTCTTATTTGATTATTAGTTATCAGTGTGCTCATTCTTGAGGTAAGAACTACATGTTTCAATCACACACAGACATGTGTTACCCAAGGTAAGCATAGATAACTGTGCTATTGCTGCTCTAAACTGTTGGACAGTCATTATACTATAGCCTCTTCCTCTATGACTCAGATGAGAAAGAGAGAGGCCATAAATAAGGATGATCTCTTAGTCAGCCCACATATTCTTTTTATGGGAACATTTTCTTTCTATATCTGGGCTATGCTAAGCTAAAATGGATTTTGTTGGTGTGAAATATCACCTTTTGTTAGATCTCTATAGCAGTTATCAGCTAGCAGCACCTGCAGAACCTCTTTGGAGTTTGGGAGGTGTGAAAATATTCAGATTGGAGGGAATTTCTCTAAGAGAACAAAATGGTTTGAGGAGTCTAGCCCTGAAATCATTCAGCCATTCTGTTTTGCTTGGTATTTAAGTATTTTATTCTCCATGTGGGGACAACAGAAATGTATAGAGGCCACAGGGGCAAACTGACACTGACCCTTAAAAGCACAAAACTGCTCTGATGGCAAGAATATGAAGGAGATGAAAAGGGCTAATTCCCAGAGGAAGTCACAGGGAACATTCAAGCTAGTTGAATTCTGAGATCATGTTAATAATGATACTCAAAAACCATATTACAGTGTATTCTACATGATATGAAGGCAGACAAGTCCCAGAGGCTGCCTCTTCTCATTGTTCACCCCTCTAAAACCAACCACAGGCTGTCCTTTGCTTTGATTCCAATCCACCTCTGAACTATTCCACACATTAAAAGCATGGCTGAAAAGGACATTCTGCTTTAGAGGCTGTGGTTGAAAAAAAAAAACCCCAAAGCCCAGATTCTTAGTTTTATCAACTTTAATGAAAAAAGTTCCAATTTGGGAGAGTAAAATCCTTCCTCTCTTTGCTTGGCAGACAGCTCTGAAAAAGCCTCAGCTAACCTGGCCACTAATGATCCTCAGAGAGACTTCATTGTCCAACCCAGCAGGCTAATCAAAGGTGCTTTTTACAGCCAGTACTGATAAAAGAAGGGAATATATTCATCATCATCCTGAGAGTTACATAAATGTTCATTATTCCAGAAGAGAGAAGACTAAAAAGCCAGAGACCTTGTAATCAGGGAAAGTTCCTCTCATGGCATCAAAAGCCAAACACTCTCCAGAGCAGTATGAGGGCTGCTCTAACTGGAGCCCACTGTCTGACCCACTCTGCTCTTCTGAAAATTCCCTGATCCATCATCATCTTTTCTTCTGACTGTTCTCTTCTCCATCAGCCTCAAGGATGGGGATATTACAGGAGAGGCTCTGCTGACTGTGCAAGCTGAGGATTCCTTTCCATACCTACACCTACATGTAGGCAGATGGGCTGCCACATATTGTGATTTGAATGCTCATGTGCTTGAAGGGGATTTAGGTTAAAAAAAGGAGTGTCTTAACATGAGGTTTTGAAGTGTTCAGAGTATTCTGAGAAGCTGCTGAAGAATATTTTAGTTATTTATGGGGTTTTAGGGAAGAAAGAAAGTAAAACCTTATTTATAATTAAGAAGGACATTGGGTCCTTTTCTACAAGCCCATATTGATATTCAATAATGCAGATTATGGGAGAAGAAAAAGTATTGATTTGAACAGTTGAGGCTTTTTTCAGTTTCTTATTGACTACTAACCACTCTTCTGCTTTTCCTTTTTTATTTTCTTATTTATTTTCTGGAAGTCTGTACTTCCAGATGTTGGGAACAGATGCTGCTGGCAAAGACCATGCAGGAACATACCTGGAACTCTGTAGTGTTAATTTATACTAATACAGAGAAGATTAATGTAATATCCTGGGTAGATGGAGATTGTTTATGTCACCAGTTTGGATGTGGAAAGTTGTCCACTATTATTTGCTCATTAATATCAGCTAGGTTGTCAGTTACAACTTAGATCTTCACAGAATGTATTCCTTTGGTCCTTGCAGGTATTGTGATTAAATTTTAGCTAAGGTGAGGTGTGATGTCCTGTGAGGACTCAAGAGGAGAACCCCATGGTGTTCTCCAGGTCTATGCTGTTGATTCAGTGAAATGTTACCTTGCATCCTTCAGTGAGTGTACCTTGGGCACTCTGATGGGTGACTTTTGGGGACCAAGGAACCAAGATGTGGTCAGCATCACTTTTGGCTTTTGACTATTTAGCCTTTGCCTTCTGTGCCTTTCTATCTTCCTTTTACTCTTTGTGCAACACCTTGCAGTCTGCACTTCTAGACACCACAGTGTTCCCATTAACAAGACACAGTGCCCACAGATCATGGTTCTGAGGGATAAGATTATCATTTCCAAAACCAAATCCACAAAAATAGTGAGGGTTGAGAAAGACCTTACCTCTATTTAAGCAGAAGAGGGGGAAAAATGAAGTTTAGGAGACCTACACCTTTTTGTTGGCTGCTCTTTCTCAATACACATGTTTTAAACCAGTCCTGAAACATGGAGTCTTATGACACATTTTTCCTAGCACAGTATTAACTGTTATCACAACTGGTTTTAATGTCTAATCCTACTTTGATTCCTCCTAACCATGTGGTTTCTAATAATGCCTCCTGGCACTGAGATCTTTCAGCTGTTGCTGCATATTTTTGGATGAAATGCATATCCTTCTGTATCCAGCTGAAACAAACTTGGGGGGAAAAAAATAATCATTTCAGTGCTAGTTTATTAAACCTGTCAGACATCTAAGTTGCTGCTGTCAGCCAACAACAGGATTCAGTGCTGATCTGGGGCCATCATTTGCCCTTTTGCTCTCTCTCAGGATGATGATTATTAATCATTTATCTTGTGACACCAGCAGCACACTAGCTGCCTCACAGCTAAAAACTAAAGAAAAGATCTCTACTTACAAAGCCTAGCATCAAAACAGACAAAGAGTGGGAGGAGGCACAGCATAAACATGACTGAGCAAGGAGCTTTTGCTCAGCTTTTTCTGCCCCTTGACTTTTTTATTCATGTGGATTGTGTTACTGGGGTAAACATGTTGGGGGCTTTTTTTGGTGCCTTTTTTTAACTTCTAAATATCAAAGCCACATCAAAAAAAGAAAGGAAAGAGATTGATCATCATTTTCAAGTAGAGGTACTCAGGTTATTTGATACCAGGCACTGATAACCCCAGTGATGTGCTGGCCAAGAGGTGCTTCTGACTAGAGCAATGCCTCCATTGGCATGCAGAGGTGGCATGGGGCCATTTATGTATTAATCTTCCAGAATTGCACAGGCTGGTTTTGAATAGCTGAGAAGCCCTAGTGGCTAAGGCAGTCTTTCAGAAGAAAGATGGAAATCAAACTCTGCTTTCCTAGGTCCAACTACAAGGTTATCATAAATGGTAGATGCTGCTCCCTTCACCAGAGGCAGCCTGTTCAGGCTTTGTGAAAGAATAATAATATGAATATACTCTTGAAGAATAACATATTTTTGTCTCCTAAATCCCAAATTCAGTTTCCTTCAGAACTGCTTTTCTCCAGAGAACTCAGGCTCTGGAGAGAAATGGGGTTTTAAGCACTCTGCTACAAATACCATGCAATGCTTAAGGGGCTCCCTGCTGTTTACATCCTTTTCTGAGGTGCCTGATTCCTTTTCTGTAAAGAAAGCCAAGTGCCTCAGCACACAGATGAGTATTTCACTCTGTGGGTCTAAAAATTATACTGCCAGATTTACCTATTAGAGGCATAACTTGTTCTCAGAGGAAATATATACCTCCACTCCAAGCAAGCCCCATTAGAAGAAAACATAATAGTAACTAAATGAAAATGTATTTGTCTCCCACACTGGAATTGTTCCAGCATTGCCTTTTATGCTGCCTGGATTATTTAGCAGCCATTTACTAAGTAATGATAATTAATATTCAGTCAGTTGCTGGTAGATGTTCTGCAGTGCCCTTTGCATATGCCTAGTAATGCAGCCTTGTCTAATGAGAGTGCTCTGAAATAGCCAAAGGCATGAGTGTCTGGGGACATCAGCTTGGCCACCACAATCTAACTGCAGATTAAAAAAACAAGATATTACTTTGCTGTTAAAGTACATTTTGGGTAAATTGAGGCATTCCTGTTCCCACATCTGTGTGTAGCCTCATTGTGTGCTAGTGGCTCTTGGAGTAGGGTAAGTATGACTGATGAGACACAGGTTCCCAGAACAAGTTTGCCATCTTTTCCTAGTCAGGGTCTTTTGTTTTCTTTCCCTTTATTAGAGCTAGGTACTATTTCATTTGCAAGCATCCTCAGCCAACACCAGGATGTATCCTGCCACAGGACAGTAGTTTGGGAACTGTTCAGCCTCCAATATGCAAGCCCTGTTGCTACAGCAATGTACCTTGGCTTTTAACTTCAATTCTATACTAATATCCCAGATGCAGGAAATGTTAGTTTGGGGGTTTTTTCCCCCTATTTCTAAAATATATATAGCATATACAATAATATATAATAAAATAATATCTAGATATATCACATGACACAGCCAGCTGAAGAAAAGAGCCTGGCCTGAAATAGCAGGCTGTAAATCCACCAAAGAATGGAAGTTTTGCATTGAAAAGTTGTCTCAGTGGCATTATTTTTCCACCTATCCAAGTTCCTAAAAGAATGGGGAGAAGTAATTCCTGTGAATAAGCAAGAAGGGAAAAAGTCATAGGGGAAAAGCAGGGAACAATAGTTTTACTAATAGAGGCATCTACTTCTGAAATGGTCAAAAATTAACTAGCATGAAGAGACAGGCATTTACACTAGGCAATTAACCCAATTTGTTATTGCCTTTCCACACCCCAAATACATCCCATTTAAAAGCAAGATGTTTGTGATTAATGCAGCCAGAAAGTTATTCCTGAAACTTTTACTCTGTAGAAAACACAGAGGGAAAAAGAGGGAGATTGTTGTTGCAGCTTCACATTTCCTGATTTAAGCCATGTGGGTTGAAACTTCAACAAACCCAAACCTACTGTGACATGTCCATTTACTGATCTTTTTAATCCACAAATATAAAATATAGTGGGGGAAAATATATTAAAGATTTGCAGGAATGGTGGATCAGGAAGAAGGGAGCTGCTGCCTTCTCCTCACACTTGTTTGCTTTACTTTTTGGATGGGTTTCTCTCTCTGAGGGTGTGGACAGGAGGTCAACCAATTGGTTTTACCACTCAGGAATATTCTGCTCTATTGATCCAAATTGGTTTGGGGAGAACAGGTTGCACAATTCAAGTGATTTCTTTGCTCTTTAGTCTAACCACCCTTTGTACAGGCAAACATTAGATGTTTTCATAGCAGTTATTATGAATGGAATCCTTAGCAACGTGGAGTCAGAACAGCCACTCAAATGCTGGTTTCCTTTAACCAAATTAATGTGGCATAAATCTTGAGAAACAACACATCCATGGACTGGTTTTGTAAATATTGACATTTTTGTTAATATGTTTTGCTTTAATTAAAGTTGCAGTTCTGCAAAGACTGAAAGAACAGAAACAGACCACAAAAAGTATGCAGCAAGCTTAGGTCTGTGCAGCAGAGTGGGGAAAAAGTAATTTAAAATAGGGAATAAACACTGCTGAGAATCAGAAAAGAGTAAAGGAAGTGCATGATAGAGAAACTGCATAAAGCAGCACAGCATTAGGATGTTTTGCAGGCCCTGTGGGGAAAAAACAGAATTGATGTAATCTTATTTTTTTATCAGAAAGGAGACACACTTATGAATACAAATACAAATCCCCACCAAACAGCAGATAATTCTTAAGAGAAATATTTATGTGACACACTGAATGATGCTGACAACTTCATTTCTCAATATCTGTGCATATATAATCTATGTTTCTTTGACCTGCCTATAGAGTGAGGCTCCTCTATAATGAACAGAATGTCTGTGCAAGTGGCAATGAAATATTCCCTCAAGCAGTCAACACTGCTGAGATACAATCCAAGGTTTAGAAACTTGTAACCTTGAGAGTGAAAACTGCAAACTTAACCCAGAAAAGTCTTTTTTTTTTTTTTGTCACCTAGTGAAATAAATTGAAAAATCCATAAATCTCAAGTTGTTGCTTGCAATTGCTGCTGAATAAATTACTATATTATTCTGTGACTTTCAACTAGCAGACTAGTCTTCTATGTCTTAGCCACAGATAAGTGGGAGAAAAAACCCCAATTTCATTTACATCCAGCACTGTGTCATGTCAAAATACATTACAAGCATCATACCAGCATTTGGAAAAGGATTGGAGAAGCTCTTGGGAAAAGAAATGGTTATGACCTCTCAAAATGCAGCAGGCATCTCTTCAATGAAATAAGAAAGCCACATTATTGATCCTAATATTTCCTTCTAGTAGTGCATATAAAAGCACAGTGCAGCATTTCCTCATGTTTATTTGACTTTATTATTTCATGCCAAAGGTTCATGAAGTTGAGATTCTTTTACCCTCATGTAGGCATCTGAAAGTTTGGCATCTAGCTCAGAAGAGGTTACTGTAGATCTAATTTATTCCCAACATAGAGCAATAGATGTTTTTATCAGGCAATTCATCTCTTTGTCAGCAAAAAGCAAGAACCTGTTTCCCCAAAATAGGTATCTTGGGCCTCTTGAGATCCAAATATCTGCATGCACTTGGTGGATGGGATGCAGGATAGGTAGGACACCCATGCCCCAGTGATGCAGCCTGGTAACCTGCAGTGCCAAAAGTGACAGCAGACACCTGTGTTATCACAAGTCCCTGGACATCCAACATAGGACTCACTCTCTGGAGGGTTCTGTTTTATTCTCCTAGCTATAAGGGCAGCCTAGGATGGTGACTTAAATGCATATTTACAGCTGTTAGATATTTAAATTGGATTCCACCTTTTATGCTAACATTTTTCCTACTAATAATCCCCCAAATTCTTCACACAGCTCAAGAAATCAATCCTCTCTGCTTTCTATTTGCCATCATAGTGTTGGCTTGAAGATAATTAATATCAAAAGAATCTATGCAAAAATAATTTCCACTGGTGGCTTTCTAAAATGAAATGCACCACAACAGAGATTAAATTGAGGGGAGGAGGGGCTAAATATAGTCATTCATGAGGCTGTTGCAGTATCTATCTTTAGCTTTAGAAAAAAAGGTGAGGGGGAAAAAAGGCAATAGATATTATGAGTGAAATGACTCCTTATAAACATTGACTGTGGTCTTGCTGCTTTGCTCTTCACAATTGTCACAGTGCTTAATACTGCCCAGCCAAGGGCACTTGATGTACTTCATTTACATTTTTCCAGCCAAAGGGGAGAGGGTGATCTAGAGCAGGTGCCTCTGTAAGGTGTTTTGAATTATCCTCAAGAGAAGCCAGGTCCCAGACAGCCAAGAGGAACAAGTCTTTCCTCCAAGCCACGTCCATCTCATTTCATGCTGAACACAGAAGGTTTCACCTGCTCCTTTCTTTTAGGTTTGTTTTTTTTTTTTTGTCTGCTCCTTTTTATATTTATTTAGAATATTTAGGGAAGCAGAAACCTATGCTCACATCCTCATTTGTCTGCTTGGGAGAACAGATCACAGAATCATTAGGGTTGGAAAGGAGCCTCAAGATCACCTAGTCCAACCAATAGCCCTACACTACTCTTATCCCTAAATCATCCCCTGAAGAAACATATCTATCCTCTTCTTAAAAACCTCCAGGGATGGTGACTCCACCACCTCCCTGGGCAGCCTATTCCAATATCTCACCACTCTTTCAGTAAAGAAATTCTTCCTAATATCTACTCTAAACCTACCCTGGCATAGCTTGAGCCCACTCCCTCTAGTCCTGAATTGGCCTCTTCAGAAAACCTCCTAAACAATGGAGTATAAATCAAGCAAATATTTCTTTGTTGTTGCTATAGAAGTGGTTTCCTTTTGCATGACTCATTATCACTGCAGTAGGGACTCAAAGCTAAGGTTTGAAATCTGGGGTCTCCACAGGTTGCTTTGGTTCATGTCTTATCTAGCCACCCTCTTTGACTCACTAGCAGGAAACAGGATGGTAACGTTGCTGATATGATGGCTGTGTATGCAACTCCAGAGACACAAAGTCACTCATTAGAGCAGTGAAATGGTAGCAAATTGGGTGCTTTTGGTAAGGCAGAAAACATTGAGTGAGGCCTACAATGTGGGCCTCAGTTTAATGGTGGGTAGACACCTGTGGATCACTATGGATCCAAAAATAGGTGGCAGCATGTTGTGATAGATGGCAGATGTTTCTTTGTTGTAAAGCATGCATGGGGAGATGAGTACAAGGTACTTCTTTCTAAAGCCAGACATGGGTTTAAGTGCTGGGTTTGCTATCCTGTTTCATCATGTAGTTTACATAAAATTATCTAAGATTACAACATTTCATTACAGGAGTGGTTATGCTAAGCTGATTCTCTGGTAGCATTTGCATTCTTTTAAGTGTCTGCCTGATGACAGCAATAGTAATGAAAAAATTAGGGCTTATTTTTTTGTAAATAGGCTAGAACCAGCTGTCATTTTTCCTACTATAGATGAACAGTTCTTGATAGAGCCAGGGGTAGATAATTTCCAGGCAGATTGTTTCTTAGTTATTCTTAGAAGAAGCATATGTGCTGCATATCAATGCCAGGAACTCACTTGCAGCAAGTGTGTTGGTAGCAAAAAGAATGCTGCTATTGGAGCTTATAAATTTGAACAACTCTTACACTTTAGCCAGTGCCATTGCAAACACTAATTCAAGTAAGAATGGGAAGCTAGTCCAAAATAAGGGAGGTTTAAGTGGGAAAACAGGGCTTCTGCAAAATGCCTTTACCAGGAGACTCTGTGGCAGCAAAAATTATACAAAGTTACTTACAGTAAAAGTCTTAGGGATGTTGGTAAGAATTACAGGTGTTTTGAGGGATGGGTTTGGGTGGTTTGGGATTCAGAAGAGCTTAATTGTTTGTATTTCACCAAATGGTACCTGTTAACTGAGCCAACTCCAAATTTTCAACCTTCTTATTTCTATGAACCAAGAAGCAACTCAGCAAACAAGGCTGAGTGAACACTAAAGCTGCTTTCCTCAAATTGGGAATGGCACACTGCAGTTATTCCTGCCTCTAAAATGTGATCCATCTTCCTCTTATAGTCCTTGTAGTAGTAATACACATGAGGAGTAGTTCTTTCTATTTCCCCAGACATTTGGACTTTCTTCAGCAAGACAAACCAAGCAAACTTGCAGGCTGCACAGCAGGCAATTAATATGCTGAAGCAAGGAAAGAAAGCAAAGAAAATAAAGAATTTTTAAAAGCAAACTATGTGTCTAGTGTAGATACAGAAATAATTAGATGGCAGGATCTGTTATTTGAAAACTGTTCTTTGGTGCACTGAAAAAGCTTCACAGAAAATAAACATAATTCTTTATTCTGGGAGAAACTCAGAGGCTGTAGGAGTCTGCTGGGTGTTGCTTCAGTACATGGGAAGCCATGGTCCTGGCCAAAATTCTCTGTTTAAATACTGGAGAAGCAGTGGAGGAGAAGGAAGATTGCATTGTATACATTGTGATACATTCTGATTTAAATCCAGACTTCTCTGGATGGAAATGTCCCAGTGTCTTGTAAAAATCCTAGAGAATGAGATGATTTTGTGGAGGTTGTGAAGAAGGAGATGAAAAATGGGAAGCTAATTTCAACCTGGCTAGCAAAGCATGATAATATTACACATATGGCCTAGAATTGAAATGTTCTTGGTTCTCTGAAACATTTGCAGTATCCTCCTGTGGAGAAGGGCTTATTTGCTGCTGCTGGTTGATATTATGCTTTAATTTGCTAATCTTCAGTCTTCTTATTAACTGTATGCAGTACACAGCTGATATGGATCTTGTTGACTGCTACTTAAGCTATACATTAGAACAGAGAGCAAAGCACTGATTTGGTTTCAAAGGCTTCAATCTTTGAGAGTTTTCAATGTTTCAAGGGGGTTTTTATTACTTTGAACCTAATATAGTTTGTTGTTTGGTCATCTTTGGTCTACAAACAGTCAATTTGCTTTGAATGCTATTGATTAACAATTTGGATAAAATAGCTGACTGGTATTGTGATAAAATAACAACAAACTCTTTGTGTAGGAATCATGGTTTGCTTTCTTCTTTCTATTGTCACAGTAGATGTTTCTACCTTTATTCTATTTTTGTTCAGAATATCTGATTCCTCCTGTCATGTGACAAATAATAATACACAGATTTTCAAAAGCTAGCTAGCAGGAAACACTTCCATCTGCTTGGAAAGCTTTGGGTCAAACCTTCAGAAAAGAAATCCAAACTGCTTTACTCACTGTAAGAAGTGCTAAAACTAAACACCTGTGAGAGAACTATAAAACCATATGGGCATTCTAAATAATTGTGTCAGAATTCCTTTATTTTAAATAAAAAATATATGATCCACTTGCTTTAGGTGTCTCCATTTGGCTTTTAGACCAAGTATAGTAACTGAGGAAAGCACCTTTCAATCCTTGAATGCACACTGGAAGACTCTCATTTGACACTGTTTGATTTCTTCTGTACTCATAGAACCATAGGACTTTCAGTTAGGCATAGGTTTTTTTCCCTGTATACATCTTATTTATTCTATTTCTTATATTTCCACAGAGAAATGATATGAAAACAATGTCTATCTTACTTTGAAACTACTGGAATTCATTTATTTTCCATGTTATTACTGGAAGGTTCCTGAAGAGATTCTAATGCACTAGCAACTTAACCAGGTGGTTCTTGAGATGCTTTGTTAAAGACCTTTCAGATTGGAAACTCCCCACCTTTCCCAGACAGTTAGTTCCCATTCTTCTCATCTGACCTTTCAAAAGTTTTTCTAAACCTCCCATGCTTCACTTTAAGCTCCCAGGTTTCCCAGTTAACTTGGTCTTGGAAAGCTGATTGTTCCTATTCTCCTGGGAAGAGGCAGAATGATAAGGGTGACAAGGATGACACACACTCCTTCCACCTTCTCCAGACTAACCAACTGACTCTTCTTCAAGGGGAATATTTATTAGTCCTCTGAAAATTCTCATTCTTTTCCTCCAGACTAAGCAGCTGGTCCCTATTTTTCTTGACAGTGTTGTTCCAAATTGCATGTGATACTTTAGCTGTGATCTCTATGACATCCAGTGCACAGCTAGGCAGGAAAATGATTTCACATTTTTGAGAGGCCATATGCCCGTTTCTACATCTATTCATCACAGAATCCCAGAATGGGAGGGATTGGAAGGAGCCTTTGGAGATCAGCTAGTCCAACCCCCTGCCACAACAGCCTCAGCTACAGCAGCTGGCACAGCATCACATCCAGGTGGCTTTGGAATGTCTCCAGAGATGGAGACTCCAGCACCTCTCTGGGCAGCCTGGGCCAGGGCTCTGCCACCCTCCAAGGAAAGAAGTTCCTCCTTAGGTGCAGATGGAACTTCCAGTGTTCCAGTTGGTGCCTGTTCCCTCTTGTCCTGTCCCTGGGCACCACTGCCAGAAGCCTGGCCCCATCCTCCTTCCCCCCGCCCATGCAGTATTGCTAAGCATTGAGCAGCTCCCCCCTCAGTCTTCTCCTCTGCAGGCTAAGCAGCCCCAGCTCTCTCAGGCTCTAGCCAGGAGAGAGATGTTCCAGACCCCCACTCATTTCTGTAGCCCTTTTCTGTACCCCTTCCAGAAGTTCCCTGTCCTTGAACAATGCTGGCTCATGGTCATCCTGTTGTCCACCAGGACTGTCAGGTCTCTTTCCACATAGCTGCTTTCCAGTGGATCTGTCCCTAACCTGGACTGCTGCTTTGGGTTATTCCTTCCCAGGTACAATACCCTACACTTGCTCTCGTTGTTCACCATTTCACAACAGCATGACACAGCTCTCTTACTCAGTTTTGTGCTCTCCAGCCATTTCTCCTCTGGATGTTATTTATGCATTTGGATATTCCTGCCCAACTGTAGCACTTCCTGTGGCTCTGCTCTGAATTTCATCCCTTTTCCCATTCCAGTTCATTCTCTCAAATTGAACAGGTCTGTTTTGAATGTAGCTTCTACTCTCCAACATACTGCCTGTCCCTCCTAGTATGGTATCATCAGGAAACTTAATGAGAAAACTCACTGCTCTATCATGCAATTCTTTAATGAAGATATTTAATAGAAGATAGAATGGACTCCTGCTAAAAGCCCTCTATGCATCCTCCTATCTTGACAGAGAACTGTTAATAATTCCAGTCTAGGTACAGTTTCTATTCTATAATATCATCATTTAGACACCTTTTCTTACTAGTCTAGGAGAATCCTGCTTGTGAAGAGCTAGTATGAAGATTTCTCCAAGTGTATAGAAAGAACTGAAGTCAACTCAGATAGCTTGTAGTACTTGGCTCCTTCTTTTTATCTTCTTTTTATGGAAAGTTTTCCTTTCTCTGGCCTTTCAGTACAACATTTCATTCCCATGACATCTTTAAAATGACTCTAAACTACAATCAGCTGCTCTTTCCAACAATAGCTTTTAAATGACTCTTAATGGCTCTAAAATACAATCAGCTGGTCTTTAAGTACCTAATGATGCTGTTCATCAGGATCACCTGCCCTGAAAATACATAACTTACCTGTTGAGCCTAGCCCCTGGACACACATAGACATATATGTCTAGACACCTACTTTAAGATGTCTTGGGGAATGGTTCAACTGAAACATAGGTATCTGATGGCATTTCAGAACTGTAGGCAACCTTCCTGGCCTCTAGCTTCCACTCCAAAGGGACATGCCTCTCCTGTAGGACCTATATCATATCTTCCCTCAAATACATAGTTAATTTACACTAAGGTAAAATTGTATTAACACCTATATTTAAGCAACAGAATTGTGCCTGTGCAGCCAAAAAAGTCCAAAACAATCATTCAGTTGCTCATTGCTCATTGGAATTGTTCTCCTGGACTGTTTTGACTGGGTCACCAATGAGCATTGTGGAGATACCTACCCTCACATCAAACCACTAGCTGTAGACACTCAGAGCTTGATTCAGTTGCAAAGACACAGGTATTTTTGCCCACTTAACTGGGAAACAGCATCTTGCCTCTCTTGCAGCTGATAGTCCAGGAAGGCATAAGTAGCCTTTAGCTCCTGTATCATACCTACCATCTCTGGAGACACTCAAAACCTTCCTGGAGCCCATCCTGTGCAACATACTCTAAGTGACCCTGCTCTGCCAGGGGGATTGGACTAGATGATTCCAGAAGGTCCCTTCCAACCCCTCACATTCTGGGATTCAAACAGCACCAGATGCCTATGATTAGCAAATTAATCAAGGCCCTGAATTTCAGTCTTAATCTGGAATTTAATCCTGTTCTTGGAGTTGAACTGCTTTGTTTACCCTCATCTTCTATGGCACCTAGGGTAAGTTTTGCTGCTGCTGAGGTAAGTGGACCTTTTGTTATTGTAAAATACAGTTGCCACTTACAGCCTTGTTTCAGTCCTTTAGCTGTGACTCATTTTTCTTATTCATAAACCAGAGAAAAACACTCAGGGGTTATAGGGTTTAGAGAAGAACTACACTTAATAAGTGAAATGAATATCCCCAGGTAGCAGTTATTATCTAAGTCCCATTTTTTATTATTGTTATCCAAAGGAACTTAGGGAATTGATATAAATTCTAAAATGAAAGTATCTCTTGTTAACAATGGATAAAAAGTCTGCAGTTGCCCTTGCTGAAATTCAGGCCCTTTCTCAATGAGCCATTTCTGAAAAGACTGCTTGAAAGGTGATGATGGAAAATATATGATTGCCATGAATCCAGCAACAGTTCATGATAACAGACCAATCACCAGAACAAAGCCACAGTGAAATGCAGGCATGAATATTACCTAAACCACTTGGTAAGCAGGAGGCCAACAATTTCCCAAGCTTCTTGTGGAAACACCTGCTTCATGAAGTGTAATGATTTTGTTTTCAGATCTGTTTGGGACAAACTCTATAATTTTGCTAAATGTCACAACCAGGTAGATAATAGCCCCCACCACAGTGCTGTGCACTGTAGACCCAGGGGCCTGATGTTCAGGTTCACTTCAAGAAGATCATGACTATGATCTCAAAAGATCCCTTCTAACCTTCATACCTAAATAATCAGGAGGATGCTCTTGCTCATACTGGCCAAAATAAATACATACATAAAAACTATAATCCAGATAATGGCCAAAGCAGTCATTAGATCCACTGATTTGATTCTCTGGCTTCAAAACCCAGATATTTCTGCTTGTTATTCTGTATCCTAAAGTCAGCCTAAAAAGTATTTCTCACTTTTCTGGTGAATGACTCAAGAGTGATAGAAGATCTACCCAAAGCTTTTTGTTTCTACCCAAAGTAATGATAGTTTCTTGTGCACTTGAAGTGGTCTCAAGCTCTGCAGAGGGATGTGCTTCAGAGCTGTACAGACAATATATCTAAGAGACAGAGACAGGGCTTTAGACATACACCTCTTCAGCCTGGCTTAGGAACCCTTTGTGCTCAACCTCTTGACACATTTAGGAGCCTGAGTCAATGTCAGTAATTTGTGAGTGAATATAGAGTATTTTCTGCTGTTTGGCATGTCAGATGGGTGCATGTGCTTGGAAAAGTTGCATCACTCTGTAGAGGCTGGTCAAGACAAAACAGGAGACATAAGAACATGCTGTTCCTTGGTCATGAACTTAGGAAACTGAAAGGGTAGAGTCCTTTCAGTGTGGTTGCTCTCTCACTTTCACCTGCTGTTGCTAGAATTCAGGACAAAAGCTACAGTAATTAGTTTCTTGCTGGGCCAGCCTAATGTAGTCCACAAGAGCAGGAAATTATAAGTAGCTCTCCAATGTCTTCCATCCTAGTTGTCCCAGCTTCTGAGTGCACTTGCACATTCAATTACAAGAGAATATTTTGAAAGGGCCAGGTCTGAAGCATCTTGATTCTATGTTTTTTACCTTTCCCTGGAGCTTGGGTTGAAACAGTTTTCAATTTGCTGCATCAGGAGAATTCTGTGGCTGTGTAAATCTCCTCTGACCCACCTGAAAGTACTCAAGAGAAGGCCTTGATTTTTAAAGCAGCAGTAACTCATTTCCAAGTGCTTTAAAAATCAGGCCACTTGAAGACAAACTACCAAGCCTCCTAGACTCTCTTCCCATCTTCTTCCTCCACTTCACCTCTTTCCTGTTTGCCCTCACTCCCAAAGCAGACACAAGTTTGAACAGTTGGCCAAAATGCTTCTATTTTTCTGTGTTACTTTCTAAATCATGTCCTTTTTTCCCCTCCCCTCAGAATAAGTGCTTTGATTCATGCCATCTGAACTCCAGAATCCTTTCCCTCCATTCAAGCAAAAAAATTGCCAACATCTGTTCCAAACCTGTTCCTCTTCCTCTGCTTTCAGTTAGAACTTTTCCTCCTGCCTGAGAGTTTAAAGCTAAATTGCAGGCTTTAAAAAAATGCATTTTTTTCTGAGCTTGCCCAAAGTTCAGTGCTTTGGAAACAAAAGGCATCACTGGAGTTCCACTGCAGAGAGGAAGCTGATCTCCAGCATTAATTATTTGAGGAATCAGAATAGCTGCAAATTTTGAGTGACACTATATGATGCTTCAGCAAAGAAAATGGCTTCTGCTGAATGCAAGCTCCATTGACATCATTGGCAGCTTTCATGCCTAGAATTTTTAAACAGGACTCTCTTGTCTATTTTCCATTTTTTCCCCCTCATTTTTCTTAAGAAAAGCATTGTGCAAATGTTCTGTGGAAGTGTTTTCAGCCTGAAGTTCTGTCACACATACAATGACATTGCATTTCAGGGCCTATCCTGCTTACAGGATAAAATCCTGAACAAGCAACAAAGAAAGCACAATCCTAACTCTTTGAGAATTATTTACAATAAACAATGATAAAAAGGATAAAAACTATCAAAAATTGGAAGGTTTTCTTCCTAGGTTTATCAATGGTTTGTAATGCATGGGTATCTATGCCTGGTATCTTCTAATCAGTTTGAGAATGAATTTGCAGGCAGAGTTAGCAGGAAAGATAAGCTGAAAGGGATCTTCAAAGTGAAGGCTGGTGCTCAAGTCAACACAGATGAGGGAGCCAGTGGAGGACTAGGAAGAGAGGTGATGTGGAACTGTTCCTTCCCTCCAAGGTCTCAGAGGTCTGGTACTATTTGTAGTGCTCTTCCAAATCGACATGAATCCTTTGAAAGTGACATATGCTTCACTCAGCTGCCAAACATATGCTTCTGACAGCCACATATTTCTCCCATTCTCAAAACCTGCATCCACTATCCTTTCTGAATGTAAGAGAGCCTTCAGGAAATAAGCTGGGGGAAGAATCTAGATGAGCCTTCAGGAAATGAGCCAGGGGAAGAATCTAGATAAGACTGTAAAAGTACTGGTGAAAAAAATGAACCAGTAAGAGTCAGCTAAGAGGCTGGATAATTGGGTGGAAGTTTTGGCCAAATTAATGGGTAATTAGAAGTTAGGAGGATACAGGCTTTGTTTCCATGAAAGGCATAGGGCTCCTCTTCATTAAACAGATGCCAAGAAGAACCAAAGTGGCTCTTTGGATGACCAGAGATCATCATTTGTCCAAGTGTTTTGAGTTTCAGCTTGCTTAGAAGTTTCATACTTTCTTCCCTGCTAAGACTCTTCACTGCAGGGATCTGCACATGGACATGAGCTATTTGAAACCTTTTTCCTTGATTTTCCATGCAACACCCAGAATCCCAGAATGTTGGGGGTTGGAAGGGACCTCTGGAGATCAGCTAGTTCAACCCCTCCTGCCACAGCAGGCTCACCTGCAGGCTGCACAGGATCACATCCAGGTGGCTTTGGAATGTCTCCAGAGACTCCAGCACCTCTCTGGACAGCCTGGGCCAGAGTTCTGCCACCCTCAGGGGAAAGAAGTTCCTCCTTAGGTTTAGATGGAACATCCTTGTTCCATTAAAATGACTGCATTAGCAAAACTGCTATAAGGCATGTTCCTGCCAAAAGCAGAACTACAGAAGCAAAAAACTTGGTCATTTTTTCTAACAGAAAGTGTAAGAGAGAGAAGATTTTTCCAAGTTCTATGTGGTATCTATCAATGATGTTACTCTAACAATTTCAGGAAGTCAAGAATCCTCTAGAGGCTGAAAAACATCTTGTACTCTGCTGGGAATATTTTAAGCAACCTGGAATTATTCATATAGAGTCTTTTATTACCAAAAGTAAATACAAAAATCACATCTTTCAGCCCAAACAAAGCAATAAAACACAGCTTCCTGAAGGCAAGTACTTCACTGCATTTGTACTGGTACTCAGTTCAGTTGGATTGACCCTGTCTTTTCTTTCTTTTTGTCCTGTGGTAAAGTAAGTGGAAAAAGATTGGGGGAAGGAAATCTTTACAAGACTGGCAGTTCTTGGTTTGATCTCTCAGGGTAGGGAACAGGCTGCAAGTAGAAAACATGCTTGACAGGAGCTGTGAAAACAGGGCTATGAAAATAATGATTCCATAGCAGGCAGTGTATGGAGATTTGTGTTCTTTTCAGCTGCTATTCCTGGCTAAGGAACTGTGTTTTGGGCTTTAGTCTTTGGGAACCAGGTAAGCAGTGGTGAAAAATGCATATATTACTTAGAGCTCAGATGGTAGCTGACAGTCACCTGGATCAGAAATAGTGTAGCCAGTAGGACCAGAGAAAAGATTGTCCTCCTGGACTGGGCACTGCTGAGGCCACACCTCGAGTTCTGGGTTCAGTTTTGGGCTCCTCACCACAAGAAAGACATTGAGGCTTTGGAATGTGTCCAGAGAAGGGCAAGGAGGCTGGAGAAGAGTCTGGGAATGAGTCTTCTGAGGAGCAGCTGAGGGAACTGGGCTTGGTTAGTCTGAGGAGGAGGAGGCTCAGGGGAGACCTTAGCTCTCTCTACTACTGCCTGAAAGGAGGTGGTAGTGACATGGAGGTTGGTCTCTTCTTCTGGGTTACCCTCAAATGGCCTCAGGTTGCACCAGGGGAGGTTTAGATTGGATGTTAGGAGGAATTTCTTCCCAGCAAGAGTTGTTAGGCATTGGCCCAGGCTGCCCAGGGCAGTGGTGGAGTCACCATCCCTGGAGGGCTTCAACAAACATCTAGATATGGTCCTTAGGGCCATGGTTCAGTGACATGGTGGTGCTAGGTTAATGGTTGGACTTGATGATCTTAGAGGTCTCTTCCAACATTAAGGATTCTGTATTCTAAAGATAAATGCAGATCCAGACCCATATACACATGCAGAACTAGAAATGAAATGTTGCCCTTCTTTGGACATGCTCCAGCAGCAAAATGTCCTTTTAGTGAGGGCCACAAAAATTCAGTTATTCAAAATGCAATTGCTCTGCTTTTAGTTGCATTTATGGGAGGGGGAAAAAAAGTGTTACTTTTTGTTTTCTTAATTTGGAAATGAATCTGCAGGTGCAGGGAATGAAGGACTGTGTTTTGAAAAACATCACAGTGACTAAGCAGCCCTGCTGGAAGCATGAAAAGGATTCTGTGGAATTTCAACATTATTTTATGGGGGGGGGTGGAAAAAAAGTAAGATAAGAGAAAGTCTGTCTGCATCTCTGCCTTCTTTCCTCCCTGCCACAATAAATGCCACAGGACTTCCCACAGCTGACTATGGAAATGAGCTAAACCTGGAAGAAACACTTTCTCCTCAGCTCACTCCTTCTCCTTATGTAAATTCTAAATGTGCTCAGGAATACTCATTAGCACATATTAAGATTTGTTTCAACATCTTGCAAAGACCAGATGGAGAAAAAAAAGATGAGGAAAACTGAAGAAAGGATGCAAGAAAATTGAAGAGGATAAAAAAGGGAAATTAAAGAGAGGAAAGGCTAGAAGAAAAGGAGCCAGAAAGGAGGTATACTTGTGGTGTCCTTTGCATGCTAGATAATAACAAACTTCTCAAGTTAAAAACTCAAACACCTATTGCAGTGGCTATAAAGTATAATTCAGATCAACAGGTAATGCACAGGAATGACCTTAAGTGCTACATGTAGCTGACCAGGTATTTATAGCACTGCCTTTCCTGACTGTTCACCCAGTGTTGCCAATACTCACACTTGGAAGGACCTCTTTATTCCTTCACTCAACAGTCTTCATGATATTCCATGATATACATCAAGTTAAAACCACACATGGTCCATGGCAGGGTTACACATAGCAAAACACCATAGTGCTGTAAGCTCTGTTGTATCACACTGACTTATTCCAGTCCTTCAATCTTACTGGTTTGGTTTAGGGGGGGGGTTATCACCTACTTGTAATGGCAGTAATTTTAGTTAAAGTGACCAGCTCTCAGCTATATGTGAGACTAAACCAAAGGTGGAAGATGCAGGATGCCAATGTCACCCAGACTGGGTTTTTTAGTTCACCATAATACCTGGAGAGTGACTATAAAAGGAGAAGAAATGACTATGGAATTCTACAGATGGCTTTAGCATATTAAGAATAATTTAGAGAGAGGGTGGTAGTCACTGAAGGATACTTTAAGCCAGATCAGGGCTATCTTTCCCAGTTAACAAGAAAAAAATGTGGTTTTTTTGGTTTGAAATGTGTGCTCAGTTTGCCTGTTCCACTCCAGGTAAATGGTTTCACTTTTTATCCATCTGCTATTTAGAAGTAGGACTGTTAAAATTTCTCTGCATAATTGAATAATTTGTTTGAATAATTTGTTTGAATAATTTCAAACAAAGTTTATTGATAAGACACAGGTCTGACCCTTCTGGAAATTCTCCTCTTCATTTGCACTTGTTCCACAACAGAGCATCCTGAGTGGAGCTTATGCTGTCAGTGCTTGAGAATCAACCCTTGGCCACCAACAAGATGTCTCATGAGAAACAGACAGTAACAAATAATCCTTGTGGCCCTAAATCAGAGGGACCTAGACCAGAGGGCATGTGGAAACTCCACCACTGTTAGCAAAGCCTTTAGCATGTCCACCCAGTGCCTGTTGAGTGATCTTTCTCATCATCTAGCTACCTCTATCTTACCCAACATTATTCCTGCCAGAATTCCCTTCCCTTTCAGCCCAGGAATCCCCACCACACTGACCACCTTGTGTGCCTGTGTCTTGTCCTGAAGGCTAACTGCTTCCCAGGTGAATGCCATGGTGATTTTACAGAAGAGAAGAGGAGACAGTGCTTTATCCTTCAGCTCCAGGGGGACTATGGAAAAGGTCAGGTATCCAGCAATGGAAAGAAACCTTCTTGTCTTCCTTGGTTCAGTGTGGCTATGTTGAATTATAACCAGTGTGATAATTCTGGAATTTATTCCAGTGGATTTTGTATGAACAGAACAATGACTCAGTCTATGGTGCAGAAAGAAACAGCCTGCAGTACCAGAGTGCTTTTGGCCAGTGCTGTCCTACCTGAGAAGAGTTCTCCTACAACAGGCATTGTCCTGTGGCTTTCTGCAGGGTCTGGCTTATTTTCTTCTTGTCTTTCATTTAGTGCTGGTTTATTTAGGACAGTCACAGAGATGCTGCTTTGCAAATTCATTAGCATTGTTTCTCAACATTTCCCAGCTGAAACCATGGTGAGAGAGATCACCATGCTTCCAACTCCCTGCTAATCACTTTCTCCAAGGAAACATAGGTTTCAGATTGAGGTTGATAATGAAGCAACTGCTTGTCTACAGCTACCCTCATAAGTCTTTTTTTCTTCTCTCTCTTTTCTTTCTCTTTTTTTTTCTTCCTCTTTTCTTGGTTCTTTTCTTCCTTTTTCTCAGCACAACAGCCTTTGTGCTTTCCAGGTCACTGCAAATGGGATAGAATGCTCTGAGCTATGTGCCCTACTGAGTGGAACTGTTTTGTTCACATGCATTGATGCTCCCTTTGGAAAGAAAGAAAGAAAGATAAATGCACTGAGGAAAATGCAGAGGTGATATTATTTTTATTCTCTGCTCTAAGTTGAACAAAACAAACACATGACATTCAAATCCTTCTGTATTTGAAATACTTTACAGATGTGGTCAGGTGCTGATAATTCCATTTTGCTATGGTGTTTCATCATTTTTATTGCACTACAAGATGAATGTTTCTATGATGCTGCTCTATTTATGCAATGACACTTTAAGGTAGTAGCATTTCCCAATGAAAACTTACTTCTTTATGGATATTCTCCCTGCCTAAACAGTCTTTTGTTCTTGTATTATTCTAACATTTAGAATATTCAAGAAAAAAAGAAAGTGAGAGCTTTATAAAACAATGCAACAGCACTGAAATAATCAGAGTAAGTGCAAAATCTTGGTTATTTGAAAGGATCTCAAGGAGAAAGCAACATAGCCTTTGCACAGAAATACAACAAGTGCTGGCTGGCCTGAAATGCAACACAGAAAAAAAGGTGAGGTGAGGGAAATCTTTGGTGCAAATACATGGCTTTTAGAAATCTGGGGAAAAAAGAGGGAGAGAGAGAAAGAGGGAGAGAGAGAAAGAGGGAGAGAGAGAAAGAGGGAGAGAGAGAAAGAGGGAGAGAGAGAAAGAGGGAGAGAGAGAAAGAGGGAGAGAGAGAAAGAGGGAGAGAGAGAAAGAGGGAGAGAGAGAAAGAGGGAGAGAGAGAAAGAGGGAGAGAGAGAAAGAGGGAGAGAGAGAAAGAGGGAGAGAGAGAAAGAGGGAGAGAGAGAAAGAGGGAGAGAGAGAAAGAGGGAGAGAGAGAAAGAGGGAGAGAGAGAAAGAGGGAGAGAGAGAAAGAGGGAGAGAGAGAAAGAGGGAGAGAGAGAAAGAGGGAGAGAGAGAAAGAGGGAGAGAGAGAAAGAGGGAGAGAGAGAAAGAGGGAGAGAGAGAAAGAGGGAGAGAGAGAAAGAGGGAGAGAGAGAAAGAGGGAGAGAGAGAAAGAGGGAGAGAGAGAAAGAGGGAGAGAGAGAAAGAGGGAGAGAGAGAAAGAGGGAGAGAGAGAAAGAGGGAGAGAGAGAAAGAGGGAGAGAGAGAAAGAGGGAGAGAGAGAAAGAGGGAGAGAGAGAAAGAGGGAGAGAGAGAAAGAGGGAGAGAGAGAAAGAGGGAGAGAGAGAAAGAGGGAGAGAGAGAAAGAGGGAGAGAGAGAAAGAGGGAGAGAGAGAAAGAGGGAGAGAGAGAAAGAGGGAGAGAGAGAAGGAGGGAGAGAGAGAAAGAGGGAGAGAAAGAAAATTTCTTGCTGTAAAAAGAATGGAGCTAGGGAGCTCACCTTGTCTTGGGTGTAACTTCTGAGTTTTTCATCTCTGCTATTTTGTGAGTACCCTAAGACTGATGAATTCTAGTACAGAAGAGAAGCAGAAAAAGCAAATGACCCCTTGGGAGTAAGAGTGGAACCAAATACATTCAATACAATGAACTTTTAGTAGTCATTTTGGGAAAGGGAGAGAAGGGAAGAGAAGAGAAGGGAAGAGAAAAAAGCTTTGAAACTATGGCTAATCATGATCATAAATATAATATTCTAAACATGTTTTGAGTGTTATACCATGAAGCAAGCTGGATGGAAGCCTCCTTATGCATGTCTGTAGAAGAGCAAACCATTAAAGACATTTAGTTTTCATCTCTAACAGGCTGAAGAACTCAGCTAACAGATTCCCTTTTCCTGGGACATCATCATTTTTGTAGCTATGGTAAAACTTCTGGAATATACATTAAGAGGAGAAAATTCTGTGAGTATTTTTTCATAATGTCAACAGAAGAATTGGTGTGGAATCACCTATACATTGGCAAAAGTTCTTTCCTGACCATAGCATGTGTATACACACATATCTGCACACACACCACTATGGAACTCTACAACTACCTGAAAGGAGGTGGTAGTAAGGTGGAACTCAGTCTCTTCTCCCAGGTAACAAGTGATAGGCCAAGAGGAAATGGCTTCAAGTTGCACCAGGGGAGGTTCAGATTGGATATTAGGAAGACTTTCTTCACTAAGAGGGTTATCAGGCATTGGGCCCAGGCTGCCCAGGGAGGTGGTGGAGTCACCATCCCTGGAGGGGTTCAAAGAACATGTAGATGTGGTGCTTGGGGCCATGGGTTAGTGGTGAGCATGGGAGTGTTGGGTGGATGCTTGGACTTGAAGATCTCAGAGGGCTTTTCTAACCTGAATGATTCCATGATTCTATGAACTATAAACACAAAGACATCATTTGAGATTGTTCCATATTTAGGGCAGTTATACTGTTCAAAGTATCTGTTAATTTCCCAATGCCATTATTTGCCCATCTACACTCAAGAACTAAATCATTGCATAAACTTGATTTGATTTTCTTTTTCAACTATAGGTCAATAGTTCATAACACCCTGGCTGCTTTACTTGTTCTCTTTCTGCTCACCAGTGTGCTGTGGGAAACATAAACAGATAAATGGGAAACATTAACAGATAAACTGACTCCACTGCAGGAAAACTCACTTATGCAGATTATGACTAGAACTGATGGAAACAATCCAGCTCTGTGTCCTGTGTCCCAGAAAGAGGGATGAGCCCAGCTTCTCCAAGTCCGAAAGACCTGGACTAAATCTAGCCCAGCATGTTTGCATGGGTCCATTTTCAGGAAGGGACTGGTCAGGGACTGGTCACTCCTTTAAGTGCTTTACTGGAGCAGTACCAGAGTGTTCAGTCCTTTGCAACATTGAGATTTATGGACCTCTCTGCTTCCCTCGACTTTGGAGCATGTCTTCACTTCTGACTCAGAGGCAGACTGCCACCTTCTGAAGCACTAACATCATTGCCTCTAGGATCTGTTTTTTCTGGGGAAGTTTCCAAGCAGTTATAAATCAAACCTTGAGGCTGGCAAGTGTAAGAAGTCAGAGCAGATCTCAGGCTCAGGCAGTATCTCTGCTGGGTTCCTGATGCACATGTTCTCAAGTAAAACACACCCATATGAGCAGCGTGTCAGGGGAACTTTATCCAGCTGGAACACCAAAAATTAGCAAAACAAGAAAGTCATCCAATGTCATTAATTATCCTGGACTATCTTCTACTGAGGGTGTCCTTTGTCCTCTGCTGTGAGCCTTGGATGTTTAACCTGAGTTTCAGGACAAGCTGCCTAACCTCAAGTTTTCATTCTAGGCACGCTTCAGTTTCCAAAGTTCTCCCCAGGCACTTCAGTGCAGAATCTCTTTGATTCCTTGCAAAATGAAGTTTGACAGATCTTATTATGAAGAAACACTTCATTTGAAAATGTACAGAGTAGCTCCAAGAAAACAGCAGCCAGCTCAGAAAACCTTGTCAACAGTGCAGGCCTTCTACAGATGCAACTGACAAAACCAAAGCCATTTTTATCCATTAAGAGGGAAGTTTGCAAACAGCTGTGAGTGGAATCTGTGAAGGTTCTCTTGCTCTAAGACTCTTAGCCAGCAAATGCTGAGAATTTCTAAATTTGCTCTGCTGTCCTGAGAGCACTTACAGACAATTCAGTTAATAACCCTGTCATCTCTCCTGCTGGCTGTGGGAGAAACCTAGGTGGAGTATTTTTATGCATCAGGTCTTGTGGTACCTGTTCCTTTGAGTAGGTGTAGAAGACATTTCACAAGTGAACTGACTCAATCCCAGGCTACATGAAACCAGCCTGCCAAAACCATCTTGTCCTTCTCAGCAGAATGCTATAATTTATGTGAAATCAGTGAGTAATGTCCACCTACAAAAGGCTTGGATTTAGCTCTGGAGTTTTCCCCAAATCCCTCCTTTTCTCTCTTCTTTCCCTTCCCCTTTCTTCTTCCTCTTTCCTTTCCCCTTTCTTCTTCCTTCTTTCTTCTTCTTTCTTTCTTCTTAGGACAAGAGGAAATGGCCTCACGTTGCACCAGAGGAGGTTTAGATTGGATATTAAGAAAAAGTTCTTCCCAGAAAGAGTTGTGAGGCACTGGCCCAGGCTGCCCTGGAGGGCTTAAAAAAACATCTAGATGTGGTGCTTAGGGCCATGGTTTAATGGCATGGTGGTGCTAGGCTGATGGTTGGACTTGATCTTAGAGGTCTCTTCCAACCTTAATGATTCTGTGGATGCTTAGGAGAAAAGAACACAGATTCTACTGCCACTCCCCAGGGGTTATTTCCATCTTTGGCTTTTTCCTGTATTTTTTTTAAATCTCCTTCTCCATTTATATCAAAAAAAGCTTCTAGTTTGCAAATCTCACCCTTTTGTTGTGAGCCATGACTGACACCTTGAGAAAAATCAATGCCTTCAGCAGCCAGGCACTTAGGGAGGACTTGCTAGCTCTATGAGAAGCCCATCTGACCAGGTGCTGCATTTCTGTACCAAAGAGAATTCACAAGAGTCAGCACCAGAAACATCTTCCAGAAACTTTCCCCCTTGCTATCCTTTTGTTTTCTTTGGATACATTTTCTGTTGTCTCTGCTAAGAAAGAGAATCCAGATACAAGAATAGACCCAGATTTTCTCTTCCTGTCACAAAGGACTTCATAAATTATTCTTGATACCATCCAAAATATTGCCCTAGAGGGAGGACAATACACTTCTGCACCAGCATGATTTAAAATGCAAGTTTTACTTGACTGAATGCTCAGAAAAGAAGGCAGCAGATTCACTGCCATCTTCCTTTTAATGGTTCATGGTGTGGGGGAACAGATTCCTTTCTGTGGACCATGGTGTCTCATGGTGCAGTTAGGGTGAGTATAAGGGGAGGCAACCAGCACTGCTCCCCTCAGACACAGGGTGTGCACAACCTAGCTCATGGGATGACTGCATGACCACAACCCAGTGATTCTCTGGTGCTCCACTTGGATGACAGAACATTCATCAGCTTACCTACCACTTGAACAGAAACACTTGGGATGCTTTTCCAGCTCTAGCACAACCACCAAAAGTCTGGATGTTTAATATTAGATGCAGCTGCCTTGACAATCCATGACAGTGTAGAATTTTTAGGGGTTTTTTTTAGCTTTTTCTCACTTTTGGGCATATAAGTGAGGATGTGAGGGTGTGCAGGTACAGAGAGCTGTCAGTTACCTCCTGGTCTAGTTTCTTGGCAATGAAGTCATTCAGAAATAAAGCTCCATGCAAGTGACAGTAGCTTTGAAAGAAACATAAAAACCTCTATTTTATATGATGGTATTTCCTCCATAGGTATTGCTGAAACAGGAGACCTAATTAGTTTATTGGCTGTATGCAAATAGACAAAGTGTAACAGGTTACACCCTAGCTAAGGGGTGGCAGCAGGAAGAGAAAGAGCAAGAGAAAGAAATCATGGTTCTGTTGTTACAAAGAAAGCAGCAGAGTCTTTGGGAAAATGTGCTGAAGGACTGGCCTTGAAATCACTAGATTGCAATAGGGCAATCTAAAAACAATGAGTATTGTTAACTAGGCATTCAATTCTATATTCAATTCTATATTCAATTCTATATTCAATTCTATATTCAATTCTATAGCATAAGAATATATAATATGATATATAATATCATATATAGCATTATCAAGGTTGGAAGAGACCTCCAAGATCACCAAGTCCAACCATCAACCTACCACTGTCATCTAAAACCATGTCCCTAAGGCTAAACCAAGCCCCTAAGTCCTACATCTAGACACATATACTATAATAAATATAGTAAATATATAATATAATAGATGTTGTCACCTGCTCTACCTACAATTGTATTAATAACAGAGTGCACAGAGATGCTGTGACCTCCATCTGCAGCAGCACACTGAAGGATTCAGAAGTTCTTTGCTGCTTGTAAATACTCCTCCTATCTTGGGAGATGCTCCCAGGTGAATAATATCTGGAGGAGCTGATAAAGCAGTTCACCAAGATAAAGTGTTCTTACATTTCTGACATGCCAAAAAAACCCATCTGCTTCCTCCTTAAATAAAGCAGTGAATGAATATTCTCATCCAGCACTGCTGAAGCATGCAACAGAGCTTTACTAAAAGCCTTCCACTGCCCTCCAGATACACTTAAGAAAATAGCTCTAAATGGAAGGATGATACACATGGTAGCTAAAGGGAATGCAATCACATTCAGGGAAGATGAAGAACTCATAAGCTGCCACCTGCATTTCTGGAATGCCCAAGAGTTTTTGGGCTCTTGCTGTTGGCAATTCTAGCAAAACATTTCACAGCCTACAGCCAGGTCTGCTCCCAAAGCTTTCAGGTTGGGCCACAGGCTCTGGCTTGTGAGAATAACCCACCTCTAGTTACCTAGGAGTTGGAAAGACTATTAGAAATAAGGAATGGCCAGGAAATTCTTTGGGGAGGGATGCCATCCAGAGGGACCTGGGCAGGCTGGAGAGCTGGGCCCATGCCAACCTCAGGAAGTTCAACAAGAACAAGTACAAGGTCCTAAATCTGGGTTGGGGCAATCCCAAGCACCAGTACAGGCTGGGTGAGGATTGGCTTGAGAGCAGCCCTGCAGAAAGAGACTTGGGGGTGCTGGGGGATGAGAAGCTCAACATGAGCTGCCAGTCTGAGCTTGCAGCCCAGTGGCCAGCAGGTGGAGGGGAGGTGATTCTCCCCCTCTACTCTGCTCTCTTGAGACCCCACCCAGAATATTGCCTCCAGCTCTGGAGCCCCTATTACAAGAGGGATATTGGGGTGCTGGAGCAAGTCCAGAGAAGGGCCAGGAAAATGCTCAGAGGACTGGAGCACCTCTGCTACAAGGACAGACTGAGAGACTTGGGGTTGTTCAGGCTGGAGAAGAGAAGACTCCCAGGAGACCTTCTGGTGGCCTTCCAGGATCTGAAGGGGGCTACAAGAAAGCTGGGGAGGAACTTTTTAGGAGGTCAGGGAGTGACAGAACCAGGGGAAATGGATGCAAACTAGAGGAGGGGAGATTTAGATTGGCTATTAGGAGGAAGTTCTTCACTGTTAGGGTGGGGAGACACTGGAACAGGTTACCCAGAGAGGTGGTGGCAGGTCCATCCCTGGAAGCTTTTAAGGCCAGGCTGAGTGAGGCTGTGGGCAAGCTGCTCTAGTGGGAGGTGTCCCTGGCAGGCAGGGGGGTTGGAACTAGATGATCTTGAAGCTCCCTTCCAACTCTGACAGTTCTATGATTAAAAAACTAAGTAAGCAGGAGATTGCAGTGAGGTGGTGCTCGGTCTCTTTTCCTGGTTTACTGGTGAAAGAACAAGAGGAAATGGCCTGAAGTTGCACCAGGAGAGGTTTAGTTTGGATATTAGGAAACATTCCTTCACCAAAAGGATTGTCAGGTGTTGTCCCAGGCTGCCCAGGGTAGTGGTGAAGTCACCATCCCTGGAGGGGTTTAACAAACATCTAGCTGTGGTCCTTAAGGCCATGGTTTAGTGACATGGTGGTGCTAGGTTGAGATTTGGACTTGATGATCTGAGCAGGGACAGGTTGCTGATGTCAGAAGCAAGAGAACATGATTAACTTTGTTCTAGGTCATCAGTGGGAATACAGGAGACTATGTGTTGGCTTTAATCTAGTTGTACTCTGGTTGCAGAACTCCTCAATTTCAGATCTATTAGATGTCCTTCTAGACAGCTTAAAGAAAAAGCTGCTTCTTATAGTCCAGTTGTGTTAGTTGTGTTTGAGATAAGCTCTTAGAAATGATGCTGCTTTCTTTACTTTTCCCCTGCCATTATAGCACACTGGCCAAATGGGCTGTCCCCTAACTTGGCAGGGACTGAGTACTGTCAGTCTCCCAGGGAACTCTCTCCTAATCCTCTCAGCTGAAGGGCTGCTGAGCACAACTCTCCCAAGTGCTTTAACTTCATAACATCTTGACTCTTTGACCCTCCAGCTCCACCACAAAGCCTGAACTGAAACATCAAACAGCAGAGGCTTAAAACACCAACATGTCAAATCCTTCATAAAGGCTGGATAGGTCAGTGGTAAAATTTTTTAAAACCTTTTCCTTTTTCTGTGAATAAGACCAGGATTTTTTTCAAGTGTCTAGAATCCTGGAGTAAAGGCTCTTCCTAGGGTCTTTATCTCCTGTAGAGTTACTACCTCCTCAATAAGAAAATCCAGGTACTCTTGTTAAAGGCTATGGGGGCATCCTGAGCTTCCCCTCCCCTCTCTTCAACATTCTGCCTTTCTTGCCCTGGAAAACTCCCTGTTGAAAGGAGTATATTTCTTAGAATGAAATTCAGAGAGAAGGACTAGAATAGCTTCCTGCAGGCAGCTGCCAGGTTGATGTATCAAAGTGCTGTTGCTTTCTGAATGGAGTGGCACCAATCAGCAGGAACTGGCAGGCTGGGGCCATAATAAGTGTGGTGCCAGGCAGCAGGAATCAAAAGGAAAGGTTCAGCTCTGCTTGGATATTTAAAATGCCTGTTGGCTCAGGAGGGGAGTAGGGAAGGGAGTCAAGGAAAGGATGGCATCAGAAGAACAATTGGGTGAAGCACAGACAGCACCTGAATTCTCCTCCCAGAGCAGTGGTGTGAGAGCCAAGTGACCAAAGTTGAGGCATGAAATGGATCTTGCATCTGGGACCTCTGTCATTCCAAGTCCTCTTAAATACCTTTCTGTAGAGAAGGGGGAGATTCTTATAAGCCTGTCACATTTGTCACACTGACATCTTCCCAGACTGCCTTTCTGGACTCTAGTCCAAACATAGATGCCAAAAAACTCTGCTCTGCTGCTGCCTGATTCTGTCAAAACCTGAAACCTGTAGGCACCTGATTTTCTAATGAATAAAGATCCTCATTGCTTACCAAGATGGTGACACAAGCACCTCCAAAGCCTGCAGACTCAACTCCCTTCCCTTCACCCTGCCCTGGGAGGGGCTGTGGGTTCATGGGGGGAGCTGGTGACCCCCCCAAGAGCTGGCCCAGGGCAGGAGAGCACAGCTCAGCCACAGCACTCAGTGAGAGTAGGGCCAGGGGAGCCTGCTTCCACCTTCCCAGGAAATTTCTCTGGTGCCCAGGTTGTCACCATACACATGGTTGGTTTACTCCTCCTGTTGAAGCTTTTCCCCTCCCATTACTGAAGTGTGACTAGTGGGAGGATCAGGTGAAATCAGAGGGAGAGGATCAGGCTCTGCTTTCTGCTTCCAGGGCTCTTTCAGAATGCTGTCATATTCAGCTGGCCCAGTATAAAAAAAAACCACAGTGTTGGAGGGTTTGAGCAAGGACAAAACCTTGGTGGCCTCCACCTGAAGGAGTCCCCACAGCACCAGAAGGTACCTGTTGGAAACATGCTACTCAAAACCACAGAATCCTTAAGGCTGGAAGAGACTTCTAAGATCATCAAGTTCAACCACCAACCTATCACCACCATGCCACTAAACCACCTCCCTGCTATGTTCTGCCATCAGAGACCTCTTGCAGCCCTGGGACTGACCAAAGTAACTGCTGTGGAAACCAGAGTTCCTGGGCTCAGTGCTGTTTGAATCAAACTTTGGAATGTGAATCATGTTTTACTTGGGCTTCATTATTGTTCTTTAATCCCCTGCACTGTAAACATGAGATAAACCATTCCCTCCATGCAGTACCTGTGACCAGTGACTAAGGTCTCAGTGTTGATTCAGGCTCCTACATATATGACTGACTCCAATTCTCAGGCTGTAGCAGTACAGGTATCAAACCCAGGTAAAACCTGTCTTTTTCTGGCCTTCCCAAGTCATCTCTTACCCCCCAAACAATTAGCCTGATGTAAGATTTCTTGAGAGGGCTGCAATCTCAGGGTCATTCCTGTCCTTCCCCTCCCATGCTGCAGCTCTGTGGCTCCCACCTAACTCACCCAACTGTCTAGACAGTCATTTTCCTGCTGAATTGAGCAAAAATCTCACTGTGTATGAAAAAGGGTAAAGGGATATGGTATGGGATGTTACAACTGTTGTTCTGTAGTTTCTAGGAGACTAAAAGTCACCACCCTGCCAAATAGTGGAGACCAGAGGAGGGCCAGGAACCTGGCCAAAAGGGATTCTACCCTAAATTCCAGCAGTAGGAGTTCTCTGTGCTTCACAGAGCTATGGTACAGACCTAACTAAATACTCTGCCTACTTACTCCACTGATGAAAACAGTAAATGATGATGTCTGTGGAGTGGGATTAAGTGGAGATTTGGAAGAGTTTCTTTGCCTGGGAAAGGATCAGATAAAGGTAGCAGAGATCTGATTTCTCAGTTTATCTGAGCATGGCCTCTCAAAGATGATAAAGACTGAAAAGGTGATCACCAGCTGAAAAGGATATGGAATATTGATTCTATAAATGGATTCAGATATGGCTGCAGAATTTCCTCTCATCTGTCCCTTTGGGGAGTGCTCTCTAGTAATACTGAAGTTTCATGGCAAATCTCATGCTTAGGCTCTTCAAGGCTGCTTTGTCCCCCTGGAACTTGTCAATTGTATTTGCATCTCTTTTTTCTTCTATTTTGCACCCTGGTGTCCACTGAGGAACAGATTCTTGGGTACACATCCTGTGGCACTGCCACAGGCAGATGGCTTCTATCCTAGTGCATCATTGGCTGCCCTAGAATCCTGGATTTCTTTTTTATTATTATTATTTTAAAGGATTTTGCTCCATGCTGTGCCTTCAGTAGAGTGATATTTAGTATTACTGAACTTAAGGAGAGCTGTCAGAACAAGAAAGAATTATTGAAGGTATCAGAAATTGGTTTCCATTAAATAATCAAAAGTAAATTCACTTCCTTCAAAATGTTTGGGAAATCTTTAACCTAGAAAAAGACAGACAAAGCCAATAGCAAATGGCTGGAAATGGAAACTAAAAGCCTTCAGAATGGCAGCAATGTGCCAAGATAGAACAGTGGCAGTCATTAACCACTGGGAGAGCTAATTATGGGGAGGACATCATAACCTTTAGTCTCTGAATCACATTCCCCTCTCTCAGAACTGACAACTCTACTCCAAAACAGATCCTTCCAAGGGACTGTTGGTTCAGATTATCTGATTAACACTCTGCAAAAACTCTGAGCATACCATGAGCACTTCCAGCCTAAAGTTTTCACCCCCAATTTTATTTGGAAGCTATCTCCTTTGGCTTTCTGAATGGAATGAACCCCAAAGAGCTAAGTAGAGTTCAACTCTTCAGTGAAAGTCAAAATCAACTTGCTCTAACTGATAAAAGGCAATTTGAAGTTCTTGATTCTTGTTTCTTTTTAAGGCACTGTATTTACACTCCCCCTGGTTGTCATTGCACCTGAGAGCTTTGCAGGATATTAAGAAGGATAAAGAATTACAGAAGGAGGACATCTGTAAATCTACTAACTCTGAGGAGTATTAGGGAAAAGAATATCCTGATGACTTTGTAATTGTTAATTAGTGATTTGATTCCATTCCCCTGAAGAACCACACCTAGGCTGAGATGTGGAGCAGTACTGGATGGATCATTATCTTGATGCTCCAAACCTGTCCTGGCTTGATGTTGCAGTTTTATACATTCAAGTTTCCCAGCTTTCTTAAGGCAGAATTGAAGTGGAAGGTCTGGAGCAAGGAACCAGGTGCTGCCAGTGAAGGAGCACATGGTAAGGAAGCAGAGACACTGAGGCCACAGAGGACAGTAGGTTTGGGAAGTGATCACCTGCACTGAAGAGCCTGTGGGAGGAGTCTAAGGCTGTAGGTATGTGCTGAAGAACCCAGTGTTTGAAGCTGGTAAAGGAACTGAAGGAAACAGAGTCAATAAAACTGTTGACTTGATATTAGCTTTAATTCTCTTTATCTCAAGGGGAACAGAGATTGACAAGATCTAAAGCAGCTCTCTGCTTTGAGGTTAAAATTTGCTAGGAGAAATGTAACCCTGCAACCAGCTGAAGCCATAACAGTTAGTTTTCTATCTCCTTGTCTGGTGAAGGGCTGATGTGACAGCTGCCATGAGGCATCTCCAGTTATTCTAAGAAACAGCAAGAAGATGTAGGAAGATGTAGGAGTATGCCTGAGTGACAATAACTGTTCATTAGTCTCCTTCCTGATCCTGTCAAGCCTTTCTGCTGGACACCTGGTGCCATCTGTTTCCCTCCAGCTGTTCCCATCAGGGAGACTGGGGTAGTTCTGCTGCAACCCTGACTCCTGCATCACTTTGCTTATGCTGCTGCAGCCACTGCTCTGCCTTCAGTCAAGCATACTGCAAATGAGCTAGATTTAAGCTGAACCTCCCAAATTGTCCCAGACTTGGACTTGTCAGTGTTGAGGTTTGTGTAATGTTCATATTTTACTTCTAACACTTGTGTGGACCACAGGAAAGGTGGAAACCTAGCATCATCCCTCAAGACATCTGTAACAGAGGCTGAAAGGCTTCTGTTGAGGAAGCCAGGACTGCTGGGGGAGAATCAGAAGGAGTGGTCTTGTGATTAAGGCAGTCTAACAATAAACCTATCACTATTCCTGCCAGAATATTCCTACCTAAAGCTAAATTAGTCAAGATATATATGGTCTTTGATGCTTCAAACTAGCTGCCCAAATGAAAGGCTAATTTTAATCTTAATCTGTCTGCCTTTTTCTCCATATAAAATGCAGGTAATATCACCCCAAAAAGCACTGGATGAATAGAACTGACAGTGAGGAGCACCACAGGAAAATCCCCTAAGGCCATCTGTGATTCTGTCACATGGCAAGATTTGAGTAGCAGAAAATAAATGTGTCCATGGGCCATGCACTGAAATAGGAGGGTAAAACAAAAATATTGAGAAGCCACTCAGTGCTGTCCACCCAGGGCACTGGCTGAGACAGTCCTGCAGTAAAAATAGTCTGTGACCCTCAGTCAAACTGCCACAACTCATAGACAACAAGGGGACAGCCCAGGGCTTGTACAGACAGAAATGCAAGATAGAGCCAGAGAAAGCTTAATTCAGGCATTTTGTAACTTCTCAGTGCTTGCATTACCAACCTCACTCTAACTTTTCCTGGGCTTCTTCTTTAGAACATAGGTTGACTGGAGGTGAAAGGTATCCTCATAGCTTCACTGAGGTTCCACTCTCACCTACATATTCTTGACATCCTTCCAGAACAAGCCTCTTTCCTTTTAACACTGCAATTGTCCTGAGCCCCTGCTGAAATTATCTTCTCATTCAGCAACCAAATTGCTGCAGCAACAAAGTCTTCCTGGAGAGCCAAGAGAGAAAACCTCCCATGGTTTGGTGCTCACTGTATTACCATCATTATAACAGGATCCTCTTACATTCCAGTTTTACTCAGAACACATCAAGGCATCCTTTCATGCTACCAAAGATCCATGCAACACATATTCACTTACCTTGAGTGCCACATAGGTTTCACTAGATGTTGAGATCTGCTCTGACTGATAGAGGAACAAGGACTTTGGAGCTCATTCAGGTGCATTTTGTGTTTACAGTGAGGGAACTACCTGCAGTAGGCAGCAGCCATGCAGGAGAGAAACACACCTTTGCCCTGCTACAAGTTAGTACCTGCAGCCACACATACTTCATGCTAGGCAGAAAACAAAACTAACCACTAACTCCAAGCCCAGGGGCTTGGCTTCCTGCATATATAGGTGGAAGCACAGGTTAGGCTCATTGAACAGTGCCAGCAGCTGTGTACTATCATGTAGGTGAAGGGAGGGTTCAAGGCTGAGCTCCTCCTGGGGCTCTCCCATTCTTTCATTGTCCCTGTGTAATATGGGAATCCAAACCCACAAGCAGACCTAATATTTCTTAACATGTTGAATGTGGTCACATGGGAGGTCTCTTTCCTAAAAGTGTTGCAGCTTTCTGTACTTTGTCTGTTGAAAGAGGAAAGGAGAGTACATCTCTCAGTGGGAGCTGCAAATGTGCCTTACCAGCTTGGTGCAATATTCAAAGGATCAGAGCTGACAGTTCAAGCCTCTTTTGCTCTCATCTGCTCAATCTGAACACCCTAAAGTGAACAAAACTGGCATTTCCACTCAAAATTCAACACCCACATCCCTAAATTCAATAGCATTTGGAATTAGCCTTTAATATCAGCTCCTTAGAGGGGCAAAAACAATTTGGTCTGAAGCCACGGCAAAAAAACTAAGATCCTCTCTACCCTTTGCTGCTGTTGTCTGGCAAATAAATCTCATGCCTATTTGAAGGCTGCACCTGCAGTATATTAAAGGTGGGGAGGGTGGGATACCTTTGGAGTGACACTTCCTTCAACATGATGGATGCTTTCTGACAGTGCTAACAGAGTGAAAGGATAACAGCCTTCCTCTCCCTTCACAGGAGTCTGGCAGCAGTCAGATACTTGGCATCCTGTGTCAGCCACTGATTGTGCTGCCCAGTCTGGTCTGACTGTTAATTTGCACCCATGTGCCATGGAAGGGGGCTGCTGAGCAACCTCCTCTGTAGCTTTCCCTTCCCTGCCCCTCAGCTTAACTCTCTGGCTGGCATGTGAACCAGAGCTCCCTCTCTGCTCAGGTGTTACACAGCATCAGGCTTCAGAGAAACATAGCTAGCACACTGATAAGCAGGTGCTAATGGTTGCCAGCCAGTATTCCAAAGAAGGGCTCTTAGGAAACATCAGATACACAGGAGAAAACATTATAGATACCATTAAATACTAAATATTATCTGGAAAGCTTTGCACCACTAAAAATAAGATGGAATTAGCTAATACACTGTGGTTCTTCCTACACATACATTCTTCTTTTCTTCTCCTACCTCTATTAATAGGATATCAGCTGCACTCTTCATTTACACAGCATTTATACTGCATTGACACTAAAATCATTTAGTACCCATGTAAACACATTCCTCCAGAAGTTTCTTCAGGAGATAGTTTCTTGGTCTCTCCAGAATATCCCTGATACCCAGAGTTGAGAAAGAAAGGCAGAATTTTAGTCCTTTCAGTGGCCTCCTGACTTCTGTCAACAAACTTTCCTAACTCTCCACATCCTGGCTTGCAGGTTAATCACTGATGACTCTTTAGTTAACAGCACAGCTATTGAATTAATCAAATGCAAGATCTTTTCCTGGTATCTACAGGGTTTCATTTGAAAACTTCTTTCAGTTGCCCATGCATGGGTTTGCAGGGCTACAAGATAAAACTATACCCTGGTTTACCAATAAACTACCAATATCCACACAAGAATACAGTCACCTCTGGTGCATTCTCCTCTAAGAAAGGCAGAATTCCAGCTTAAAAGCAGTGAATAATAAAATGCAATGTGTAATCTATGCAGGTGATGGCCACTTCACTCTGCCTGGGCCATAAAACAACCTGTGGGAGATGAAAACTCACTGATGGCAGAGAAATGAAGCCATTAAATGGATTGAAAGTGGTGAAGGTAGAGGACATCATGTACAGCAAGGTCATTTAGGTTCTGCACTCTTCTGATCTCTTTTTTTCTGACAGTGTTTTGGGTTGGTTTTTTTCCTGCAGTCTGACTAAAGAAGATCTGGAAGGATTAGCATGTGTGGCTTGAGGGAATAGTCACCCACAATCTTCTTCAGACACAGAAAGCTACTAGGCATGACTTGTGACTACCTTGCTCCTTTCCTAATTCTGCTGTGTGTCCTAGTTCAATGCCCCTGCCCTCTCCATGTGGGTAGGGATCCAGAATATGCCAGCTTAAGATCCACCTTTCTTTTTAACTGGTTTCCTGTGGCACAAATTCAAATGCTTGTAGTGCCAAGGATCTGTTGCCTGTTACCTACTCATCACTTCTGCTCTTTCATGGGAAGAAATGCCTGTTTTTGGAGCCATCTATTTGAATCTGAGCACTTAACACATCAGGGTCATGGTCAGGAGCAGGGACTCCCCAGGGACTCATTAGGACTTCTAAAATTGTGTGGAAATGCAGTACATGTAGGTGTATATGCTGTTTTGGCTCAGAAAGCTCAGGGAGAAATCCCACTTTCACTGTAAGTTGAAGCCCAGAGCAGCAGTGAGCACATGGAAATCACAAAGCAGGAAGATGTTAGGAAACATTTCTCCCCTGAAAGAGTTGTCAGGCATTGGCCCAGGTTGCCCAGGGCAGTGGTGGAGTCACCATCCCTGGAGGGGCTCAAAAAAACATCTAGGTGTGGTGCTTAGGGCCATGGTTTAGTGGCATTGGGGTGCTAGATTGATGGTTGGAGTTGATGATGATCAGAGGTCTCTTCTGACCTGAAGGATTCTGTATTCTCTTCCTGTTCATGACAAATTTGGTCAGCTGAAAGAAGGTGAGTTACAAACTGAAGGGGGGGAAATTTAGACTAGAGATGAGAAGGAGGTTCTTTACTCAAAGGGTGGTGAGGCACTGGAACAGGTTGCCCAGAGAGGTTGTGCCTGCCCCATCCCTGGCAGTGTTCAAGGCCAGGTTGGATGTGGCCCTGGGCAACCTGGTCTAGTGGGTGACAACCCTGCCCATGGCAGGGGGGTTGGAACTGAATGATCTTTAAGGTCCAACCTGGGCCATTCTATGATCTTATGATTCTATGAATTGCAAACTTTTGGTTTAGCTAGAGTTTATAACAAATCTTCTGTAACAAAGCTGCCCTTGTTCACTAGGGGAAGCCTCAGTAGAGCAGAGTAGGACCTGAGCATAACTGTCTTCAGATGAACTGAATTCATTGGTGTGGGAGTAACTTCATGACATTGCCTGAGCCTTTGCTGAAAGCTTTTGCCATGCACCCATGCAGGGTGATAAAACATGAACTGAAGACAGCAGTTTCTTTTCCTTTTTGTTCACCTACATCCTGGTTTTCCACACTGCCAAATAATTGTAAGGAAAAGCCCAACCTGCCCAGTATTACTTCAGCCCCTTTTACAGAGGTTAAAAATCACTTTCTGGTATTTTCATAGCTTCTTTTAGTTTTTAACCTCTCAGTAGTTTATATTACTAAGATGTCAAAAACCACTAAGGGACTTTAACCTGCAATTCTCATCCCCATCAGTAATCCCATATACATTTCACTGTGGAGCTTATGTACTTACTAAATAGCTTTGAACAAGCATTCATGGAGCCATCCACTTAATTAAACACCAAAGTGTAGAATACTGTGCTGCAACTGAAGCCACTTCACAGAATCAACCTCTGCAATCCCTCTGCTACCCAAACCTTGCCACATAAACCCAATACACAGACCTTCCTTCATGTCTGTGCTGTATCTGTTAGCCTCAGATAGCTGAAATACCCAGCTATCACAAATTACACTCAGACCTTCATTACCTTTAGGTAGAGTCTACATAACTAGTTCAGGTGGAGACAACCAAGCTGTGTCAGAAAGGATGCAAATGAGCTGGTTTTCATTTGAACTGAAGTAAAACCAGGGTCATAGAATCATAGAATTGTCAGAGCTGGAAGGGACCTTCAAGATCAGCTAGTTCCAACCCCCCTGCCTGCCAGGGACACCTCCCACTAGAGCAGGTTGCCCACAGCCCCAGCCAGCCTGGCCTTAAAAGCTTCCAGGGATGAGGCTTCCACCACCTCTCTGAGCAACCTGTTCCAGTGTCTCCCCACCCTCACAGTGAAGAACTTCCTCCTAATAGCCAATCTAAATCTCCCCTCCTCTAGCTTACACCCATTTCCCCATGTTCTATCACTCCCTGACCTCCTAGAAAGTCCCTCCCCAGCTTTCTTGTAGCCCCCTTCAGATCCTGGAAGGCCACCAGAAGGTCTCCTGGGAGCCTTCTGTTCCCCAGCCTGATTAACCCCAACTCTCTCAGCCTATCAATATCATTTATTTGTTCTTGGAAAGAAACTGAGCCATTGCCAAAAGGCAATAAAGAAAGGGGAAAAGTTGCAATGAAATGAAAAAGTTCTTTTGGGTGCTCTGAAGATCTTTATGGCTCAGAAGCATTTTTAGTGTTTGCCTGTTGGTTCTATGGAAATGAGAATTAATGGTTAGCTGGTTAAAATCCCATTTGTTTACCTGAGTATTTTCCCTCAGGACTGCCTCATTACATCTTATTATTTTCATGTTTCAGCCCTAAACTCTCAGCATAAGGATAAATTATGACACTGCATTTCCCTGTTACCAAAGAAGCTTGTGGATCAGTGACAGAGTGCTGAAACAGCAAAAAATGGTGGGTTTTTTTGTGTAAAAATAACCTTTTCTGCAGCAATCTTGCTGGTAACTTTGTTAAATTATGGAAGATCTCACAATCCCCATAAAAGTGCAGTTAGGTCTCCTGTGCCTGTGCTCTCTTGGAATATTTCCACTTACCACAACCAAGCTATGAATAAAACCAAACCAAACATTTTTTCCTACCTCATTAATCTAGACATTTTCAGAGACAGACAAGTGGACTCAGGTGGCTTGGGTTTGAAGTGACTACCTTGAAACACTGAAATCTATTCCAAAGTTCCAACCAGCTCTCTGACAGTTGGGTCCTGTTCAACATCTCATTTCATGCAGCCAAAGTGGCTAAGCTAAATCTCACCTTAAAGCTAAATGTAACTTTATGTTCATAACCTTGCTTGCAACTGGAGGTAGAAAATACTTGCTCTAAACAATGAACATTCAACATGTTGGCTATTGTTTGTAATCATAGAATTGACAGAGTTGCAAGGGACCTTCAAGATCATCTAGTTCCAACCCCCCTGCCTGCCAGGGACACCTCCCACTACATCAGGTTGCCCACAGCCCCAGCCAGCCTGGCCTTAAGAGCTTCCAGGGATGAGGATGGAGCTGCCACCACCTCTCTGGGCAACCTGTTCCAGTGTCTCCCCACCCTAACAGGGAAGAACTTCCTCCTAATAGCCAATCTAAATCTCCCCTCCTCTAGTTTGCATCCATTCCTCCTGATTCTATCACTCCCTGACCTCCTAAAAAGTCCCTCCCCAGCTTTCTTGTAGCCCCCTTCAGACACTGGAAGGCCACCAGAAGGTCTCCTGGGAGCCTTCTCTTCTCCAGCCTGAGTATATTTCCTCTTGGTTACATCAGTTTGGAATGTAGTTTTTTCTCCAAAATATGAAGGTTACCAAATCCACACCAAACTTCAGACTCAGGCAGCCAACACCTCCATGCCTCTCCTTCAGTGAGGAAGATGTCTGTGGGTGCTTAGATGTTGTAATCCTGGACCTTTCTTCTGCTTTTTGTCTCTACACCACATACAACTGGTAGATTGGTTGCAGTGACCACACCATAGCTGTTGGCATGTAGAAGCAAGACTAGGATATGGTTCTGCAGCCAAGGATCTTTCCCTGATGAGATCCTCAGAGGAGCTTCACAACCTGGCACAGTTTCCACCTGCAAATCATTGTTGCCCCCAAAACTGATCTACTGGAGGAGAGACAGGCAGCACTGCTGGCCTGTGGTAAAGGGGAGGAAAAGAATATGAATTCTAGGAAGAAGGGGACACAAAGGTGTTCTTCCTCCTCACAAGAAAAACTTGCATTGATGAGTCTATCAGTAGGCTCTAAAACTCAGCTCTGACAAGAGATGGCAATCCAACATTTGTTTCCTCTGGTAGATTTTGCAATTCAGATTTCAGCATGTGACACCCTAGTGTATGAGAAAGCTGTCAGAAGCATTTTAAGCATAGTTATTTTTCTCTCTCCTAGGCTGTGTTAAGGTAATCTGGGTTTGTAACTTGAAGAATTAAAGTAGAACACGTTGTAGAATTCTGGAGTATTGCTTAAATAACATTCTGGAAGACACAGCTTATGCTGCATATGTGGTGGTGGGGTAATGTTTATCAGTATTCACTTGCTAGAATCTAAATTATTCATTGCTTCATCACCCCTGAGAAATATGCCCCCCTCCAAGGGAGATGACTAAACCCTACTCTTTCCCATCATGCATTCTCTCTCCACCAGATTCCACAAACAGTCCATGGATGGGAACTATGTTTCTCCCTCCAAGATGAATCTGTGCAGTCAGGGAGTCCAGGAGACCTGACAAGGCTGATGTATTGCACAACAACTCATTCCAGTGGGGAAATTTCTACAGGACTTGTTAGAGAACAAAGTTAGCATTTGCTGCCATGGTTGTATCCAGTAGGCACTAACATTTCACCAGCAGGAAGCTTTTAGCAGTGCAGCAGCTCATCCCTAAAGTGTTCTTTTCTTAAGCCAAGACACAGCAAAGTTGGCAGCCCAGCTGCATCCAAAGTGGTGCTAGACAAGATGCAGAAGGCCAGGGTTTGGACAGATGTACCACTGACAGATGGTGCTGAGACTAGTCATTATCAATCAGCTACAGCTTTGGTATGATGCCAGCCAATGATGAACCCTGATTGATAAAGCTTTATTGCTGGCTAATGGTTAGTAAGAGTTCCTGACTCCCTAAAGGGCACAGTGGAGGCAGAGACCCTGCTCATGGGAAAACACACACATAACATCCCAAGTTTAATAACCCATGTTATTAAATTCCTCTGGAGAAAAAACAAATAAATATGACATTATCAGGTGGAGGGAGGTGATTCTCCCCCTCTACTCTGCTCTCCTGAGACCCCTCCTGGAATATTGCCTCCAGCTCTGGAGCCCCTATTACAAGAGGGATATTGGGGTGCTGGAGCAAGTCCAGAGCAGGGCCAGGAGAATGCTCAGAGGACTGGAGCACCTCTGCTACGAGGACAGACTGAGAGAGTTGGGGTTGTTCAGGCTGGAGAAGAGAAGGCTCCCAGGAGACCTTCTGGTGGCCTTCCAGGATCTGAAGGGGGCTACAAGAAAGCTGGGGAGGGACTTTTTAGGAGGTCAGGGAGTGATAGAACCAGGGGGGATGGATGCAAACTAGAGGAGGGGAAATTTAGATTGGCTATTAAGAGGAAGTTCTTCACTGTGAGGGTGGGGAGACACTGGAACAGGTTGCCCAGAGAGGTGGTGGAAGCCTCATCCCTGGAAGCTTTTAAGGCCAGGCTGGCTGGGGCTGTGGGCAACCTGATGTAGTGGGAGGTGTCCCTGGCAGGCAGGGGGCTTGGAACTAGCTGATCTTGAAGGTCCCTTCCAACTCTGACAATTCTATGATTATAAGCAGTAGCCAACATATTGAATGTTCATTGTTGATGTGTCAGAGAAAATCTTTCCAAAATCATCTCTGCTGATACTGACTGGAAGAAAAATAAAGCTATAATAGAGAGCTGGTTTAACAAAACTGTCCTAGCATGTCTTTCATTTGATAAGGATTAAAAGAAAATTACTGCATAATGCAACATACCCCAGTCAGCACAGCAGTGAGAGGAGTCATTTTATCTCCAGGATTAAGTCTCACAATAGAATAATCCATAATAGAAGTTACAGGAATGGAGCAAAAGAGAGAGCTAAAAAGGTTGTTCTTTCCTTTCTTTCTTTTCCCCAGGAGTGCTAAGAAGAACTAATGCTGTGTTTCCAGAAGCAGAGTTCTTTCCCAAACCATCTCCCAGGATCATTTCTTCTCCTATTTAACAAATTCCAGGAAGTCAGGAAGGTTGATGTTTTATGCTTCATGTGGTCCATGAAGAGCAGAATACTGTCATGAACATAGCCTGTATATTATACTTTATAACCTGCCAGAATTGCCCCTCCTTTTTTATTGTTTTTTTCTTCTTTTTCCTTCTTTTGTTTTCTTTTTATTTTTTTCTCTTAAACAAAGAATCTTCAGCAGTTTAGGAATGCAGTTAAATGTTCAGACATTCCAGTGCAGCAGAGGTTTTTCCCCTGTGCAACTGAGGAGGGTTGTGCTGCCATTCAGCAAGACTTAGGCTGGAGAGTTGGGCAGGGAGACATTGAATGAGATTCAGCAAGGGCAAGTGTTGAGTCTTGCACCTGGGAAAGACCAAGCCCATGGATCAGGATTGGTTGGGGGCTGAGCTGTTGGAGAGCAGTGAAGGGGAAAGGGATCTGGGGGTCCTGGTGGATGGAAGGATGAGCATGAGCCAGCAGTGTGCTCTTGTGGCCAGGAGGGCCAAGGGGATTCTGGGCTGGATTAGAAGGGCTGTGGTTAGGAGGTCAAGAGAGGTTCTTCTTCCTCTTTACTCTACCCTGGTGAGGCCACATCTGGAATATTGTGTCCAGTTCTGGGCCCCTCAGGTGAAGAAGGATAGGGAACTGCTGGAAAGAGCCCAGCACAGAGCCACCAAGATGCTGAAGGGGCTGGAACATCTTCCTGAGGAGGAAAGGCTGAGGGACCTGGGTGTCTTTAGCTTGGAGAAGAGGAAGCTAAGGGGTGACCTCATCTATGCTTTGAAATATGTGAAGGGTGTGTGTCAGGAGGATGGGGTCAGGCTCTTCTCAGTGGAGCCCAGTGACAGGACAAGGGGCAATGGCTGTAAGCTGAAGCACAGGAGGTTCCATGTGAATACAAGAACAAATGCTTTCCCAGTTGAGGTGCCAGAGCCCTGGCCCAGACTGCCCAGAGAGGCTGGGGAGTCTCCTTCTCTGGAGAGATTCCAGACCCATCTAAACATGCTTCTGTGTGACCTGCTCTAGGGAATCCTGCTGTGGCAGGGGGGTTGGACTGGATGATCTTTGGAGGTCCCTTTCAGCTCCTAACATTCTGTGATTCTGTGAACCTCCTGGTGAAGGGAGACATGGGGAGGTGGCTGCAGTCTGTGCTGGGAGATGAAGCCCAGTGAGAAAGCCTAGCTCACAGGAGAGACCAAACAACTGAGCTCCACCTCCTGTGAAGCAATGTTCAAGAACCAAGTAATTTGTGACTTGGGAAATTTCTCTGCAAGGTAGGAAGGACATTAGGTCATCTTCTCTCTCTAAGAACAGAAACATTCAGATTACCTCCTTATTAGAGAAGATTCAGACTCCCTGTAGAGAATTCATGACACTTCCATAGGTACTTTTCAGGGCTAACATAATCTATTTTGTTTTTTAAAGTGAAAATATTTAAAAACAAAAACCCATTCAGAATTGATTCTCCAATGGAATAGAGCAAATGTGAGCAATTAGTTGGTTAGAAAACCACATCTAATTTCTCAGTGGGAAATGCAGAGAAGGAAAGCAGCATCTTTTAGTATTATGAATTTTTTAAACCACAGAAATGCTCTCAAGTAAATAACCAGCTATTAGAAAAGGGAAAGACTTGAAAGAATTTAATTCACTGAGGTTTCTGAGAACCTGGAACACCTTATATGTTCTAGAATCCTTATGGCTGAAAAAGCCCTCTGAGATCATCAAGTCCAAGCATCCACCCAACACTCCCATGCTCACCACTAAACCATGGCCCCAAACACCACAGATCCACCTTTTTTTGCCCTCTTATCACCTATTTTATGTGCAAAACATTAGATTGTGTAATGTTGTACTTAATAGCTGAAACACAAGCTCAGCTGACAACTGACACATTTATTTTGGGGGAAAACCAAAAACAACCAAAAGGACAGATTCACCAAAATCACAGAATGTTAGGAGTTGGAAGGGATCTCCAAAGATCATCTAGTCCAACCCCCCTGCCACAGCAGGATTTCCCAGACCAGCTCACACAGAAGCATGACCAGACATAGTTTTCCTGATCTTTTCCCAAATTTACTGCAATTTGAAAAGGGGGGGGGGTGAGGGGGAAACCCCAAAACAAAGCAAAAATTGAATCAATTCCAGACAAAGGTACCTGAAAAAAAGCTTCATCCCTTAAATAATAGAGGCCTGAACTTGCAGCACTGACAGAGATAAATAGGTTGCCTAATAGGTTGTTTACTGTGCTCTTGGACCTGGAGCATGATAAAGTAAGCAGAAAAGGGACTGCATAAGCTTTATCTCCATAACAACCAAGAAAAGAACAATTACAGAAGAGCATGGAAAAGCCACCTTCAGAAAACAGGCTTTAACCTTAGAGCAATGGGAGAAGCACAGCACAGCACTGCTGATGGCTAAATAAAAATAGAGAAGTAAAGAAATAAAGAGACATAGCCTTGGCTCCCAACCACTGCATCTTGCTCTCCATTGTGGTTTGACCTAGCTAGCTGAGTTCCTTCAGGTTTTTACAAGAATGACTTTAAAAGCAGCCTTCAGAGAAGCCTCCTGGATGAAGAGAAAAGGGGCCAGCTGTTGGAGACACAGCAGTCACTGGGAAGGCAGACTCACTCCCAACCTCAACCAGTTCCTGCTCCAAGTGTTGGCAAAACTCCTGCTGGCTTTAATGAGCATGGGATTTAGACCTTGGCTTTTCCCTTTAGATTACAAGTTAAGATCTTTAGAATCAGAGATTCATTATGGACAGAAAAGCCCTCTGAGATCATGGAGTCCAAGCATCCACCCAACATTCCCATGCTCACCACTAAACCATGGCCCCAAACACCACAGCTAGATGTTTGTTGAACCCCTCCAGGGATGGTGACACCACCACATCCCTGGGCAGCCTGGGCCAATGCCTGAAAACCCTCTTGGGGAAGAAATCCTTCCTAATATCCAACCTGAACCTCCCCTCATGCAATTTAAAGCCATTTCTTCTTGTACTGTCACTCCTTCCCTACAAGAAAGGACCAAGCCTCACCTTAGTACCATCTCCCCTTGACGTTAAATGACTTTTAGGGTAAAAGTGCAGCTTTAATGACAGGCCTTCAGTAACACAATGTCTAGAAGAGCCCTACTTTAGCCAAAACTCCTGAGGGCATTTTTCTTCTCCCTAGGCACAATACTTTGTCAAGGCAACTGGTGGAGACAGGCTACTGGTGTGTATATATATATATATAGCCATGAAGAATGGGCACAGCTCCCTTGGCTGCCATTAGCAAGTGTAGTTAACTCTTCCCTTGTCTCCCAACCCACAAACTCTTTGCATCATCTCTCTCATGCTGTGTGAACCCAGTGGGTTAGAAGCAAAAGGAGAATTTGATTTTCTTGAAGAATTTAAAAGCTCTTTTAACCTGAACTACATTTACATTTACAAAGGAAAACAAATCAACTTCAAATGAAACTCACTACTTGGCTTGGATATTTTTCCTAGGCTGTTTAGTACTTCTGAAGAGGGGAAAGAGAAGGGGATATTCTTCTGCCAAATAAGGGTTCAAGGAAACAAGAAGTCATGGCATAGGTCTTCACACAAAGAGCAATCAGTTTGGAGAGAAAAAGGTCATTTTCAATAGCAAAGCTCTTCATTAGAAATCATTTCAGTGGTTCTACAGAGCAACTCTGGCCCATGCAGCAGATCTCCTCTCCCTGCTTTTCCTACCTTGGATCCTCCAGCCTGTGGTAGGGAGCAGTCCTTGTGTCTATGGCAGCCACAGCCCAGCCAAGTAAGTCAGGATGTTTGCCTCAGTTTCCTTACTCATAATAAGATCTTGAGAGACTAGAGGGCTGGGCAATCCCCCTTCAACAGGACAGGAAAACTCTTGCCTGCACTGAACATACCTGCCCCAATAAGCACTTCCAATCCAGAGCTCAGTGATTCTCTCTCCAGACAGATGTGCTCTGGGGATGTGTACAAAGCAATGAAACTGAGAGTGGATACAACTGCAACTGCTACAATTAGCAAATATATATATCAGGTTTATTCAAGCACTAGTCATCCAAGACATTATTTATTCTTCTTTTCCTTGCTGCCATATGTCTCAATCAAGTCATCATTTCATGACTCTCTGTGCCAAAATATTTGAATTGCAAAATTACTTCTCCAAAACAATGTGTAAGAAATAGAGTTGTAAAAGATCTGCCAAGGTTGATGTTTCATGTTTACTGGGTTCAGCAATACTTTTACACTGCAACATGGAACTTCATGGTAAGAAATTCAACTATTTTTAGTCTCCTTTTCTTGTAGTGCTGTTACCCTTTCCCTTGGTTATGTATTTTAGGGTGTACAAACCAAGATGCCAAGTTCCTTGCACTGTGTTCTTTCAGAGTACTTCAGCATACTAAGAAAGAGAAAAGGTTAAGAACTCCATACCTGAATAATTTATCTTAACTGCATCTTCATGTAGATATATGGGAGAAAAAAACAAAACAAAACAAAGAAACAAACCCTCAAGTTCTTATCTCCTATGATTTAATCTACTATAATTTAGTAGCCCCAGTAAAATGATCTGAAATTCATGTTATACATATTGCACTGTTGACTGGACTCCTTCCTGACTGACTAAGATGCTGCTATGCTCAGTGCTGCCCAAATTCATAACAAAACCTCTTTCTTTCTTCATGGGTCTGCAATAAAGCTAATACTTCATGCTCTTGACAAGATTTTGGTGAGGTTAGCATCATTTCAGAAGCATTTCCAAACCCTTGTTTGAACATAGCTCAGCTATCAGTAAAACTAGTTTGGCCAATTGACATACATGATGAAGAACTCAGAGCAGGAAGGTTTCACAAAGCTAAAGCAGCTCAGTTCCCATCCTGGAGAGCTCTGCAAAGGCAAAGTCAATCAGCTTTTGAACAACTTGGTGACTAGCTTGCACACCACAGGAATTCCACCATGTCTGTAGATAGCTTGTTATTGCCTCCAGACTTACTGCCTTTTCCATATCTCTCTCTGTTAAAAAGGTTTAAGATCCTTTTGAAGGTAAACAAGCCCAAACAGGCTCAAAAGATTAAATGCTGGAGGAAGTTTTCTCCAAGGTGCAAAGAAAAAGGTTAAGTTCTTATCTCTAGACATGCTTGTCTTCAATGAATCTTGCCATGAAGCAGGGCAATGACATTTACAGCAGTGGAATAGTGCCATGGTGCTAGCTCATGGCAGCCAGATCTTTGGTGGTGGAATTGAAGTAACATGATAGGGGCAGACAGATGGAGAAATGGCAGCTCCTTTCTCAGCATCCCAGCTTGGGGAAGTCATTCCTCTCTGTACATGCTTCTCGGGTGGCTGCATGAAAATAACACCCTCAGGATACTACTGGCATGCTGTAACCATGCCACAGTGTAATCTGGGATCTGCCAGAAATATCTCAGACTGATCTTGTCACCTGACAGTCAGAAGAGTGAATTCCACAGCCTTTCTAGCACTCAGCTGCATATTCAGTTGATTTTCAGTTCAATCCAAGAAGGAGGCAAAGTCAGACAGTGATGAGCAGCAACAAATAACACCCTGTTCCCCTTCAGGCAAGGCAGTGAGGCACTTGGCTTTTCCCAGGGAGTCAACACTGCTGTTTACAGAATCAGAATCACACAGTCAGTAAGGTTGGAAGAGACCTCTAAGATCATCAAGTCCAACCATCAACCTAGCACCACCATGCCACTAAACCACAGCCCTAAGTACCATACTCACTCACACCTCCTTTTTCTTTTCTTCCTCTTTGCTAAACCAACCACATTAAGTTGCCTTCTCCCTCTGAGACAAGAAACATTCAGATTACCTCCTTAGTCTGGGTTGAACTCTTACACAAATACCAGCAAAGCAACTAGAGCCCTTGGTCCCATTCTCATGACCTGGGCAGGTTTCCATGCAGTCTTAAGGACATCTGCACTTTCAGGCTGTTAAAATACCCACATATCCCTCCAGAATTCAATCAGGTTACAATATTTATACATCTCCAATGGTCCTTTCTAGAGACCTCCTGCTCCTCCCTCTTCCTCAGGAGGAGCAATCAGCTATGGACACAAGGCCACTGCACTGTGTGCTTCTCCTGTCACACAACTGCAAGGCACAGGCTGGGCTATATTCAAGCACTGTTTATCTGACCTTTATTCCCTGAAATAGGGCCTTTTGATGGTTCATATCATAGTAATTCTGTGCATCTGATGAGAAGTTCAAAGGTTCTCAGCTTTCATCTGAAAAACTAAAGCCACTAGGACCAGAACTAATATGTGATCGAGGAAGGAGCTTGCCTGGTCTCTCTCTTTCTCTCTTATACATGCATGTGTCACAGGAATCCCATAGAATGCCTATTAACCCATCCAGAAACTTCTGAATCACCAAACTGAAATGATTCCTAGAGTGCAGGCTACTGATGATTGGTTATACTCCTATTGATTGATAGCTCCCTTGAAAAGAGAAGAGAGCTTGTATGCTTTATTGAGATTATCTTTTCTGACATGAACAAACTGATCTGAATTTCAGGACATTAATGTAATCTCATTATAATAAAAAGATATTAGAAATGCAATTGAAAACCCAATTAACCTAAGGCAGAAAAAAACCCTTTTCCTAGCTGAGTAGCTCACATAAGAGTCAGATGTTGCTCATCAAATATATTTCATATAAACTCAGGTTTGGCTTTGAATACAAAAGAGAATCTATGGTAAACTTTCTTCATGAGTCACACATGTTTTCTGTGAAATAAATGGCTTCTGGAGTCAGAATACTTGGGTGTTTTTCTTTTTACAAGCCTGTTTGTAGAGAAATAACATATCATCCTTCCCCCAAGCCCAGGATGGGCCAATCTGGAGTCACATGAGCTTCATGCAATGGGAAACCTCCATGCAACTGCTCTCTTTTCTTTCCAGGAGACAAGGAATAGCTGATATGGCATTGCACAGGTGTCCAGTGTCCAAACTCAGTCCTGAGCTACTCTGTGCCTTTAAGGAAAGGAGAAGACACACAACTCTTCCTCTGAATTCATCCAGCCCAGGAGCTGGGAATGCTGAATTCATGCAGCCCCCATGTGGCAGGGAGATCTCAAAGGTTGCAACCTGGCCCCACAGTTGCAGAAATTAATCTGAGATAGGCCACATAATCTAAGATTTTGTAGCCTCTCTTCTGTCACCTGTGATGAAGGTGCCACCAGTGGAGGCTAGATCCAGTACTGAGAGGTGTGACTAATCCCTGAGACTGTGGCAGCCCCTGCTCCCACTCCCACTCCCACTCCCACTACACCACAAAGAAAGAGCACAGGGAGACCTCATCCTGGGAAATTTTTCATGCTGCCTGATGCCTGCATCCAATTAGCTTTTCTGGGAAATGATGCAATCATTTCTAAGAGGAAGAACAGATGCAGCCTCCAGCTTCACCTAGCTGAAGCCTAGCAGCCTTACTACAAAGCACTCCTGACCTCAGGCTTCTGAGGTGGCAGCTGCCTTCAGTCAGAAGAGTTAATTCCTATCTCTCAGAGGATTTTTTTTACCAAACCTGTGAAAACTTACCCAGATTCAGCCAAGTGATAAATCTCTGGACAACCTCCAGTTTCCTGTCTCTGACAGTGACTAGTAGCTTGAGGAGAAAGAGCAGAAAAGGGGAAAGGAGGTGGCATTCACCCAAGCCTTGGCCAAGACATTGAGGTTACCCTTAGAAAGTTCTCTCCTTCCACTCCTGATTTCTGAAGCTCACTGGCACATGCTCTGGGTGCTCACCTAAGGTCTCACAAAGAGGAAATGTGATGGAGCTAAAGTATAATCCAGGCACATAACAAAACAAAGGGAGGGAAAGAAAGAAGACAAGATAAAAATAACATTTCCCAGAGGATGACTTCTCACATAATTAATTACTATAGCATCATATTTTTGTCCTATGGAAGCCAGTACAATTTCTAGATGGGAATTATTAGCAGCCATGTTCCAATTATCAAGGCATTTTGCAACCTAACCAAACTAGTGTTTCTTGATAAGAAAACTTGGTTACTGACCAGAAGTTAATATCCACAGAAAAAAAAAAAAAAAAGACAAGTTTCAGACAATATGTTTTGCTTTGGTATAATTTAAACTGATTGTATAATTAAAAATCAAGAGGAGAATATTTCATTTAATCATCATCCTTGATTCCAGTTTATTAGTACACCTGCTGGTTTGAAACTGAAAAAGCAATTTATTCTGAATCAAATAAAGAGTGAAAAGTCAGACTTTCTTACTCTAATTCTTTGGGAAGTTTCTGTCTTGATATAAGAAGAGATAAAACACCTCTGCTCTTTTCCTCCAAAGCTCAGATAAGGATTTGATCCATGTCCTGTGCAAGAGCATCCAGTGACACATAACAGCTCTGTGGAACAAGTTGTGACAAAGAGGCAGAGATTATTCTCTAGTTCCACCCTGGTGATCTGTTTTCTCCTTTTGTGACTATAAGGACAAGGAATTTCAATGTCCTTTGTCTTCTAATGATTTACCAGCACATATGGATCACTTTTTTAATACAGAGAAGAGAAATGTCTCCTTCATGTCCAAAGGTCAATTATGCCTTGAAGGCTCATAGAGATCAATGTAAGAGAGATAATGGAAGGTTACAAGTTAGATGAAGCCTAGCTAGAGAAGTTAAAACCCAATCATGAAAACTTGAGAAGTCCTCAAGATAAACCCAACAGTTATATTTCCATCTAAGATAAAAGTCCTTCCCAGCAGCTTCTTCACCATTAAAAAAAAATAATAATTAATATAAATTGTGTTTGAGATAAATTCTTAAGTCTGCTCAGAGAGATAACCAAATTACAAACTTATTAAAAAGCCATCTGAGCCTCATGGCTGCATATTTTAACTGGAATTAAAAGTGGTCACCTGATCTCATTTTCAGTAAATAAGTGGAAAGTAATTTTCCTGGTTCAAGTGGTGCCCACTAACATTACTACAGATAAGGGTCTGTCAGCATTTTCATTATGCTCTCCTATTTTTAGAGATTTAATGCAAGTTGGCTGTCAAATCCAGTTCATTGTTGAAAGAAGAAATGCTGTGACTCAGCCCAGGGAATGTGCCTTACCACAAGAACAGAACTCTTGGGTTTGACAGTATTTAGGTTAAGAGATGCAAACTAGATATTTCTAAAGCAAAGGTTAACTACAGAGCAAACAGTGAGACCCAAATAGGTTTACAGCACCCTGGGATCAAGTGATGCCCCAATTTAATACCAACTACATTTGATGGCAGTTCTCATTTAGTAAAGATCCTAATCATGATATTCCCTGTATGCTTAAGGTAAGTCATGCATATAATTTCTTGGATCAGAGCAAGAAACTGAAAGGAGTGCAGGTAGGTAGGAAGCCTGAGGACAAAAACCTCCTCAAAGCCATATGCTATAAGGAGCTTAAGGAGCAAGATGCTTGGCTAGGGTGCCTGAGTGACTCTGAGCCCTTGGAGCAGCCAGGCAGCTAGTGCCTTTTTTAGGAGTGGGTTTCAAACCTTCTCCCTGAATCACAGTAGAGATCCAAGCTCAAGTCTTCCTAGCACCAGAAAAAACAGTTACTTATTGATCAACACACACTAAAAGCATCACAGATGAATGAGCTCACCACCTCAATAGCATGTCTTTGCTGCCCAGGCAAGCATCAGTTATATGGGTGATATCTGACTTGAACTGGTCCCAAGAGCAGCTCCTCCATGCTGCTGACTTGTTCTCTTCCAAATCCATTGCTTTTTTCCTTCAGAATTATGTCTTTCCAAGTTGGGACTTCTCCTCCTGAATCCTCCAGCCCAGTCACAACCATTTCACATCTATCTGCAGTTTTGCTTGTTTGCCTTGCATAGCATGGCTCCAGGGCCTTTCTTACAACCCTTTCTCACTTCACAGATCCTCCAGAAGTCTGAGCCAAGGTTGTGCATATGGACCATCTAAGAGCTGGACCTTGGATTCTTGGTCACAGACAGCTCAATCCCAGGGTAGTGATAAGGTTACAGTCTCCCCAGGGCTGTGGGATAACCAAATGCAGGTTCCTCTCTGATTAATATTATTAAATAATAATACATTAATAATTAAATAAACATCTACAGGTTTTTTGAACCCTTCTTGGGCAGCCTGGGCCAATGCCTGAGAAGCCTCTAGGGGAAGAAATTTTTCCTGCTATCCAACCTGAACCTCCCCTGGTGCAACTTGAAGCCATTTACTCTTGGTCTACCACTTGTCACCTGGCAGAAGAGACTGACCCCCATCATTCTACAACCTCCTTGTAGAGACAGATAAGGTCTTCCCTGAGCCCCCTCTTCTCCAGACTAAACAACTCCAGTTCCCTCAGCCACTTCTCATAACACTTGTGCTCTAGACCCTTCCCCAGTTTTGTTGCCCTTCTTTGGACACACTCCAACAGCTCAGTGAACTTCCCACAGGGAGGGCCCCAAAACAGAACACAATACTGAAGATGCAGCCTCACCAGAGTTAGAGTAGAAGAGGATGAGAAAATGCCATCCTGGAACAGTTAATAACTGATGGCTTAATTATTATGCATCCTTCTGGGGTAGAAAAGCTAACAACCTTAGAACAAAATCAAGATGAGTAAGGGTGTGAGACAGCACCCTGTGACTCTGAGATATCCTTTGCCTTTTCTTCTCAAGCAGGCATTTTCACCATTAGTCTGAGGAGCTGCAGCACTGTCAGAACCAGTTACCATGAAGAAGAGTCTCTGTTAGTGTCTATCTGCCTGCCCACAAACATGATTCAGGCACCCACAGAGGAAGGCAGCACAGCAGTAGTTCTGCAGGCATCACAAACACAGTTCTTTGAACAAAATGCATTCACAATACAGGGAGCTGGAAGGTCACTGAAGCCTGAAAGTCTCTCATTAAGCACCTGAATTAATTACATAAAAGGTATCCAGCACCATAGCTCTGCTTCTGTTGTGAGCACTTGGACCTCCACATCTGTTAATCCATTAATTCTCCTGACAGGCCACTTGGCAGTGTGATGGAAGACCTCACTTTCCATTTCTTTGCCAGCTAACAAAAGGTTTTGTTTCAGAGAGATAAGGGCAGCTTTGGGCAGGTTCAGGAACTTAACTCTAGTTCCTGGGACACAAGAAAATGAAATTTATAGTGCTTTTGGAGGTGGAGAGGTGACTGTAGTAGAGCAAGGATTACAGTTAGCAACACAAGCATACAAAGCCCATCTTAAACTCTTCCTTAGCTACCTACCACCTGCTCTTTTAGCCTATTCAGTCCTTTAGTGAGTGCCCAAGAGATAAATTCAGGGCAGTGGAGGCAAAAGGAGTCTTTCATTTTCAGTATTCATGTTGCATTCTGTGATGGGTTGGATCCAAATTCTATTTAGAGCTAGGGAAAGTATCTTTTCTACAGAAGTCATTGCACATTTTTTGGCAGTTTTTGCATCCCTTATTCCCAATCCTTTATTAAGCCAGCTCTATAAATGGCTAAACAATAGCATCTGAATCACATCCATGGCAGATTTTGCTGCTTCTTTCCAATAAATCATTATCTGTCTTGACATCCTCCAGTGACTCAAAGAGGCCTTGTGCTCAGACCCAGCTACACCACTACTCACACTACATCTGGAATATGCTGAAAGCCCAAGTCATCAGCATCCAACACTCCCTGTTCAAGCAGTACATGGACATTACAGCATGCAATGCCTATGGAGCTTCATAAGAAGTGAGCTTCTAAATCCCCATTTCTGTATGATCTCTCAGGGTATGTTGGAGAGAAGCATTCTTTGTGTTGAATCCAGTGTTAATCTTCATCCTCCCTCTTTTTCATGGTGCATCTCAGTAATTCCTCTCAGCTCCCTAGCTCACAGACTAGCTTGAATAGCTTGTGTTTAATGCCATCACCACATGAAGTCCCCATAAATCCTCCTTCTGGGCTGGAGAGCTGTGAAATGTGCTGCTGGCTGTATTACCTTCCCTGTTTGGAAAATTTAAGGGTAAGTGCTTAAAGAATGCTGTGATTAAGTTGGGTGGCTTGACTACCAATAAGATGGAGCACACAGGTGCTGTGATTTATAGGACTTGGAGGAGTACTGAGGCTGAACTGGATATTGCTAAAGTGAAAAGAGAGATGTTATAACACCAACTGGTTCTTCATTTGCTAGGAGAAAAAGGCAGCTCCTGGAAGCATTACCCTTTACAGGCTTCCTGCTACTTGGCACAATATTTGGAAGCAGCACATATCTAAAAACAGGTGGTAAAAATGAATTTCCTTAATCAAAACCCTGGTAAACATTAAGAAGTGCTTAGGATAACAGCCTTTGCAGAATTTCCCCCTGCCTCCTTTGTCTCTGGAAGAGCATTGGTTGCTGCTGCTGAAAGGGGTAGTTGGTGTGGGGTACAGAGATGATGGCCCATGACCTGCCTTTCTCTCAAGCAAGCTGAGCAGCAGCTCTGGTATCCTTATGGGTCCCTTCCAGCTCAGAATATTCTATGATTCTATGGTATTCCAGTGTCTAGCCTACAGAATTTACAGAATCATAGAACTGTCAGAGGTGAAAGGGACCTTAAAGACCATCTAGTTCCAAAGCCCTGCCTGGCAGGGACACCATCCACCATCATGTCCTTCCTTGCCCTTCTAGTAAGAAGAGGAACCCAAACCTGACCTAGCCTTGGCTCCTCATCTTTTAGGCTGCAAATTTCAGTTCTCCTCACTGTCCTGCTAAGTCTTCAAAAGGTCCTACTTCCCCAAGCCTTAAAATAGAAGGGAATCAGCCCTGAGACATTTTTAGCCAAGTAACTAACCAGTGTTGTATTCAGCAGAGAGAGGTTATTTTTGCTGGATCCATAGATTGACTTCATGGGAATTCTGTGCCTAGGAGGTCAAATTCTTGTCTCAGCAGAGACACAGAATAAAGGCTGTGAACTGTTTATGCCACATCTTGCTGGTGGTGTTTCCTATCTGAGTAGATCTGTTTGCAAGTGCCTGCAGACAGGTGAACTTCAATCAAAGCTAGCTTAGGATCAGGTTCTAAAAATAAGAGATGCAGTTACTTGTTGCAGGTCTGCAGAAGAAGCTGGAGCTTGGTATTTTTAATGACCATGTTCCACACAAGCATCAATTAAATTTAAGCCCTACTGTGCTTAATGGGAATCAGGAAACTGATGGGAGCTCAGGGAAGCAGCCAGGTATGGAGTAAACTCCAAATTTTCACCTTTTTGGTTTGTCCTTAAAGATTTTCCTACATGAATGCATTAGGATTTCATCTCCAGAGGAACTTTAAGTTGTACATAATTGATGAGGGCTAATAAAACTCCCTTTTCAGCTGTTCCAGTCTACTGGATCCAACCACATCTGTGAAACACTTAATTGCTTGCATTAAACAGCAGATCTTATGAAACCACTGGAATGAGTACAGACTCAACTAACTTTATAATAAGAGCTAATATTTGCCAGAAGCTGCACCTAAACATCCACCACAGCTTTCTGTAGGGTTTCCGGGTCAAATTGGAGCTGTAGGGGATCACAGGGAGAAGAAGGTTTCATGCAGCTCAAGGGTCAGGCTCCTTGCAGCAGCCAGGGTTGAGCACCAGAGAAGGATCTCAGATAGAAGCCACAGCCACAAGTCAGCAAGGGAGGTCAAGATGAGGTCTGGAGGGTCAGCCTCCATCCAGAGTGCAGCCAGCTAAACTCCTGGAAGGGCATTCAGGTCCCTTGCAATATTAATCTGACTTGTGGACTTGAATTAAGATTTGTTGGCTTGCTGTTTAAAAGTCATACTACAGAAAAAACTAGAGGGATGGCTTTGCAGAACTTAAGTACTGTGTAAGAAGAAACATTTGGGGGTTTTAAGTATTTTCATGCCTTACCTATATATTCATATTTAAAAAGTACTATTTTAATTTAATTGATTTTTAAAGTATTTTTCCCTCTTTTGGAATCACTGTCAGTGGTGATTTGTGTCCAGAGAGAGGAATCTGCTCCTTTCCTGACACTTTCTGTTCTTTGGATTGGCCTTCAGGTGTGAAAACAAATCCTCCCCCTTTTATGGGGGACAAAAAGCAGGCAACAGCTGTGTTTCAGAGAGCCCTGACTGATCAGATACTGCTGGTCTTCATTTTCATGTCAATAAACCAACTTTGAACCAATAGATGTAGTACTTAGGGATTTGGTTTAGTCTTAGGGCCATGGTTTTAGATGGTGGTGGTAGGACTTGATGATCTTGGAGGTCTCTGGTTTTAGATGATGGTGCTAGGTTGATGGTTGGACTTGATGATCTTGGAGGTCTCTGGTTTTAGATGATGGTGCTAGGTTGATGGTTGGACTTGATGATCTTGGAGGTCTCTGGTTTTAGATGATGGTGCTAGGTTGATGGTTGAACTTGATGATCTTAGAGTCTCTTCCAACCTTGGTGATTCTGTGATCCTCTGATTCTGTGTCATTTCACATGAAAATACTGCTAAGTATTTCTTCAAATGTGAGGAAGGACATTTTTGGCACAGAGGCCACCAAGGTACATGCTGTGATTCCTGGGGTGTCCTGCACAGGATTAGGAGCTGGACTAGATGATCCTTGAAGGTCCCTTCCAGCTCAGAATATTCTATGATAAACTGAGGTCTGCCCTAGCTGGCTAGAGCCTGACTCTGCATAAGAGATCTTGGAGTATGCAAAGCACATTGAAATAAGCTTGTGACTGGAATGCTAAAACATCCTGGAGCATCTGCTCTTTCCCTCCCTGGGATCCATGGCTCAGCATTCTTCAGGCTTGTGATACCAGCCTGCCTGTGTGAGTCACCACTTTTTGTCTCTGAAATCCTCTAATTACCAGTTCTGGATGCTAGGGTAGTCCTCAGTCCCACAACCAAAATGATCATCCACCAGCCTACAGTGGAAACTTGTGTGATTTGTGTAGTTGAGGCAAATATCTCTTTGTTTGTCCTGCTGTTGTGCTTCTCAAGGTATGAAATAAGTCATTTTCAAGAGGCAAGTAGGAAGCCTGGGTCATTTCTTACAGGTTCAGCCCATCCCTGCTCCAAGATCTTACATGTAGTGATAAGAAGTGAAATCACCCCAAAGGAAGGTTCAAGGAAGTGATGTCCAGGGCACAAATGCTTCAAATTTGGAGTGCCAGAATGAGTTCATTCAATTTGGCTTAATGAAGGTCTTAGTGAAGTAAGCAGGTTTTATTATGATGTCATGATAAGGCTTTTGCATGTCACTATGGAGCCAGAAAGGGATTTTAAGAGCTCATTTATGCTGTCCACTCTGCAGGACCAGCTGCAGCTATGTAATTCAATTCACTGGCAGCTTGGGAACTGAGGTTACACTGCTGCTATTGCACTGAGCAGTGCCAGTGCCCACACCATGGAGCTGGCACAGTCATTTCAGCAATGGTTGTGCCTGAGCCAGCCCACACTCTCCTAGAGAGTTCCTGGCATGGGTTGGGAGGGCCAGCATGTCAGGGACTGACCACAGCAGACACACTGCAGGCAGAAAAATGAATATTTGAAATGGAGAGAGCAGTGGCAATGCTGCCATTTTAGAAACTGGGACAAAAAACTTGCCAAGCAAGTCCTTTCTTGTTCTGTCACCATGATTAACACAGGTTAAATTTACAAATGAACAGAAAGAAGTCATAGAAACATAGAAGAGTTTGAGCTGGAAGGGGCCTTTAAAGGTCATCTAGTCCAACCCTCCTGCAGTGTGCCAGGGACATCTTCCACTAGATCAGGTTGCTCAGAGCCCTAAACCACCAGGTCTGGAATGGTTCCAGGGATGGGACATCCACCACCTCTCTGGGCAACTTGTTTCAGTGTTTCACTACCCTATGGGTAAGATAATTATTCCTTACATCTAGTCTCAATCTACCCTCTTTTAGTTGGAAGCCATTACCCCTTGTCCTATCACAAAAGTCTCTGCTACAAAGTCTGGCTTCTCAGGGTTAAAGAAACCACCTTGGTTTTAATTATCAAAATAAGGCAACTTTAGGAGTTCACAACCACTGCTGCTCAGCAACTGACAGAATTAAAATATCATCTCTATGTCTTCCTGCTAATTGTTATGTGGCTTATGAGTCAATTTAACTTGAACAGTGTCAAATCTCATTCAGGCTCACCTGATTTAGAGCATATTTTGTGACCTCACTTTACAGGGACAACCACTTTGCAAAGGGCAATTTGCCTTTAAAAAGCACTAGAAATGCCTAATAAATGTGTTCTTGAATCAAACTCTTATGCCAGGTGTAAATTAGTTCTGTGGGTTTACATAACCTGAAGACACAGGAGCAAAACTTGTCCTTTGATAGCAAAAACTTCATATCTCTGCCTTATTATCTTAGTTAGAGAGGTAGAAACTTTGCAAAGCATAGAATTATTCCACATGATTTTCAGTGATGCCAAGAACTGCCACTCACTTTTTAATAACTAGGTTGATTGCAGCATTGATTTGCCAGATTAACAGTTGCCACTTAAAAATAGGCTGGACATAACCCATGTGGGGTTAGTAATATTCATAGAATGGCTCAGGTTGGAAGGGACCTTAAAGATCATCTAGTTCCAAACCCCCTGCCAGGGGCAGGGATGCCAATCACTAGACCAGGTTGCCCAGGGCCACATCCAGCCTGGCCTTGAACACTGCCAGGGATGGGGCAGCTACAACCTCTCTGGGCAACCTGTGCCAGTGCCTCAGCACCCTCTGGGTAAAGAACCTCCTTCTAACCTCTCCCCTCCTTCAGCTTATATCCATCATATTCCCAGCAGTGTAAGTATTAAGTTTTAAACTACAAAGACACACAAAGACATAAAATGTGACATAAAATTTAGGAGGGGAAAAAAAAAAAGGGAAACAATGCAAATGCAATTTTTAGCCTGGTTTCTGATGCTGGTTTCTCTTGATTTATTCAAAAGTAAAGCAATCACCTGTGCACCTTAAAATTCATTTCTAAAGCAGGTAAGCTAAATTGCTTACTAACAGGTTAAGTACCATCCTCATTTTGCTCCTAACTGTTACTACTACCTCTACTTGGTCAAAAATGTTTATCAAACAATTGGAAGGAAACTGTGCTACAAAACTATTTCAGTAGAAAAGAAACTGGAGAGAAACAGCTGGAACTTTAAAGGAATGTAAGAGGTTTTAAATCACAGAATGTTAGGAGTTGGAAGGGACCTGGAAAGATCATCTAGCCCCAAATGGAGAAAAGCCAGAATACTGTTTGCTAAGTTTATCAGTTAGTCACTGAAGACTGGAAAATAAAATCATAAAGTAAAGAAAACCCATGAAGTAACTTCTGTTTCTGCTTCTCATAGGCAATGCAGCCAGCAGGAAGAAAAGAAGATGCTGAGTTTCCTGCAACTTGGTTTTGTTCCATTGAGACTCCCACCAAGAAATACTAGATATTTCTTCTTGGTCCTTGGTCCACCTATTTTGCTAAGAAGTTTGAGCCTGTCTTTGTAATGAAACAGTCCCAAAGACAGCCAGGAAGTTTTATTCTCTGTAGCCTCTCTTCATTTTGTGATAACATCTCTCCAGGCATCTTTGAAGCCATGAGTATTGCCTGTTCTCCACCTTCATTTTTCTCCCTGTAATAGACCAGCTGTGTGCTTAGAGTTCTGCCTTCCCAACCTGAGCTCTCAGTTAAAGAGTCAGAAAAACATGCCTTAAGAATATTGACAGCCTTGCTGTATCCCTGGGCAACCTCCTCTAGTGGGTGGCATCCCTGCCCATGGCAGAGGGGGGTTGGAGCTAGATGATCTTGAAGGTCCCTTCCAACCTGAGCCATGCTAGGATTCTATGAACCATGATGGTGCAGATAGTTTCAGTAGCTGTTTCTCCAGATGTATTAACACACCTGCTTGGTAGAAATGTATTTTTTGGAGGCTTCTTAGCCAAGTTTTCCTATCACTCTACCTTTCAGGGCAGAGCCCCTCAACACAGAATGTGAGCATGTGCTTTTCCTCTGTGTCTATGGGAATTCCCAGCTTTGTGTCACCTTCAGGCTGCCCAAATGCATTTGCTCATGATTTTAAATCCTTTATGGAATGATTAAATGCCTTCTATTTCTTTTGATATCATTTTTTTTTAAATTGTGTATCATTTCTAGAATGACATTTGGCTAAATGTCAGCCTAACCAGTCACTATCTGAACATTTTCCCTCATTTCAATGTGGCAGGAACTAGAGGGTTCACCAGCATTATTTATTTTTTCAATCAGAAGCAAAATATAGAGGAGAAAACCACACTAGCACATAAGGGAAGACTGAAATTCATCTGTGCCCACTCATAGACTCACTGCTCATTTACTCCCTGTCTTAATAACAGATAGAGCTTCTATTTTGCTCAAACAGGCTCAAGTTGTATAGTCTTTGCATTGCAATGCTCTGGGGTGCTAGAAGATGTTCAGGAACAGGATGAGAATAATAGACAAACAAGACAGAAGTGCATTGTACTGAGTCCTTATTTATCATACTCAAGTACTGAAAAGCAGAAGAGGGAGGGAATGCTTCCCAGAGAACTGCCTCTTGCTCTGAGACACTCTCACAACCTAAATATCCTTCTCCTACCTTTTCTGCACATGCCACACCTTGTTAACAGGAATTACAGACAGAGGCAGCAGTCATTAAGAAAATTATTGAAGTTGTATCTGGAAAAGCAGTTAAGTTTCTGGCTCTCAGTATGGTTACTGGAAAAGTTCTGAGCACCTACTCTCCTTGTGATCAACCATTTGGTAATTTCTATCCCAAAACCTAGCCAGTTAAATACTACTCAACCTTGAGGCTACTTTATTCTTTGACTCAAAGAACTTCTCTTCACCTCTGCTTTCTACTTCTCCTCATTTACAGACACAGTCCTGTTTCTTTTCATCTTTTGCTTGACCAGATTGGGCAAAGGAACTTATTTTAGGATAGGATTTCTTGAAGAAGAACTCATGCCTTTATATATCTCATTAGCCACCTCATGGAAGCTGCCATAGTATTTCTCCTTGGTAAGCTGAAGACACTTTATCTTTCAGTGAGGATGAAGAAAACCTACTTTGAATTTACTAGGAGACAAGTACAGACAGGCAAAGAGCAGAGACTACTTCATGGTACCTAGTAAACCTGCACCCTTCCCAAATTTGCAGTAACAAATTCACATACCCACATCCTGAGACTCCTCTTTCACTGCAGCACCTATTCACTTTTCATTTTTTTAGGGATGTTTTAATGTGCAAACTTGAATACACTCTGAAACCTTTCTTTTTGACCCCTTGTGGAACAATTGGGTTTCTCCATTTCTAGCATCACTTGAAACACATTGCATGTCCTTTTTTGACAGTCCTATCATTCAAGAGGCTCACAGGCATCCTGTGGCTGACTTACACTCACAGGATTGCCTTCCTTTGTCATTTACATCAGCTGCATTCCCAGTTTATGGCAGTCCTTCTTCTTCTTAGTCCCTGGGTGTGTGATCTTCCACTTGGTACCTACAGGTTATCCTCCTGTTCCTATTACTCCAGCCCTCAAGGTCATCTAGCTCTTCCTGGATGCTTCCTCTCATGCTCCTCTGTATTGATTGCTGCTCCTGGTTTTGTGTCATCAGCAGATTTCATCAGCAGACAGCTACTCTTTGTGCCAAGGTCACCAATAAAACCTTACATAGAATTGGCCTCAAGACCTATCCTTGTGGAATTACTCTAGCTACCTTCTTCCAGCAACACTGGTCTCTTTCTAGCAGTCTCCCTCTTAGCCAGGGTCTTTTTGTCCCTGCTTTACAGCTCTGTGTTGTGCTCTATCATCCCCAGCAAACTGCATTTAGGGGCAGGTGAATTTATCCTGTAAGGTTTTCCTCTCTTTCCTTTGGCTGGATTGCTTGCTGTGTCAAGAGAGTCAGAGATCAGGTTGGTCTGGCATGATCTGTCACACATTACCCCCCAGGGCCTTTTTCTTTTCCTGTTTTCCATCCATATTTGCCTTTGTCTTTTCCTACAAATGTTCTAAAGCTTTACAGAGTGTTCTAGTCACTCTGGTCCATAGTAAAAGAGGCATAGATGACTAGGAACTAGCTTGTAAATGGTTAGCAAATGCAAAACCATTTTATTTCCATGGGGCACAGCAAAGCCAACTCAGAACCACCTCTTCTTGTGATTAAAACAAAGCCCTAAGGTCAGGGCTGAAGTTTTTTCCATCTTCACAAGTATCCTAGCTACCAGGCTAGTAGGACTTGCTCTTCCAGTTGTCTCTTGGCATAAACAACTTCCCTTGGAATGCTGAAAAGAAGCAAGCTCAGCTCCCTGTTATGAAAGAGGTTCCCATGTCTGGTTCAGAGAAGTTCACTGCCTGTCACAGGCAGGATGCAAACACTTTTAGTCTCCTTTGTACTTCTGCTTTAGTACAATCCTTTTTTAGGCTTAAAGCTTTCTCCTTGCATTATGTAAGAGAGCATGGGTGTCCCACCCAGGATGGTGAATTGCACTGGGTGCCAAGGAACCTCAAATAATTCATTATTCTTTCCATCTAAGATCCCTTTCTAATGTGATCTAGAAACCAGAAAGGGTTTATTTTATCATAACCTATTTTTCCCTGCTTGTAAGCAAGCAGAAGCAGAGAGCAGATATCTTCTTGAGGTTGCAAACCTTCCAGAGGAAGTGTCAAACTCACTCTTGGGCATCTTCTCAGTTCCAATACACTTCACCAAGTTGGTTTTCTTCTCCTTTTGCACAGAACACCAAGAGGCTCACCTCACCTTTGGAGTATTTTACCCCAGATATATGTTTTAGAGATTACAGGGGCAGCCACTACAGTAAAGAATGCTTCAACATTCCTGGGTGTTCTTCTCTGCTTTTCTGTTCTCACATCATGTACTCAGAGATAGGCTAATTCCTCCTCCCCCAATTAGCTATAAAGAAGTATATGATACTAAGATGGCTTTACTTTATGCCTGATGGGCTTCCTCTAGCTTGCTCCTAACATTTGCTGGGTTATTTTGGTTGCTTAGCCCTTCAGAAAAGCTCTCACACAGATAAGATGCAGCTTTATGATCCCTTTGTATGCTCTCAAAGAGAAAACCATTTGAAAACTTTTAACCTTCTTACTTCTAGACAGAGCAAAAAATAAAGCTCATTAATCATGTCCTGCAGAATGTCAGTGTTATAGATGCTGGGGAGAGTTACCACAGTGGCAGTAAAATATTCATATTTTCAGAAAAGCAATTACAAGGTACAGTAAATCACTTAACCATGTTATGGGTAATATTCAGAAAGCAGGGAGAATTTCTTCCTGTACACATAATTACCTGAGGCAACCACATCTTTTCATGGTCAGTGAGGGGAAAATTAGAGTTGATAGTGAAAAGAGGAATTTGTCTTTGCATTAAAAAGTCACCATTTTTTTACTCATGGCTTCAGCAGGACCTGAATGTTCCCTTCACCTCAAGGGTTAGAATCCTCAGGGTTGGAAAGGACCTTCAAGATCATCAAGTCCAACTGATAAACAAGAAGAGAACAAGCTCCAAAGATCCCTTTGAAAACCCTTGCCAGTATCTTATTGAGAGTATAATCTGATTAGCCTGGGGTAGCCCTGCCCATTGGGTCTGTGCTTCCTGTGCAAACAAGACCCAGGAGACCTTTCCTAGCACTGGAAAGGGATGTGGTTACTTTGCTTTGTGTCTGTGCTCCTTAACCTCACTGGCATTCCTCAACCTCCCCATGAATGTTAAGTTTCTGACCACTAAATTCTATGTCACTCTTCCTAATGGTCTCTAAATCCCCTCTCTCACAGCTTTTACTCCCACAGAGCTGCCAGGTCACCTGGCTTGGGGGAGGCTGGGTGTCACCTGTGGCTTGTGTAATCATTTTATATGGACATGAGGAAACCCATGGTGATTGGCACCTTCTCTCCTCCCTTGGGTCCCTTACACATCTGCATCCCTTTTGCAGCTTATTCTAAATTGGGAGTGCTAGTTAGCTGGACTGGAGAATAGCCTATTTTCCTAGGGTTTTGTATATTTTATAGCCAGGAACTCCAGGTGTTACCATGACAGAATGACATAACAGCAGGAAAAATGCCCTGTGGGATGTAGTATTAAACCTCTGCATCCAACAGAGCAATGCTGAGTATGTGGCAGTGCAATGGTGGAACAAAGACTGCACATCTTTCCTTGGCTGGGATTTTGCTAATAGTTACTATGGAAATGTAAATTAAATAATTGGGCTATAAATACACCTGTAGATGCTGTTTGTAGTGCTGACTTTTTAAAGCAGAAGTAAGTGCAAGAAATGTTGGCCTGAAACACAACACAAGAGATCTGTCACCTTTACTGAGCTGCTCTCTAGACAGCACTCCCAGACCTGAGAGAGAAGAAGACATGATGATTTTAGCAGAAGACACAAAATCTCTCCCTGCTTCCTTAACCTCTCCTTGTTTTATACCTTTCTTTCTTTTTTGTCTTTCTTTTATTGGCTTTTGGGGTTCTTCTTCTGTTAGGTAGTTCCCCTTCTTCTCTTTCTCTTCTCAAATATCATTCTTTTACTCTTCACAGAAACTTTGTGGAGTCCAACTGCAAACTTCAAAACATGGAGAATTATTTCTAAGTACACTTGTCTGAGTTTAATTGCTTTTGCTTGGCAGTGCTTCTAAATCTCCTTCCTCTGCTAGATCTTTCCTAGCCATTAGTGGCTTGATCTTCACAACCTTCTTCTCTTGCCCTGCCAGTTCTCTCAGAAGAAACAAACAAAGAAATGGATGCTTCCAAGTACCACTGACCTTCTTTTGACTATAGATTGATTTTGCTGTGCCTTCCAGAGAAACCTGCCACCCAAGAGCCAGCAGACAGTAACCTTTAGTTGCAACCAGAGTGATTCTCATATCCCTACAGTGACATAAATTGTAAAGAATCCCACTGAAGACTCTGTGCATTGGTATATATCTGAAATCCCAGTCAGACCTCATGTTATTGTCTCCATGTACAGATAAAAGCTTCCAACAGTCTCACTTCAGGATGAATTCTCCACTTGGCAGCTTTGTTCCCCATGGGTACAGAGCTTACTTATAACAGTTACCTGAAACTCTCTAAATAAAGGCAAATCCTTTGGAGATCAGAGACAGTTTTCCACTGCTTCACTTTTCTTATCACTGCCATGAAGTGATACTGTGCTGGCTATCAGCTGTCAAAAGCTACATGACTATGCTTTTATAGATGAGGGGTCAGAACAAGGGTGACACTTAGCAGGACATGCTCTACCACTTATAACACCAACTACATGGGAAGAAGCCATGCCATCATACCTCCTTCTTACTGAAATGGGCAAAGTGACTTGATCAGAAGCTTTCCTACTGGTGTGCATGCACAATTATAGACACACACACACAAGCACATGCACAGAGACCTACAAACACATGCAGCCTTTCCCAAGATGTGGTTCTTTACTTCAGTGAGAGCAACATTTCACCTATGTGGACATAAACTGATGACAGGCAAGTGTCACATAACAGGCAAGACCCCAAGCCAGCACTGTGCCTATTCCCACTGAACTCATTAAGCAAAATGACCTAATGGTGCCCAATATGGACATTCTCTCTGAAACAGTCTGGACAAGGGAAATTAATGATCACTTTCATTTACTGAAATGACAGATAACACATTCAAGGTTGCTGGTGATAAGCTGAGTAACTGCAAGGAATTGGAGCTCAAGCTAATAATTATACTCCCAGGGAAGTGTCCAACAAAGTCAAACAAGTAAAAACCTTTAAAATAGCACTAAAATAGAAGAGAGAGAAATGCTAGCAAAGATGTTAGGCCATGGATTGATATGTGCCACTCTCACCAAGAAAGTGTCCTTTCCTGGGATTGGAGGAGAAGGAGCAGCCTGTCAGTTGTTCTCTGTAACAGCTAAATCCCAAGGTCTTCAGTCTGCCCCCCAAACCCAAGGGAATGTTTCTCTCATGGCTTTTTATATCCTAACTTCCACTGTTGCTACCTTCTAGGTGATGCTTAGCATCATTTGGGTGGAGAGCTAAGCACCACAGTCACATGGCTAGCATGTAATCCTTTTGGCTCAACAGCATACTGAGGGGTGTCAACTTCAATATTATTATCATAGAATCATAGAACTGTCAGAGATGGAAGGGACCTTAAAGATCATCTAGTTCCAACCCCCCTGCCTGCCAGGGACACCTCCCACTAGAGCAGCTTGCCCACAGCCACATCCAGCCTTGTCTTAAAAGCTTCCAGGGATGGAGCTTCCACCACCTCTCTGGGCAACCTGTTCCAGTGTCTCCCCATCCTAACAGTGAAGAACTTCCTCTTAATAGCCAACCTAAATCTCCCCTCCTCTAGTTTGCATCCATTTCCCCTGGTTCTGTCACTCCCTGACCTCTTAAAAAGTCCCTCCCCAGCTTTCTTGTAGCCCCCTTCAGATCCTGGAAGGCCACCAGAAGGTCTCCTGGGAGCCTTCTCTTCTCCAGCCTGAGAATATCACAGTTAATTAGACAAAGGTCTCAGTTTGGTCACTATAGCTCTGGCCATCTCTTTGGAAGCTGTATGTTTTGTTGTTTTAACCTTGCCTCCTTAGTTCTAGCCAAAACAGGACCATCTTATCTTCAGGAGACTCCCTCCTTCAGCCACCTGCCAAGCCCCAACTTTGCAGATCCTATTTGTAGATCAATATTTCTTGGGTGAAAGCATCTGATAAAGCACACTAACCTGGCCTGCATTTCTGTCACAGACCAAACTAGGCTTTAATGCCACAACAAGAAATAAATGGCAGTTTCTTGCCCTTTGACTCCCTCTCCTATGCCCACGTGTCTCCCTTGGGAGTGCCTGTGAGGGCAGACCTACAGCCCTCTGAAAGGCAGCTGAGAGTGCTTCAAATCAGCCTCTGAGAAAAATATCTCCTCTTTCTTCACTATGGCAGAATCTCAACATTTAAATAACACTGTCTTTCTGCCTAACAGGTATAATAACTTATTTTTGCTGCACTTCAGCCCCTATCATGAATTTCATTGCTCTTGCCACTAGGTAACCTGGTTCAAATCGTTGTCTTTAAAGCAGACAACCTAATGCATGAGACTACACCATGAAGACATCAGGAGCTACTCCATTAAATGGTTTGAGATTTGCAGGATTAAAATGTCACTAGTTCACATTTTAAGGACTGCAATTCATGACCAAATTGAACATATTAATACTTCAGAGGACAACTGAAGCAGTATACTATCTTCTGAATTAGATACTCAGTGATTGCTGCTGCAGAAGCAATTTGAATTATCCTGCTTCAATTAAACATCAAGAAATGAACAACTATAACCCCTAAAACTTTCAGGCATCAGACATGCATGCATGGCTACAACATCTCACAGAACATTTAGCAATATTTGAACACAAACAGAAACTATTTCAAAGTCTCTTCATAAAATACCTCTGTACAAACATTCAGTTTTGATGTGGCAGGGTACATACAGCCAGTGCACTTAGGCATCATTGGCCTGGGTGACTCCAGAACTCCTCAGCTAATCCCTGCACAGGGGAGACAAATGATTCTGCAGACTTCTTTGATAGCTTGCCTTGAAAGAAGGTGGTTGACTGACCTCCACAACATAGCATTTGACTAACCCTTACAAGAACACTCCAGGTGGGAATTTTGGACAACCACTTCCACCAGGCAACTCCTGCTGTGCTTAGTCCAATTACTAGACACTATTTTTGTGCTTAAGATGTGCTGATTAACTCCCTGGGTGGAGAAACTGGCTGTCCCAGGGACTTCCCCAGGCAGTTTCTGCTGTAGAATTGACCAAACTCTATGAAGATTATTTTCAATAGTCAGTAGCAACTGCTCTTGGAGATGTAGAGATGGTCACACAGGATGGCATTTTGTATTTAGGTAAGGTGGAATATTTGTTACAGAGAATTCAAGTTAATCAATAGCAATGGTTCATGCCTTTGCTGGAGTAGTCATAAAGGACCATGGCCCAGCTGAATCTGAATCTGAGGCTGGACAGGGGTCTGAGCAACCTGATTTAGTTGGGGATGTCCCTGCTCACTCTAGGGGGGTTGGACTAGATGACCTCTGGAGGTTCCTTCCAACCCAGATGATTCTATGAATGATAAAAATTCACTGGACTAGTTCAAAGACTCTCCTTGAATATAGCTGAAGTGGTCACTGCATGGGATATTTGTAAGCAAGCCTCCTGTCACCTTCTGGACAAGAACTGACCATCCCATTCAGGAAACCTGATTGTATGCTCAAAAGGATCTTCCTAAATTAGGATTTAAAAAAACCTGTTGTGTCCATGAGTACCTGTGCCAAGCACTAGGTAGGTGATTCACTACACTCCTTTCCATACACCCTCTGAAGACTGAATACTCAGAATATTGTTTCCCATTAAGGTGTGAGGGAGCCTAGAGTCTGAGCTGGTACTTGCAGTGCTTAAAAACACATTTTAAATGTCATTTTCACCTGACATTTTGTCTTCTGTGTTTTCAGAAGAAGCCCCACAGTCAGACCTCTGTGTGTCTGCTTCCAAAGTCTCTAATAACTTTCCATGGCTAGGAACATACCTACATGAGTTTCTCCTGGCCAACAGAAGAATGAGCAGCAGCCTTCCAAGGATTTGGAATTCCAGTAACATTAGAACTTTGCAGATGATGCTTAAAATCTCAAATAATGTTGTTTAAAACTAGCAAGAGGAAACCCTTTAGAAAAGAGAAGTGTGTATGGGGCTGCAATACCAGGAAGACAAAAGGCATGAGATCTTGAGGAATGAAAGAGAGTACAAATGATTGATCACAGAAATGCCTATCACTGCTGTTCAACTGAAAAACAAGCAATGATCTTCCAAAGTATTTAAGTAAGATATTGCCAACAGCAGAAAGAAAAACAAAAAGAAAGCCACTTCATTAGCAAATAAGAAGTCATTATTCCAGTGAATTTTATCTTCTTTCATTACCAGTGATTGCTCCCCTTCAGCTGGTTCACTTAACTTGCTGTTTTAATCACCCATTTTATCAAATTTAATTTATCCAGACATAATCATGTAAATGATAAGCAGTAAATCAGGTAATAAGTAGTAATGACAGATAATGCAGTTACTTGATTTTATTCTCAGTGCAATATAGTGAGATGGCTTCAGCAGAAGAAAAGAGAAACACTACCTGATTTGTCAGTGGCCTGCAACAAAGCAGGAGACTGGGGTTTGAATCACAGTTTTGGTTGTTCCTATACAAACCAAAGGAGTCTGGAAGAATTTACTTCAGAATGTTGAGACTGGGAATAAAGATTAGCACTGATCAACATCTGAACAGAAGAACTAGGGCTTAATCCCATACCTGGGAGTCATTTGTAACTCTGAATTCCTTTGCTCTAGGCTTTGCTCAGCCCACAGCTGAACCAGCTGCAGTCAGAAGAAAGAGAGAAGGATTGCCTTTCTGTGCCTGGGAATGTGTGCATAACCAGAACAAAGGCAAGGAAAAGGTCTGTGAGTGCTGAGATGCCACTTGAACCTGGTGACTTCTTTGATCAGCCAAATGCCTAAAGGAATTTCATCTAGCTACTTGGGTTGTCCCAGTGATTCAGCTGAAGGACTGGTCCTGAGGAGCCTCCTCTTCCTCTGTCTTGACAGTCTTATTCTATAAATAGGTCCTTCTCCACTTGTGAATCCTCAGGCATCTGATGGACCAATCTTAGATCCTTGCACAGAAATCCGAGTGCTTGAAAGTCTATTGAAAGCCAAGAGAAAAGGAAGCCTGGGAGACCTGAAGCAAATGTTTCTTTGAAGATGTCAGACACAAGAATTTGCACCTCTGCAATATTTATCCTATGAGCTGAACAGCAGAATTGTTCAGGATGACCAATTCATACCTACCTGCCTCTGTTTTCCAACCAGCTGATGATGTACAATAGATGCATGAGGCAGAAAAATGTCCCTTCTGAATAAAAGTTGTTAGAAAACAAGCAGGGAAAAATAGAGAAAGAATATTCTTCTGGCAGTGCAAAATAAACCCCAGAGTAACAAAGACCTAGAAACCAATGTTGATAATGATCCACATTATGTTTAACTGAAATACTAGAGTCATAGCATTGTCAGAGTTGGAAGGGACCTTAAAAATCATCTAGTTCCAACCCCTCTGCTTGCCAGGGACACCTCCCACTAGATCAGGTTGCCCACAGCCTCATCCAGCCTGGCCTTAAAACCTTCCAGGGATGGGGTTTAGTTGTTAGGCTTATTGTTAGGTTCATTTCCCATACACATAGGAATATCTATTTGAAGGATAAGTTTTCAGAACAAAATAACTTCAATTTTCTGGACAGAAGCTGGTCAGGTATATCTGAATTTCAGTAAATTTGTTCACTCTTTTCATTTAAAAAACCCCTTCAGCTATGACTAATTTCCTGCTCTGTTCAGTAAATTAACTTTTTATCTTTTTTGGATACACAGACTTTTACTATTTAAATTTTTCCTTTGCTATTTAGAATGCCAGCTAAGAAAAAGTAAAACAATGTGAAGTTTCTAAAATCAAGCAGGAGTTTATAAAGAGTCACTTTTCAGTCTTCTACCCCCACCAGATACTACATTTTCCTCTCTACTTCCCCACTGTAGCCTCATATATATATAACACATTTTTCTACATTTATATTTGCATTTCAACCCTGCTAGTTGCAGGAATACCCACATAAAGCCTCCAAAAACTGGCTTGAGAACATTTTGCCATCCCAGGCTGAAAAGTTTCTCTGCTTTGGAATACCTGGCACACCCCAATAATCATGAATAAAACCCCCAATTTGCTGCTAATATTCCAGGAGACTTCCCTGCACACCACAGAAACATGTTTCATGCCTTTTAGGGCTGTCAGAAATCTTTACCAGAGCATCTTTCAGCCCAGTCCTTAAAATCATTTCATATCTGTGGTTCAGAGTTTCACTTGCTGGGAAAAATCTGGGGCAGTTTTGATGAAGCTTTGGTAACATCACTTTTCTGGTGATGAAAGACTGGAGCAGGGTTCCTGGGCCTAAGTGTCTTCTTTCTGCAGCTGTTTCCATGGACAAAAGATCTGAATTTCAAAGTCTTCTCCAGTCAGTCTCTAGGTAATCCTCAGATGATAGAACTCCTCCTGTCTGTTACCTTCTCAGATGTCCAAACACCAATGGAATTGTGACCATATTTCCTTCTGGTCATTTCACTGAAGGCTTCCTGAAGCCTTTTTCTTCTGGAAAAGAAGATTTACTTCTTTTGTTTGTTTGTTTTCTGTTAAAGACTACACCAACTATATCTTTGCTCCAGCATTTTCAAGAAGAAACTAGAAGCCTCTGCTGTTTTGCCAAGATATTTCAGCTGATCACAGGATGCTTCCTTCCTCCAAAACACTCAGAACTCAACAGCTAGCTGACACTTTTAACTTCATTTAGTGACCACCACCATTGCTATTGAAAAAGCCACTGCAACAGATATTTTCCTACTCTAAGAATGGCATCAAGCTATCAGATCAGATGAGGAATCAGGCCATCCAATGTTTTTCCTGCTCAAGAATTTATTATTTCCAGTTTGGCCCTGAAAGACTTTACAGTCAGAGGTATAATATGTGAACAGAAGGAGCATTGTGGGGGGAATACTGAGAGCTGAGTATTAGAGCATGTGAAGTAGCTAAGGAAGTGCTAGGGGAGGAGTGTTTAATGGAAACAGAGCAAGAAATCTGCAGAAATCAGCCTGGTTTAGTGTTGCTGCCCACAGAGCTTTTGCTTTCTCTGATGCCATCTCCTGTGGTCTGCAGGGGACTTGAGCTCTGACAGATGATTGCTGGTAACTCCCTGTGGTGGTTTAAACATTATCAGTCTCAGCTGTTTGCTTCCTTGCCTCTGTTGAAGGCTACCAGTCCCATAGTAAAGGCATTAAAAAGTAACCTGTTCCCACCCTAGTCAAGCCAATGTTTTAGGCTTCCACCAGCCTAAACTGCTTCTCAAAGGATGCTGAAACACTGGTTTGCAAACTACAGCAGCTAAGGCTGATCTGAAAATAAAGTTTGGAGAAGTTTTTTCCTTCCCAATTAAAGGCTCTCCTTCCCCAGCTTGCTGACAGTTGGAGTCAGCTTCATCTCCTGGCCATTTATTGCTAGAGGCACTAATGGTTGCTGATCTATCAGCCAATATGTACAAGACATTTCTCTTCCAAAGTAGCAGCCACATCAAATTTTGGCTCATTTGTGAATTTTTATGGTAAATAAAATAATAAAAGGCCAAACTACTCCATTTCCACCTTATACTTCAGTTCAGAAAAGCCAACATACCAAAAAACTCTAAGCAATATCCAATACTGAATATTAATCAATAACCAGAGCTAAAGAGAATTCTCTTCTTCTGTGTTATTTTAAATGAAATCATGCTGATGAAAATAGCTTACTGATCAAATAACCTCACCCAGAGGAGAAATAAGAATTGTCTTAACCTCTACTCCATCTATGGAAAACTTCAAAACATTTGCCCTCAATTCTCCAGGTATTTTTTGTAGCCCAGCAGTAAATCTCTGCATCCCAACACACCTAATTCTTCATGGTTTTTCTCAGGCCATGACAGGTCTTGTCTCTACCCTGCTACAAGTCTTCTGCCTTACTCTAAGGCTGCAGTACTCCTGTCATGCTGACAGCCTAAGAAGGCTGCAGCCATAGGTGTCCAGAATTCCTACCATGGTCTGACAGCAAACAGCAGCCCAAACTCCAGAGTCTGACCCAAATCATATCCTGGTTTGTAGCAAACACATGCAACCATCAGGCAAGGGGAAGGGGAACTACAGCCATTACTCATTAAGTGCTCATCTGTGTCTTCCTGGCTCATTAGAATAAGGAATACTTTAATGTTTGTTATGCTCTTTTGCACCACAGGATATGTTAAATACATGAAATCACTCACCTCAGCTGACTGAGGGAGCCAAATTTTGCAGAGCTTGCTTTAATCTTGAGGCAATCACTTTCCTCTTCTTGACTACTTGATGCTGGCCTAGTTTATGTCTCCCCAGGCCTCCAGCCCATCTGGTCTATGGGTGACTCCATCAGTGCCATCTGCCATTTCTGACCAGTTTTTAATAGTTGTGGTATATCTATATAGGAAGAGAGAGAAAAACAGGCAGAATGGGAGTTTTTTCTTACAGGAGAAAGAATAACTTCAGTACTGACTCTTCTTGCTTTCTATCAAGAGTAAAGAAGAAATGAAAACATTCCTTCTCTTGCTCAGTAAAAACACATTCTTGAGCATGGTGAATACACTGGGAAAACACCAGCTTGGAATGGGAAACAAAAATAGCACTTGCAATATTTAACTCATTATATTCTTGGACTTACCTTGTTACCACCAGGAATTCTGTTTGGTTTCATGTTGGTGCATCCCAGGATTCTGCTCTTTCTCTTGTGTTTTTTTCTGCTAGGAGGCTTTCCCAGCCATCAATGAGGAGTGACTTGAAATGCAGAAATCAAACATAAAAAAAGCAGAAAATCTGCCCCTTCAGTCCCCAGGCTCCTCACTTGATATTCTCCAGCCCCCTTGAAGCTGGCCATCAATGCCACTAGCACTGAAAGTGAGAAGCACAATGTTGCTTATGCTAGCACCTTGGTGTCAATTGTTGTAATATCCAGTTCCCTTGGGAGGAGAAAATCTCTCCAAGCTGCAAGCCATTAATGCCACCATTAAGTGTCCTCCTCCAAAAGCCATTGGCAGAAAGAAAGGGAGTGTTCTTCCTATTGTCAATAAAACTAAAACACTGCAGATAGGAAATTCAGGTAATTCTGAGAACACAGAGGCACTTTTACAATAGCATTTAACCCCTTGAGTGAGGTTTTGGGCACCACAATACAAAAAGGATATTAAGTTGTTAGAGAGCATCTAGAGGAGAGCCATGAAGATGGTGAAGGGTCTGGAGGGGAAGCCAGATGAGGAACAGCTGAAATCACTTGGTCTGTTCAGGCTGGAGAAGAGGAGGCTCAGGGGAGACCTCCTGGCAGTTTAGAACTTCCTCACCAGATATGAAGGAGAGGCAGGAGCTGATCTCTTCTCTCTGGTCACCAGCAACAGGACCTGGGGAATGGCATGAAGCTCTGCCAGGGGAGGGTCAGGTTAGATCTTAGGAGAAGGTTCTTCCCCCACAGAGTGGTGGAGCATTGGAACAGACTCCCCAGGGATGCAGTCATGGCCCCAACTCTCCTGGAATTCCAGAAGCATTTGGCCAATGCTCTTAGCCACATGGGGTGACTTTGGGGTTGTCCTGTGCATAGCCAGGAGTTGGAATGGATGATCCTGGTGGCTCCCTTCCAGCTCAGGCCATCCTGTGATTCTATGATCAGTATAGTACCTGGGAAGAAAAGCAAGAGTTGAGATTTATTTGAATTTCTGTAACTTAAAGTGCCTGTCACAAATATTATACAGAAATAGGCACATTTGAGGTTCTGTTTCTGTAAACTCTCCAACATACACAGCCAAAGTCTGTCTGGAGATCATACAGGAATGGATTTTCTAAGGAGATTTCCAGATTTCAGGATCTTCACTGAGATGGCTACAGCTTCTTTCCTGTCTGTTTGTTCAACCCAGTATCTTGCTCAGAATCAAAAACTATAATAAAGAAAAAGATAATAATACAGAAATGAAGCAATATCTCAAAATAGTGCTGCTGTTATCTGTGGCTTCCTGTGAGAACCTTCTTCTTCACTGTCATTTTCTAAGTCACCACAAGCAGGGCAAAACAGTTGTGCTGATCTCTTCAGAATATCTGAGGAGACCTTCTGGTGACCTTCCAGGGTCTGAAGGGGGCTACAAGAAAGCTGGGGAGGGACTTTTGAGGAGGTCAGGTAGTGATAGAACCAGGGGAAATGGATGCAAACTAGAGGAGGGGAGATTTAGATTAGACATTAGGAGGAAGTTCTTCACTGTTAGGGTGGGGAGACACTGGAACAGGTTGCCCAGGGAGGTGGTGGAAGCCTCATGCCTGGAAGCTTTTAAGGCCAGGCTGGCTGGGGCTGTGGGCAACCTGATCTAGTGGGAGGTGTCCCTGGCAGGCAGGGGGGATGGAACTAGATGATCTTTAAGGTTGCTTATCTCTCCAAGCCTTTGCTTAAGTCAACCAGTGGCCACTTCAGTCCTTTTAAGCATTGATACAAATCCAAGTGGAACTGCTTTTATCTACAGCCAAGCTGCAGAGACAATGTTGCTAAGTCACAGTATCCATTCTGGGTTGGGTAACACTGATTCCTTCCTCCTGGTCTCTTTCTTTCCTGAGAGAAGCCTCAAATATTAGCGTCTGTACTAAAGAGAGGAAACACAATAAGGTGCAGTTAGAAAGCTTTTCTCAGAGTATTGTCATGATTGATTAAATAAGGGATGCTTTGATCTGGACTAGAGAAGGCTAATAATGCATTTACAACCAGAGGGATTTGTTATTAATGAAATGGATATATTCAGGAATGACTGAGCAGTGATTGTGTAATGCAATGGGAAGTTACCCAAAACATTCCTTGAGAGAGAAATAGAAAATTAGATCAAGAGACAAATGGCATGAGGAAGTTGAATTTAAACTTCAAACCTCTAAAAAAATGGAACTTAGTGTCCATCATGAACTGAACATTTTAAAGTGCCATTGAATACAGTTTTTTATAGTGTTGCTAATGTAAATATTATGTATATTTTTAAGAGCTCTTAGGCAAAAAAAGTAGTTTTTGTGAAGAAACCTTCCTTTGGATCACTTGTCCTCTGATTTTCTTCTTCAAGGTTTCTTGCACATTCCTTTGCAACATTTAGAAAAGTTCATTCTTGGAGGCCAGAAACGAGTCTTGATAACCTGTTCCTGTACTGACAGGTCTTTTCATCTGTGCTGTATCAATTCCTGACAGTGCCCAGGTTGCCTCTAGGAAGTGTGGAGTGAGCATGTACAAACCCTTGATCTTCTGCTTTGATATACAAAAGGTACCTGCACACACACTTACAGAATCATAGAATTGACAGAGTTGGAAGGGACCTTCAAGATCATCTAGTTCCAACCCCCCTGCCTGCCAGGGACACCTCCCACTACATCAGGTTGCCCACAGCCCCAGCCAGCCTGGCCTTAAAAGCTTCCAGGCATGAGGCTTCCACCACCTCTCTGGGCAACCTGTTCCAGTGTCTCCCCACCCTCACAGTGAAGAACTTCCTCCTAATGTCTAATCTAAATCTCCCCTCCTCTAGTTTGCATCCATTTCCCCTGGTTCTATCACTATCTGACCTAAAAAGTCCCTCCCCAGCTTTCTTGTAGTCCCCTTCAGATCCTGGAAGGCCACCAGAAGCTCTCCTTGATTTGTTGTCAAGCTTTTCTCATCAAGATGCAGAAAGCATCTTGCACTGTCTCCTTCTCTTCACCTCCCCTCTGCCACCCTGTGACTCCAAGCCTCCAAAAAAATCTTGGGATGCTGGCTCAGTGTCATTTTGCCATGAAATCTCTCTTACCAGTCCCAAACCTTAGCTTTGATTTCCAGTTGTCATAGTCTAAACATTGTGAGAAACTCCACTGGTTTATGTAATTCAGGAGCTGGAATTAATTAGTATTTTTATCCCAGAATCATTGTGGTTGGAAAAGGCCTCTGAGATCATCCAGTCCAACCAGCCACCCAACACTCCCATGCTCACCACCAAACCATGGCCCCAAGCACCACACCTACAAGCAGTGACCAAATTTTCTGTCCATTTATCATCTTTCAGAAGAACCTTTGCCTAGGTTTTCATTTTCTGAAGCCTGAGAAATCCTAATTCTTCATTAAAAGCTACATGAAGCATTTCCTTGAACATGAAAGACAACTCATTCTTTAAACATTGCTTTATCCTGTAACATGATTGGGGAAGTAATCAGCCACAAATGGATCCTGACTGTCACACTCCTGTTTCTGCTGGATTGACTTCCCCTGATTTGAATAGCCCTGGTTCCTGCTGAAGCCAAATGGAGCTTCAAATCTTCAAATCCTTGCAAAATCAGGCCACATCTAAGCAGAGTATTTTCTTTTTCCCTTCCTGTACTTGCTTGCTGCTTTAATTCACTCAGGGCACAGCAACATCTTTAAACACACTCTAGATTTTCTGGTGATCAGTTCCCTGATCACAGCATTTCCTTAGGTCAGATGTCAACCTCTGACTAGATCTAAAGTGGCAGTGCAGGGGTGAAAAGGCATAGAAATATGTGGCAATGTCTGACATCCATAACAAAACAGTTTAATGAGAGTGGCTCAAAAGTACAGGAAGACTAGTGAAATAGTTTAAAGGATTCTCACATGTCAGGTACAGGAGATCCCTGCACCAAAACAGTTTAATCCCAGGACTGAATATTCTCTTTTATTTATAAGGGTAAAGCTGGAAAGTGTTAGGACAACTCCAGTGCTTCTGGAAATGGTAGAATAACTCATCTTAATAGTCATTTTTAGATCTGACTTTTATATCAGATTATATCTAATCTGTTATTCTGACTTCACATCCTGATATATCACATGGCTGTCAGGATAGCATGAGGGGAAAAAAAGGCCTTGTCAAATATACCTTCCAATCTTCTCATCAAACTGAGAGCAAAATCCTGCAGTCTCTAGGGAGACATTCCTCTGCTAATGAACTAAGCTTCCCTATGTTATTTACTTGAAGCCAGAGAGATGATTGATGTCAGTCATTCACAGATTGGGTGCAGGATATGGTGTATCTCCTGCTGCAAGGCTCTGCCTTCCACTGACAGTGATGTTCACCAGCTAAACATCAGCTCTGGACCCCATCACAACATAGGATAAGCCCTGTGGAAAGCCAGAGAAACTTGTTACTGAGGAAGTGGTTTCTGTGCCATCATATGATAGAACAAAAAAATGAATTAAGAGACCTCTGCACTGAGCAGTACAGAAGCCCTGAGTATCAACAGTCACAGAATCAGAGTGTGAGGGGTTGGAAGGGACCTCTGGAGATCAGCTAGTCCAATCCCCTGCCACAGCAGCCTCACCTACAGCAGCTTGCATAGCATCACATCCAGGTGGCTTTGGAATGTCTCCAGAGATGAAGACTCCAGCACCTCTCTGGGCAGCCTGGGCCAGGGTTCTGCCACCCTCCAAGGAAAGAAGTTCCTCCTTAGGTGCAGATGGAACTTCCTCTCTTCCAGTTGGTGCCTGTTCCCTCTTGTCCTCTCCCTGGGCACCACTGACAGAAGCCTGGCCCCATCCTCCTGCCCCCCACCCATGCAGTATTGCTAAGCATTGAGCAGCTCCCCCCTCAGTCTTCTCTCTAGGCTAAGCAGCCCCAGCTCTCTCAGCCTTTCCCCAGCAGAGAGATATTAGACATTAGTTAATAAAAAACTTCTGGGTTTTGTTTTGAGCCCATTGGAAGCTGGATGACAGAAGTTATGAGAGCAGAGAAGCTGTCAAAGGAGCCCTGAAGTGCAATGAGAGAAGACATTTCAGAAAATAGAATATGGCTCCATTTCTGCTTGTCAGGGTTCATTGAGGCTGAAGAGCTCCAAATTCACTGCTCAACATGGCCACTGGCCACTGATGAGTAGCATCACCCAGCCATTCTTCAAGCTACAAATCCATCTTGGAATGCATTCCCAAGCACTTTCCAGAGCATGATGTCTGGTTGCCTAACTCTGCTCTCTCATGGTGCTCAATGTGATTGTCAAGTATTAAATGCTATAGAAATGCTACAGAATCCCAGAATGGGAGGGGTTGGAAGGGAGCTCTGGAGATCAGCTAGTCCAACCCCCCTGCCACAGCAGGCTCAGCTACAGCAGGCTGCACAGGATCACATCCAGGTGGCTTTGGAATGTCTGCAGAGATGGAGACTCCACCACCTCTCTGGGAGGATCTCCCTGACACTTAGCTAAATAGCATGGTAATTATTCCTATCTTGTATTTGTGTTGGCCACTAAATACTGGTTCTCTCCTTGTAAGTTGTGTCTCTCCTATTTGCAGAGTCTCTTTGCAGATGGTAAAAAGGTGCCTGAACAAAGTGACCTGGAAAATAACAACTGACACAAAGAAAATGAGCAGGAGCAGAAACTTAGGATAAGGAATAGGCACAAGTGCAAACAAAGTAAATAAAATATGACCCTGAATAAGATATGGATATGTGCCCACAGCCTACTTAGCAATAGCTACCAAGAGAGAGATTGTTGTGACTCCCTGCTGGGCCAGTTCTCTGCAATCCATGCTATTTATTTAAAGATAAGTATCCCCCATCAGGAGGTGGATTTCCAATGAGCACCAATAATATCAAGTAAAATCAGCAGCTCAGCTTTTCCCAGCCATGAATTGTTAATCTGACATTAGCTCTGCCTGCACTGCAGTTGCAGACTGACATCAATATAGCTTATCCTTGACTAACTATTCAGCTTGAATATTGGTGGCAGTCAAGGCACAGCAAGAAAAAAAAAAAGGGGGTTTTTTTCTCCAGCAAAAGTGGACCAATTGTGCCTACTTCCATACACTGAGGACTGTGGTGCTACAGCCAGGCTTCTGTGATGTTTGACTAAAGCCTGCATTCCTCTATCTGCACTGCAAGTGAACTGCTTTGCTCCAAGAGAAGGACAAAGATCACCCAAAAGAGGCACTTAAACCACTAAATGCAGCTGAGAATGTTGCTGATCAACAGAAAGGCATCCAGCAGGAAAGGCTTCAGAGGTAGACTGTTGGAGCAGCTGGAGGAAACAGCTCTAAGGAGTGAGTGCCACAGGGATAGAGGGAGATCCAAGCACAGTTTCCGTCCCCAGACCTGTGGCAGATGAAGGAGTCAGGCTCTTAACACACTTTCAGAAACCCTTCTGGGAAGGGACAGTGTTAACTAAAGGGAAATCTTGGGTTGCAGCTTTAAGCAAAAGGCTTTGTAGGAGGCCAGTCCTCAAGTGTTGTGTTCACTTTTGGGCAACTCACTAGAGAAGGACATTTTGCTGCTGGAGTGTGTGCAGAGAAGGGCAACAAATTTGGTGAAGGGTCTGGAGCACAAGTGTTGTGAGGAGCAGCTGAGGGACCTGGAGTTGTTAGTCTGGAGAAGAGGAGGCTCATCTCTCCCTACAACTCCCTGAAAGGAGGTGGTAGTAAGGTGAGGCTCATTCTCCTCTTCCAGGTAATGAGTGACAGGTCAAAAGGAAATGGCTTCAAGTTGCACCTGATAATTCTATGATTCTATGATTCTAAGAAGACGACAAGAATGATGAACAAATCTTAGTACTAAAAGAAACTCTGCAAGTAAGAGAAGAATAAATAGAAGTCAGAGGAGAACTTGAATGACTACTGAAATCAGGTTAGTTGAAACTCATTCAGACAGCTGATTTCCTTAAAAAAATACCCCAAACCCACAACAAATCCCAACTCCAACCCAATCTATCCTTTTTTTTGCCTTAACTGCCCCATTTCCCCTATGCCATTGCACTAATTGAATTGGTTCTGCACAATGACTAGCTACAGCTCTTTCACTTCCACCTTTGGAGCTGGATATGGCTTAAAGAATGTTCTCCAGTCAAAGGTGGGATCCAGTGCTCCTTCCTTGTCTCTTTGAGTAGCCAGCCCTCTCTGGCACTGCTCTATCCATTTCCCCTGTTTTCATCTAGTTCTTTCTCACATCTTGTAGGTTCCAACCTGCTGACCCCTTTAGCTAGCTGGATAGAATAAAGAAACCCTCTGGAAACAGTAAATGTCTTGGCTTAGTGATCAGCTTAGTCTAGCTCTTTCTAGGAAGAGGGAAATGAATTCATAATAGCACTGTTTTCTCTGCAAAACAAACCTATTTTCTGAGATGAGAGATTACATTTGGCAAGCAGGCAGGAAGAAACAGACTCATTTCAATTTGGGTTCTCATGAAATAAGGAGAAGGCTTTGAGAGGAGCCATATTTGGTGGTTTTTCTCTTTTCCACTGTTCTGTTATTCCTCACTCAGTGTTTAAATTCTTGTTAGGCTGTCACTTAGCATTTTTTCCCTCTGGAATGGCAGCAGGGCATGCTGCTTACACTGGCTAGACAGATGCCTACCCTAGAGAGTGAGCATATCAAGCTTCTGGCCTGCAGAGCCTGTACCAACATGGTTCATGTCCTTGACACCAGATCTTTGGCATTAATGTGTGAGGGTGACAAGCTTGTTAGCAAGTCAGATGGTGCAGGAGTTATGCAAGTCAAGGAACAGCTAAAGAGCTAATTTTACCTCCTGAAAATAAAACAAATATTGATTCTTATGGCTGTATAAAGAGTTGTCTGATCATTACAATTAAGTCAGGTTCCAGCAGTGGTTGTTTAAATGGTTAAAATGTGCCTAGAACCCCAGAGCTAGTGACAAATGCTTACAGTTTAGCCTGATTGTGAACATTACTAAACAGGAGCCTGATTATTGCTGTTGAAGTGTCTAGAGCACTAGCATCAATGCAGCTTCTGCTGTGGGAGGTGATATAATGCCTTCATAAAGTTTGGTTGTCCTTCAGCAGGGCTGAAACTTTGAAAAGGGGCAGTAAACCTCCTTACAGCAGCATCCAACTCACCAGGAAGAAGGAGGTCACTTCCCTGCAACTGCAGCTGCAGCTGCATTAATTCTGTTCTAACTTTTCTGCTCAGAAGTCCAGACAATTCTGTGATGCCATCATGGGTTCATATGCCTCATTTTCAGCCCTGCTAAGCCCATGCAGTGCCAGCTTGACAATATCTTAACACTTCTGCAAAGAAAGGAAGGAGACAAAATCACCCCAAGCTCTTCTGAGAGGCTGTTTTGACAAAGTGTGAGGGCTAATATGAGATGGAAAGGAATGTAAAGTCAAGGGTTCAAATCCACACTGAATTACTTCAGATCAGGAGGGATCCCAGCATATACAGAGACTTTCTTGGGGATTTATACCCTTGAAACACAGAGATTTCAGCTGAGCCTCCACCAGTTTGATTGAAGATCCCACACTTCCACAGACATGGGCTTAAGACTCATCTGATTGACTACTGTAGAAATTTATCATGTAGACACCTGCAGTTGGTTTAGACTGGTACATTTTACTACTTATAAAGGAGAAATAGTTTCTTCTGTGGCCTTTTCCCATCCTAAAGTATGCACATAATATAGAACAGGCAACTTGAGCCTTGCAATGCATCTGTATCTCTGCACTGACTATCAAGCCAAGGTTGACTATGTCAGATAGAGTTGGCTACATTGCTTCTCTCTCAAATCAGGTGTGTTGAACCCCATCCTGGTGTTCATGGAACATCTCTGGGACATCCACTGCACCCAGCCAACAACTGGACACCTCTGCCAATAGAGAATTTGAGAGCAGACTGCTTCAGGTTTTTCATGCCTCTGCCATGGCCAAGCATGTCTGTGTGCCATGGCCAATTACACTGCCTGAGCTTGCTGCCAGCTGCTAAAGGTGTGAATGAAACATTTTCATTCTTCAAAGAAAGTCCAGTATCCACTTCAAAGAGCACAGGTTTGGCACAGTTCTCTTTTTATCCCAGCTGACTGTCTCCTCCTGAGGCTCAGGTAGGTTGTCAGCCTAAGACTGTGACATTGCAGGTGTCAGGAAAAGCACAGATTCTTCTAGAAACCAACCTTTTTAATTACATTTGGCATTCCCATGCATATTGCTGTCACTTCTCTACCACTGATGGCAATAGGCTAGGGAATGTCCAGCGTAATTAAAACCTTTCATTTCTAATATATTCCATGACTTTTATGGACCTTCAAACCTTAGGACTCCTGCACTGAGCAAAGTGGAATGGAAACTACAGGAGTCTGACACCTCAAACACCTCTGACAAAAGAAGATCCTGCCCAGGTACTGCCAAAAAGTGACAGGAAGCAGCTGACTTCATTCTCCTGCCTCTCCATGGAGCCTGAGTCCTCCTCTAGTAGTAGCTGTTCAACTGATCACATCTACATTTGAGAGCACAGCTGGAGGAGAGGTAACACTATTGGTGTTGCACTCCACATCTCTCAGAAGAGCAATGTGGTTAGGTCACCACTTTTAGTTTCTCTTCCAGCTGACAGGTCCCAAACTTCCCCAGAAAACAAAGACAACAGTAGGTTAAAGTTGTTGTTCACTCCTCATGCCAAAGCAGAGGCAGTAGAAAAGCAAGGAGGAAAAGTCAGGGGATCAAAAGTTGGGCAAGGAAGATGCCAGCACTCTGACCTTGTGGTTAGGGTGCTCAGGGAGGAGAGGGTAGCAAGGAGTGGCCCTGAGCCCTGCTCCCAAAAGAAGGTGTGCAGGTGAAAGATGAGGTGAAAAAGCTGGCATGATCCAGAGTGCAGAGCTTTGATGCTTTCATCTTCCCTTTTGAATTACCTCACTCAGAAGAGAGCAAATCAGCAGCAATGTTTTTGCAAGGCTTTCCTAGATTAGCTACAGTAAAACCTTTGCCAAATATAGACTGAAGCATTCAATTCCTCCACCACCTTAAAACCAGGATACTGACAATCCTCTACAATACAATATTTCTCTTCAAATCCTGAGGATACATATTGCAACTTGGTGTCAGAGACTCCACAGGACACCTAAAGGAGAATTCACTTGTAGCTGCTGAAATGGGAGTGAAACATAAGCACTACATCTGATCTCTTCCTGAAGTCATTTATCAGAGAGATGACCTGCAAGGTCAAATGGCACTGTGGTATCACTCACATTTAGGCAAATGAAACAGAAAACAGTTTAGGAGACAGTGGTTGATGTGTTATAGGAAGCATTTTACAGTCTTATCCATCATCCAGATAAAACTGGATGCAATCTGAACAATTACTGGCCACTAACTCCTGAATTAGCTGGGGCAATCCAGAGGCCTCTGTACAGCACAGGTGTAACCCAGCTATGTAGAGTCCTGTATGCAGTAGGCAATAGTGTGAATCCAACTAAGATTCACCTGAAGAAAGGCAACTTCAGGCATTCAACTCCTCACACAGATGTAGCCTAGGCTCAGAAAGCAGCAAGCTCCTTAAAGCATTGTAAGTAAATTGAGGTAGGACAGAAAATGCTGATCCAGTATCTAGCATCAATTCAATAGCCTGGGGCTGGTTTCCTGGTGCAGAAGGAGCATTAGCAATACATTGAGTTGCAGCTGCAAGGTAGTTCAGGCAGAGCTAGGAACATTTGCATCTGGCAGAGCAATTCCATCTGTTTGTTGGTTAGACTGAGAACTGTGAAACACCTTCAGCAAGTGCCCAGCCTTTCTACTTGCTCCCATCCCATGCTTTTTCTGTGGAGTTTCTAGTGGAATCTGTAGTTTCCTGGGTACTTTCTCTACTCAACCACCACTTTTTAGGACATTTTTTAAGAGCTTATTGTCTTTGAGACTTCAGTAACATTTGGGGACAATTGGCCAGTGACAGTGGGGTAAATGCCTGACAGAGGGAGTCAGAATGAGCAGGAAACAAATCAAGCAGTCTAACACCCTGTTGAGCTGTGAGCCTTTTCAGCTTGAATGCAGAGGAAAAACCTGCAAAGACTTCAGAGACCACAAGTGCCATCAGCTATCATCTCTTCTTGATCTACACAGCATGAAATTGTAAGTTGATCTCTTTGTACCTGAGACTCCTGCCATCTGCCCCTGAGATCAGGCTGGAGTATTAGATGCTGGAACCAGAGATCACATGGGGAAACATTGCATGCAGTGACTTTGAGTCTCCAGGGGCCATACTTCAGTTATTAAAGAGGCAGAAATCTTCTCCAGTTCAGATCTTCTTTCTATGGAACAGATGAATACTGCTTTTTAAACTCATTTTTATAGCCATTATGTCTGGATTATATCAGCTTAGTAGAACCATTTTCTTCAAAACCACCTGAACCATGCATTGAAACTGTGTTAAAAGAGCACATTTGAAAGCTCCTTGAAAATGAATGCAACAGCCTTTTATGCTAGGGTGAGTAAATAACAATCTTACCACTGAGGCTTCCTTAGGAATCTATTAAAATATGGAACTGTCATCCCAGTGCCTCCTCCTCCACTTCTGAGCTATTTGTGCCCCTTAGCCAACTCATTATGCCTTCTCCAGGCAAGTATCTTTCTTCCTTCTGAAAAGGGAAAGCAAGATTACAAATAAGCACATCCTGTATTTTTTCACTGACACTTCATTTCTCTTAAATGCTGCCTGCAAATATTAGTGGAAGAAAAGTTCTTCCACTGGTAAGGCCAGGAGGGAATTGTACATCTGAGAAGCTCTCTGCCCAGATTCTCTCAGGCCAGTCCTTAAATTCCTTTGGCTATAGCTTGAAAAGAGAATCAAGTTAGAGAACACCCAGGAGAGATGAGGAAACACTCATTTTAAAGATGATTTTTTACAGTGTTGTCAATGGGCTCAATACTACCTAGTTATTGCTCATTGCCAACAGGATCTATCTGCTCTGGAGGAGAACCAGGGCACCATAGCTACATACTTCTTCTCTCCAGGCTAGCACAGATGGCTCCAAGAAGCATGTTTTGTGCTGTACAGTTGTCTCCTGAGAATGCCAGTCAACAGAAGAAGGAAAAATAGCCCTCTTTGGAAGCTGGATAGAAGTTAGAAACCCAACCTTTCTTCCTGCAGAACTGTGTGCCACTCATCCCACTGTGGGACATCCCTGCCATCAGCCTTGTCAAAATGCAGGACAAGGATTTTTCTAGGGTGACTTGAGAGGTGGCACAACAGTGCCACACAAGAATCAGTCTTCATGGTCCTGCAAACTGCCACAGAATTCCTGAAGTGGGATCTAGACCCAAAGGGACCTGATTTGCCAATCCCCTGGGATTTTAATGTCCTCCAGAAGAGTCATCCTCCAGTTTGCACTTCCAATAGCCCCAACTTCCTCCTCCCATGGGAATTAAAGATTTCCACCTCTCTGTGGGCTAGCAGGACCCTTAAAGATATTCAGAGAGATGACAAAGTTTACTGAATGCCCATTAAGTCATTCCTATGGTTCCTACATCAGGTTTAGAACTGGGACTTAAGGCTGGAAGGCTGATTTCAACACACAGCAAGCACTCAGTGTGTTGTGAGGTAGCCTGCTCCTTTCATTTCAATGGCAAAAAGGAGAGCAAGTCCCATGGGATCCTGAAAGCAGACCTGGGCTGGTAAGCAACCTCAGAGAGGGGAAATGAAATGCATAGAAAAGTGAATTCCATGTGCAAGTGCTCTACCTGCACCCAACTACACTTGAGTTGTGGCCTCACCAGTGGCCAGTACAAGGGGACAATCACTTCTCTGGTCCTATTGGCCCCAAGACAGCAGCAAACAACTTTTGGACAGTCTGGGTTTTCACCAGTGAAGCATTTCTTTTGGTTTCCATTTTGAAATGCATTCCTTTTTCAGTCTATGTCTGTCACCATGACAACTGACAGGTGCATGTGGCATAGGCCAGCTTTGGGCTTAGCCTGTGGTCTTTCTTCTTAGCACTGTGTTTTTGCCAACCTATCTTATCTCTTACCATCCTTGCCCAGGGCAGTGGTGGAGTCACCATCCCTGGAAGCATCTAGATCTGGTGCTTGTGGCCATGGTTTAGTGGTGAGCATGGGAGTGCTGGGTGAATGATTGCAACAATAGAGATTCTATAACTTTTGCAACCATAGAGATTCTGACTCTGTGATTCTGGTTTAGCTTCTGCTGCATGGAAATGACTCTATATTATTCAGAATATTTTCTTCATCATGATTTGATTTCCCAGGCAACTCCTAACGAGTCTCAGTTTTAATTAGGCCACCTGCAACTTGTAATGCAATGGAGACACAACCTTAAAACTCTGAATTCAAGCCAGCAAGTGCAGCCTCACATGAAGAAATTGATCATGAAAAAGAATTTGACATTATTGTTTGAAGCTTTGCGTTTCTGTGATGTGATAAGTGAGAATCATTTCCTCTTGCCCTAACTCTGACGAGACACAGTGCTCATTGAACACAGAACTTAATAGAACAGAAAGAGCTCATGGAATGGGAAAAGATTAAAAGCAGAGGTATGCAGCATGCATTTCAATGCAACCTTTCCCACTGAGCTATTGGAGTTCTTGGGGACCACCTGTTAACTTAATGCCTCGTGACACTCCTGTACCGGTGGTGGCTGTGGCACTTGGGATCACAGAATGGCCTGAGTTGGGAGGGAGCCACCAGGATCATCAACTCCAACGCCTGGCTATGCACAGGACAACCCCAAAGTCACCCCATGTGGCTAAGAGCATTGGCCAAATGCTGCTGGAATTGCAGGAGAGTTGGGGCCACGACTGCATCCCTGGGGAGCCTGTTCCAATGCTCCATCACCCTCTGGGGGAAGAACCTTCTCTTAATATCTAACCTGAACTTCCTCTGGCAGAGCTTCATGCTATTCCCCTGGGTCCTGTCCCTGGTTACCAGAGAGATCAGCACCTGCCCCTCCTTCCTTTCTGGTGATACTAAGGAAGATTGACAGTTCTCAATCACATCATTGGCTTGACAGAAGGCAGCAGCCCAATTTTCTGGTAGCTGGCACTTGATCCCCATGAAAGGGCACACTGCTGAATGGGCATTTGTTGTTTAAAGGCACAGCAGTTACTACATTTCCTGATAACACATGGTAAGGAAAGCCTAAGCATCATGTTAGGCTCCAGAATGATTTCCCACAAAGAAGCATGCTTCAAAACTCAGGCATTTGGTTGCAAAGACATTCCATGCAAGCTAAGGCTGGTGAGCTCACTCACTCCACATTCCACACTAAACTTATTTGGGTTGAATAAACAAGGATCCAGACATGACTAACAAGAACTCAGGAAGAATAACAATTCCTGAACAGTATTAATGAGCTACTCATCTGCAATTTATCTTTCTGAAAATAACAGTATTTGGCAGAAACATTGAATGATCCACTGGAGTTTACATCTTGAATTGTCTTTTCCTAGAGGAGAGTCACTGTAATTCCATGGTTCACTCATAAAAGAGATCTCTTCCCAAAAGATAACTAGGTACTAAATGCATTTGTTGTTGTTGGTTTAACAACAAGCTTTTAATGCAAGAATTAAATCTGGGAACATGCAAAGATGGAACAAGATATGACTCTGGGATAAAACCATTTTTTGGTGAGGTCATACTACCTGGATTGAAGAAGCAGAAATGTTTCATCTCAGATAAAGCTTTTTCAGCAGCCACTTCCATTGCTGACAGATTTTATTTAGTTTCCAAAGCTAAATGTCCTCCTTCCATCTCACACCATTGCATGAAACTCTGGCAACTGATTTTGGAATTTTCCTTCTGCCATTTGCTGGTGATGTGGAACAAAGTTATCAATGTGCTACCTATCACTCCATAATTAGAAGAGCTCATCTTTTTAAGTTTGCTTCTGAAATTACTGTGGGATGGCTTCTTCCTCTAGCAGAAGGATGTAAACATACTCTTCTGTGAGTCTGCAGCAAGTCATAAACTTTGACCCAATCATGTGCTGCTATTGCTGGGCTTGAAAATACAGGAAAACACTTCCTTTACCTCTGTGCCTGAAAATTGTTTCTATACTTAGGAGATTTTGGCTGAGCATTGCATGATTTCCCTCCCACTCCTGCCTTTCCCCACCCCAGAATCACTACCACTGCATTTCCTGCCTGCTCCTCCTTTAAATCTGTTACAAGCTCAATAAAAAGTCTGTGAGCCATTGCTTTAAGCCTTTCAAATGTGCTTCAAGAGGTGCCAAAGTTGGCCTGGACTTGGCAAGTCAGAGCATCCTTACTGCCTCATGAATTGAAAAACCTGCTTCCAACATCCCCCAGAGCCCTATTATCTGTGGATCACTGACACAATAAAGCAGAATAGCTTTCAAGGAGCCACTGGGGTCAGCAGTGTTGCTTTGTACACAGCACCTGGGGAATCTTTAATCTATCACTCATTGACACAATTCAGAAGTAGGGAGCATGAAGGCAATAAATCTGTAGAATGTCCCAAGCTCAGCCTCCTAAAAACCCTGACTGAAGGTTCCAGTTAGAATTGTTGATGAGGCTGGGGGGTGACCAGTTTTCTGGGGGGAGGTAACTCAGTTTAGAACAGGTGCTTCTCACAACACAACCCTGCACACCAACCTGGCACCACCTGGAGACCACAAACTCTGCCACTTTCCAGGAGTCATGAAGAGATTGCCAAGGATTTTGTGTCCTTTATTTGTCATCCACAAGAGCACTAAGGATACTGCCACAAATAACCCTCCATGGCTCAGGAGCACCAACAGGCTACCATTGAACCTGACCAACCATTAACTGGTTTTCTCCATAGTTAGGAATATCAAGGTTGGAAGGCACCTCTAGGATCATCAAGTCCAACCATTAACCTACCACCACCATGCTACTGAACCACTTCATTCAGCTCCTCCTCAGTTTTTGGCTAACACACACCTTATGTACACCAGGAGCACTGTCATTGACAAAAGCAACACACAGGCAGGACAAGGTGGCCAGAAAAGGCTCAAGGTGATTACACAGCCACTGTTACCCACAGCTTGTTGTCTCCAGCAGCCACAGTCCTTGCATGTTGATTGACTGGCAGCTAACTCCCAGAAATGGGATAAACCAAACTTCCAAGCTGCAAGCTAGAAATGAGGCAGCTTAGCCAACAGCAGCTAGATGCTGAGGCTTTCATGATTCCCACTCCAATACAAGAGATAACTGCACCAGGATGGAGGAGGAAGAATGAGCACTCTTACTATTGGTGAAATAACTATTTACTGCTGGTGAGATAACTCATAAGGGCAACAAAGCTGGGGAAGGGTCTAGAGCACAAGTGTTGTGAGGAGCAGCTGAGGGAACTGGGGTTGGTTAGTCTGGAGAAGAGGAGGCTCAGGGGAGACCTTCTCACTCTCTACAACTACCTGAAAGGAGGTGGTAGTGAGATGGGGCTCAGTCTCTTCTCCCAGGTAACAGCCTTGTCTGCATCCAGCCTTGTGCCCTGATGGTCTTGATCCTGACTCTGATTTATTTATCTCCTGGCCTTCCTGCTGTGGCCTCAGGCCTGCCTTGTGGCTACAGCTTCATGGGGCTCTGGGCTGACCCAAACACATTCCTAGCCCCACTCAGCACCAGCCCCCTCCTGCCCAGCCCTGGCAAGACCCAGGCTGGGAATATTTGCAAGATTAGGAAATGCTGAAGGGTTAGGGTTAGGTAGAAGCACTAGGTGCACAGTACTGAGATGGCATCAGGAGGGACATGACTTCTTCCATGGTTGTTTTCCCTGCCATGCCAGGCAAAGGCATCATCTTCCTCATGTCACACACTAATCTGTTATAAAGAGGTTGTGACAAAACAGAAGAGCAGCAGCAGCAGCAGCCTTGGGAAAGGTCTAAACTGAGCTAGAGAAGCTAGTCCTATCCATAATAGGTTCTGAGGGTGAGTCAGTTTGCTAAGCACCCTAAAATCCTGCATGCCATCACCAGAACTGTGAAGCTAACTGAGAAGAGCTGGAAATGTTACTCCATGATTAAGGGTGTAACTCAAGAGTCACAGCATATATTTTGTGGCAAATCTCCCATGACTCACTTGTGAATATTAAAGGGTATTGCTTTTTCACTAGGAGGAGGCAAAAAATGAGATGTCACCCTATAGACTCAGCACCAAGTTAGCAGCTTGGAGACTCAGAGTGTGGCTAAAGAGGCTGAGGGAAGGTTTATTCAGGCTTAAGAAAGTAAAAGAGCATAGGTACAGGCATGGGGAGCAGCTGATTACAGAGAAGGAAGATGTACACTAAGGTTTTTACCTGCAGGAGGTAGAAGTATGAGAGCTTTAGGAAGCCTCAGCCTGATGAATGTGTAGGGAAAGCAACCTAGCAGGACAGACTTGTCATGCTCAAGTTAGGGAAGCATGGTCTTGCTTGATCTCCTGTTGCATCAGGCAATGCTGGTTGGACAACTGGAGGGTAGATAGCAACTGAGAGGAGGTGGCTGTCAACAATAGGTGGCTGGATTGAAGTTCCATGGAGGCTGTTCTGGGTTTAAGACTAAGCAACATTTGCATTCAAAGTCTGAAGATGAACTAGGAGAGCTTCTTATGATCTTTTTATTGCATGGTTGTGATTGTTTTATCCTATTTGTGCAAATCCAAACTAAAGAGGGGCTGCAAACAGCTTGCATCATCAGAGTGCAGATATTCTTAACCAGCAAGAAATGATCTAGTGAGTAACAGGAAACAATTCACCAGGAATAAATGCAAGTTTCTAATCTTAGCAGTAATTGACTGCACAAATGCAGGATGTCCAACATCTGAGTTAGGTAGCAGATTGATCTTAGGGAGTGCAGTGGATCACAAATTGAACAGGAGTGAAGAATGTCCTACTCCCCTCCCCCCAAAAATATATAAATACAACCAGTCATGCTAGGATTTATAATGAGGACTATGTAAAGACAGGGGAAATGGTCCTCTTGCTCTGTCTAGCATGGAGTGGGGCTCAGCTGGGATATGGGATCCATTTCTGGGCAGAGAATTTCAAGCCAGTTGTAGCAGTTTGAGGATAAAGCATCAGGTAGCAAGAAGAATTCAAAGCTGTGATGATTTAATCCAACAAGATGTGACTAAGATGGAAAGAGACTAACAGTTTTCATGTGCCCTGAGAGATGCTGCAGCAAGCAAGGCAATACTCTGGGTTCTCTGTCCAGGATGCACAGGACAAGAAGTGAATTGCTGAAGCTGCAGCAATAAATATTCATAGTATGATGCTGTTTGCTCACTTTTCAGCCATTTATGATGGGTTTTTTAATAATGAAGCAAGGGTTTGGGGCTTTTTTAAGGTCATTACCAGGCATATAACATATCTGATAATTAAGTAAGCTCTGCCTTTACATGCAACAAGAAGACTCCAAAAGAAATTAAGGAGCATGTATCAGATCCAGTATTGACTCTCCCAAGAAGAGCATAGTTTAGATACAGTCTTGAAGCTGTGTATCAACATTATTAGGTTCCATATATTGTGTATATTCTCAATATGGTTTCCTCAGCAACTATATTTTGGGTAGCTTTGCTATGGCAACCAAAGCTGATTGCTTGTTTTACTGTTTCAATTAATAACCCAATGCCTGAACCAGCAAAGCAAGAGTTAGGTGAGACATCTAAACATGTTACACAAGTGCAGGTCTCCTCTAAGAGTTGTTTCTCTGGGGCAGGAATAACACATCACTAATGAGACTCTGTTTCAGTGCTTAAATAGAAACACTGGGCTCAGTTCTAGCCTTATCTAGAGGGCTAAGGGAAGGAAAAAGGAAAGGAAAGGAAAGGAAAGGAAAGGAAAGGAAAGGAAAGGAAAGGAAAGGAAAGGAAAGGAAAGGAAAGGAAAAAGCAAGAAAATTCTCCTTCTACTCCAAGATTAAAAATGCTTCCACTTTTCCTTTGTACATGTATTTCATCTTTCTCAATAAAAACCCTTCCCAAAGTGTAAATGATAGAATCATAGAATCATTTGGGTTGGAAGGGATCTCCAGAGGTCATCTAGTCCAACCCCCCTACAGTGAGCATGATTGGTTTCACTGACATTTCTGGACAAAATTCCAATTAAATCACCCAAGACAAAAGCAAAAGGAAACTCTTCCCACAAATCTAGCAGAATCACTAAGAAGAAAGGAAAGGAACAGGAAACATGAAAGGTAGCTGATGAAGATGCCCTACACATATTGGTCACCTCATTTTGGAATGAATTTTAACATCTTTATAGATTTCAGCAGTAAATATGATCAAATCCAGCTCTATTTCTGATATTAAATAGTGGAACTCTGGCTTCCAGAATCACTTCCAAGAGGAACAGGCAACTGTAAATGTGATTTGAGCCTGAGCTCCCTGCATAATGCATGTATTTGTGTTGGTTTTCACACTCTAATAATTAACAAGCAACTTGCCAACATTCAGCTTCATTCCTGCCAAAAGCCCTCTTCTTGTAGTAATCAATCAACACTTGCTCAACAGTAGTTTTAAGTTCCACAGACACATCCCAAAATATGCCACAAAGGATAGAGCTGCTTGTGAGGAGAAAGGTGCAGACACTGTTCTCATAGTGACCTGCATGGGTTTTTTGCCTGTTATGACCTCAGTAAATATGAGAATGGTAACAATACTGCTTGGAATTCTGCATCTGGCAAAAACAAAAGGTATTTGAAAGTGTAGAATCCTAGAATCCTTCTGGGTGGGCAAAGGCCTCTGAGATCATCCAGTCCAACCATTCACCCAGCACTCCCATGCTCACCACTAACCCATGGCCTCAAGCACCACAGCTAGATGTTTGTTGAACCTTTCCAGGCATGGTGGCTCCACCACCTCCCTGGGCAGCCTGGGCAAATGCCTGAGAACCCTCTGGGAGAAGAAATCCTTCCTAATATCCAATCTGAACCTCCCTTGGTGCAACTTGAAGCCATTTCCTCTTGGCCTATCACTCATTACCTGGGAGAGGAGAATGAACCTCCCCTTACTGCCACCTCCTTTCAGGTTGTTGTAGAGAGCAAGAAGGTCCTCAGTGAGCCTCCTCTTCTCCAAACTAAACAACCTCAGCTCCCTCAGCTGCTCCTCATATCACTTGTGCTCTAGACCCTTCATTGCCCTGCTCTGGACATGCTCCAGCAGCTCAATGTCCTTCCTGTAGTGAGGAGCAATATGTAATAGGTGATAACCAGGCAATTAAGCCTTGGAAATCAATTTCCTCACAGTGAGGAAGTAAAAACAAATGTGAACATCAGCAAGTGCTTTCCAGGCAACAAAAGCAATGTTGGCAGTTGAACAATGACCTCTTTAGGACTACAGAGATTTGGATTTGCCAAAGGTAAAAGATCAGGCTTGGAGAGAAAATGCTGAGGAAGAAGCTACAAAAATGGAGGTCACTGACTTCCAAATTAATTATTGGACAGAAGAGAAATGAGTTGAATATTGAGGAGGGAAGTTACTAATAGAGATCTTATGGTAAGGAGCCTGGACTAAGACATTTATGGCCTTGATACAAAATGTCAGTGCTCATTGTTTCTTGAGAATTCTGAAGAAGGATAAGAGGATGTCAGGAGTTGTCAGGAAGATGGGGCCAGGCTTTTATCAGTGGTGCCCAGGGACAGGACAAGAGGGAACAGGCACCAACTGGAACACTGGAAGTTCCATCTGCACCTAAGGAGGAACTTCTTTCCTTGGAGGGTGGCAGAGCCCTGGCCCAGGCTGCCCAGAGAGGTGCTGGAGTCTCCATCTCTGGAGACATTCCAAAGCCACCTGGATGTGATGCTGTGCCAGCTGCTGTAGCTGAGGCTGCTGTGGCAGGGGGTTGGACTAGCTGATCTCCAGAGCTCCCTTCCAGCCCCTCCCATTCTGGGATTCTGTGAATTTGAGGCTGGTTTATAAACAGCTGGAATTTCTTCCTGAGGGTACATAAATATAGAGACCTCCCCAATGAAATGTTGGTCTGTCAACAATTATAATCCTGGGGAGAAGAATCAAGATAAGAAATAATTCTAGGCTAGGAGAGGGGGTTTCCTGTGACCTTATTGCCAGGGAATGAATCACCACTAGGAAGTTCAAAACAGCTGAGGTAACTTCTATAGGAGCTTGCTGAAATGTGTTGGTGATTTCTAGGTGATGCCAAGAGGAGACAGCTTACTAGCCTTCAGAACTGGCTGAGCTTAACAAGCAAAACTGAAAGCAAACAAGAAGAAGGTAGTTTCTGTTCCATTTACTTGGCAATGTGCAATGTGAAGAGAAGTTCTCAAACCAACCCTAACAAACAGGGCAAAGATGAATATTCCAAAGCATATGCAAACACATTTCAGATCAAGGAAGGATCTGCAGAGTATTCCAGCAAGTTCAAGAGTGATCCCAAGCTGGATGTGGTTACCCCAAGGACTCCAGGCAGTAGGGGAAAATAAATCATTTTGAAAACTTTGTCAGCTTCTAGCAGAGCTCACCAACTGTGGTGTCTGTGTCAGAAGATCTGAGGCCCACACCTTCAGCAGCTGGAAATGACTCTGAGAAAAGTAGTCTTATTATTGCCTCTTTCTGTCTTCTGCATTTAACAGCAACAAAGGGGGAGACTGAAAGAAGATCTCTCTAATGTTGTGATTGTTGAAATAAAACCTGTTTCTTGTACTCAGTCTTAAGCTGTTACAAGCACAGTGGGAGGAAATCAAGCTCTTTCATTGAGAAAATTGGTATTGAAGAGCTGGGATCCCTTCAGTGGGTACAGGGACTCCTATCAGAGGCTGAGGTGGCTCCTGGGCACAATAAACCTCAACTTCTGCTGCCAAAACACACTTCTGGGAGCTGATTCTTCACTCTTGTAATCTGGAGCTGAAGTGTGTGTGTAAGGCCCTGAGTGGCAAGCACAGATGTATTGGCTTGTCCTCAAACATCTGCAGGTTGTGACTTTTGCAGCAGGGTGTTCATCATGTGGCTGCCTCTTGGGGTGCCCTGCTGCTGCTTCTAGCATCAAATCTGAGTCAAGCTGCAGAAGAGCACTGAGTTTTTTGGGGGCTGCTTACACACAACTCTCTTCATGCTCATGAAGACAGTCTTCTGATTGTTTTGCCTTGGCCATAGCACCACCATTCACTATTTACTATGACTGAAGTCACAGAATCATAGAATCATCTAAGATCAGCAACTCCAACCATCAACCTGGCACCACCATGCCACTAAACCATGGCCCTAAGGACCACAGCTAGATGCTTGTTGAACCTCTCCAGGGTTGGTGACTCCACCACTGCCCTGGGCAGCCTGGGCCAATGCCTAACAACTCTTGCTGGGAAGAAATTGTTCCTAATATCCAATCTAACCTTCCCCTGGTGCAACTTGAGGCCATTTCCTCTTCTCCTCTCACTGGTAACCCAGGAGAAGAGACTGACTCCCACCTCACTACCACCTCCTTTCAGGTAGTTGTAGAGAGAAATAAGGTGTCCCCTGAGCCTCCTTTTCCTCAGACTAACCAACCCCATTTCCCTCAGCTGCTCCTCAGAAGACTTACTCTCCAGACAGTCCCTGCCCAGCTTTTCCCTCTGCAATATGTCTTAATTCATGCTCAGCAAAGCACTGACACGAAGACAAGCACTGCCTGGAAAAGCCAGGGAGAGCTTTCCAACTTCCCTTCCCTCAGAAGGGGACTCATGCCCCAACACCTTCTGCCACCTCTGTCCCCAGCCCATAGTGCCAGTACCACTCCCTCTAGCCCTCCCTGGCAGGATGGGATGACCTTGGACTAGGGAATCCTGCTGTGCCAGGGGGGTTGGACTAGGTGATCTTTGGAGGTCCCTTCCAACTCCTAACACTCTGTGATTCTGTGATCACAGGCAGGGTTGTGAGGGAGTCAGTCCCTCCACCTGGCAGACAAAATAAAGCCTTTTATTGTTTTATAAAACTACAAGTAAATGTCATCACTGAATTTAACACATTGCCAGGGCAAAGCCAAGACAGGAGGCAAGAGAATCAGGTCTAGGTTTGTGCTGATCTAAAGAAGATATACATAAGAAAATGGGTTTATGGCACTTGGAGAATAGCAAATACAAACCTCTACAGGAGGACCAAATATTATTATATCATTATTACTCTATTCTTTGGAAAGTAAGATGAAAAATGTCATTTCTAATCCCTTTCAGAAGGCCTTTCTTAGGAAAAGAAAATGTCTTATTTAAGGTAGCTTAAAAGTAAGCATAGTAGCAATGAAAACATGCTGATGCTGTGCCAGACCTGCTAATGGACACAGAAAAGCAGCAATGTTGCCCTAGCAGGGAGATGGCCATGAGAGATGATTAGCTTTGGGAGATGTCTTTGCACTTGCTGATGCAAGAGACCTACCTGCAAACCTTCTGACAAGGAGATATACATGGAGAGCAGATCCAAACCATCCAGTGTGTGCATTTGCTTGCCCAGAACTGAACTGGAAGAGAGGTAAAAGCATCCTACCCCCACAGAGCTCTTTAAAGCATGGAGCATGTTTGTCTTTGAAGAGGAGGAAACCCCCACCTGCATTTTAAGACTCCTGACAAGATTATCCAGGCTGACAATACCTTTGTGGTTCCTCTCTGAGCAGAGGTAGCAGAGCTGACAGGAATGTTCCTCAGTGTCACACTCAGGCTGCAATCATCCAGCTGCCCACTTCCAGAGAGGGGAAAACCTGACCACACTGACAGATTCTTCCTGGCAGTGTAGCTGTTTCATCTCATGCAGAAGGAACATGCTGCCCTGTTTGGTTTTGACAGGTCTCCAGAAAAAAAGAATATATATATATATATATATATATACACAGATATAAAATGCCCTTAGCTGGCAGTTTCTACACAGAGACACTATGAGGTCCAAGCCATCTTCATGAAGACCAACAGAAACATTGTCATTATTATTGACAATGTAATTAGCATGCTAGGGAGTTTCAGGACAGCATTTTCTTGTTAGGAGGTATTTAGAGAAGCTTTGAGATGAAAAATAGTGTTCTACTAGAATCTAGTCTCAACCAAGAAATTAAGGACATCAATTCCAAGCTCTACAGACTGCATTTTTTCTCACCATCCTTAGTTTCTTTCTGTATGGCAGAAGCTGGCTGAAATTCTGTCACTGCTAACTCTGTATATGACACTGCCATCTGAAACCTGCAGTTCAACTTGTTGATGTTTATGACTCTTTGGTTCCAGCAGAGAAGCTAAATAAATTCAACCTCCTTAGCCTTCTGAAGACAATTGCTGCACTGTTCAAAAGGAATGATCATTTGTTGTTAACCCAAACAGATTCTCTCCTGGAAAAGAAATACATCCCAATTCTGGATGGGTTTTATAGTCCCCAAACTAAACCAGCATGTGCCTGTAATTGGGGGGATAAATATTGTGCCCTGCTGCATGCCCTCTTCTCACTTTGTTGGTTTTGATGATGGCTTTTCTCTGGCTCCTGAGCTCTCCTTAGTGTGTTCTCCAATGTATTTGCTCCATGCTTTACTGTGCTGCCTCTGCTCCTCTTCTGCTTACTGAACAAGTCTGACTCTTGGGGCTTGGAGCTGAAAGAGCATTTGGGTTATAAAGAGTAGCAATAATATGTGGACTACATTAAAACCAGGCAACAAACACTGTTAATTATTTGAGGCAACTGGAAGGGCTTATAGATAAATACTTTGGAGAGTAGCTAGGCATAATGATCACTTCCCAGAGGAGAGGAAAGACCAGCACTGGGGATACAGGGATCTGCCCCAGCCTATCTGAACACTAGCTGCTGATGCCAGGACCAGAATTGCCCCAGAGGCAGCCTGCAAGGTGAGAATCAGGTATCTCTTTGGAGTGACTGAGGAGTACTGGACCATTCCAAGATCTCAACACAGTGGGGAGAGATGGGACTCACTGAAATAACCCTGTTCAGCTGATAGCACCCAGATGGCTTTTTGCTGGCATTAAAAATCCCCATTTATCCACATAATGGCAGATGAATCTTTCCCATCAATAATATTTTCTCCATGATGCTGTTCCTTCCATGCAGCTTATAATTCCAGGAGGATTGAACCCAACCTGTGGTATTTTTGCACTGAAACAGGCTGCCCAGAGAGGTTGTGGCTGTCCCATCCCTGGCAGTGTTTAAGACCAGGCTGGATGTGGCCCTGGGCAACCTGGTCTGGTGTGCTCATGGCAGGGGGGTTGGAACAAGATGATCTTTAAGGTCCCTTCCAACCTGAGCCATTCTATTATATGTATATATATATATATAGTGTTAGTCATATAGCAACCTCATCATCCACCTGGAAAATGACAGCATTTCTAGTGGCCAAACCTTTCTGGCAGAGCACTTGGAGATTTCCACCAGAGGGAAAATCCTGTCAAACCCAGAAATTTATTGCATGTTATTTACTGGTTAATCACCAAACAATGAAGTTCTTGGGACTCTTTGCCAGTAAAACTATATTCAACTCAATTGAACCTATTTAGGGACAGAGATAATGTCTATGCTCCACTAGTTTTTTTATGAGTGTTTACTCTCACTCCATTCTGTCTGGACATGTCATTTCAAGTGACATATTTCAAGCCCACAAAGCTTATGCCAAAATTGCTAGGGAAAAAAAAAATGTCCTCTATTATTCTACCTCTGGGTAGCTGCAGTGGGATTGAATCAAGGAGCAGAGATGGAAATTGAACCATTCCTATTCTCCCTGATAGAAATAATAGAGGATTTGAGAATCAAATTCATGCAGGGTAAAGTCCAAACCTGATTGCTTTTAGTTTTGCTAGATGACATCAGAAAACCCTCCTGTATCAATGGCAAGAGCTTGAAATTGAGACTGAAGGCATCTTTTCCTTTTAAGTAGTCTGAGAGATAAACTGCTCTTCATCTTCTCCAAGGAGAATTAATGACCTAGGCACAACCCCCACTGTTGTTTCCATACATTAGAGACACATCTGAAGCCAGGAGAACTTGTAAATACAATAGCCACAGCTATGCTGTCACAGGAGGACAGCAGACTGCTGCCTTAGGACAATTATAAGAGAGTAAATTACTTTTCTATCATTTCCTGCCCCTTCCACAGGTTTTGTCAGGAGAATGAATATATCTTACATTGTACTCTGGACTTTCTGGAGTCTGTCACAGGAATGAATTATCACCAAATGTTAATGCTTCTACACTGTGCATTTTTATTCTCATTATGTTCTCCCTTTTTTCTCAATCTTGTGAGAAAAATTATAATAATAAAGAGAAAATAGCAGAACATTTATCCATTTATCCATTCCCTTGACACCCTGAAGATTGTAACCAGAAGAGAAAATGATATGAAAATGATTTGTTCTTACACTAAATATAGACACAGGGGAAGAAATAAGTTTAAAATTAATCAGTTCCCTGAGGAACAGGAATCCTTGGTCCATCTTCTGTGCCCTAAAATGTTCTTCTTCATTGAGCATGGTCATCAGTTAAGGCCACAGAGAGGATTAAACATTGCCATAGAATCATGGAATTGTCAGAGTTGGAAGGGAGCTTCAAGATCATCTAGTTCCAACCCCCTTGCCTGCCAGGGACACCTCCATGGCCTTAAAAACTTCCAGGGATGGAGCTTCCACCACCTCTCTGGGCAACCTGTCCAGTGTCTCCCCACCCTCACAGTGAAGAACTTCCTCCTAATGTCCAATCTAAATCTCCCCTCCTTCAGTTTATATCCATTCCCTCTAGTCCTATCACTACCTAGCCTCCTAAAAAGTCCCTCCCCAGCTTTCTTGTAGCCCCCTTCAGATCCTGGAAGGCCACCAGAAGGTCTCCTTGGAGCCTTCTCCTCTGCAGACTGAACAATCAGCTACTGGGATGTGGACTGCTGTGAACTGAGAGTGCAAGTGGCCACACTAGCTCCTCTTGGTCCAAGGAGGCACAGAGAGAAGCAGAGCAGAGCACTAGACCTCTGACATGTTTTAGAAAAGCACCTAGGAAATCTGAACTCTGAAAGCCTCCAAAGCAGAGAGAGAGACACATTGCTGCTAAAGATGTAGTATATCTTATATTTCATGCTTTCTGGTCATGTCTTTAAGACAGGAGGAGACACAGGTTCATCAAGTGGTATTTTCTGAGTAGGATTTTATCACACACCATATCTGGTAACCTCCCCACCTCCAATCCATTGGGTTTGCTTTAAAAAAAGTTTCTTTTATTGAACTTAGTTTGAAAAAAAGAAGTCTCTTCCCAGTACTACATGATGTCATCTAATCCAGAATTTGAGTTTAGGAAGGTCATAATAAATTCCCTCATTATTGGTCTGAAATGTCTGCTTCTGGAGAGACACCAAAAAATCATCTTGTTGGCAAGAAGCAATTAATGACAAGCCTTAGGAGAGTCTTGTAGTAGTTAAAGGTTCATGTGATCTGGAAAAAGAAGAACAAAGTCTGTTAGCCATGTATCTGAATTTTAGGTGAGCTTTAATAATTCAAAAATCAAACAAGATCTCTATTAGTCCCAGAAAGCAAGTAAATCACTTTCACATTAATAACAGAATGTTATTACAGCACCAGAGTCAAGGTCTTTCTCTAATTAGACACTCAAGAATGAAAATAAAGGAAGTATAAATCTAACAGTACTCAGGAAATAGAATCACAGAATGGCCTGAGTTGGAAGGGAGCCACCAGCATCATCCAGCCCAACTCCTGCCTATGCACAGGACAACCCCAAAGTCACCCCATGTGTCTAAGAGCATTGGCCAGATGCTTCTGGAATTGCAGGAGAGTTGGTGCCATGACTGCATCCCTGGGGAGCCTGTTCCAGTGCTCCACCACCCTCTGGGGGAAGAACCTTCTCCTATGATCTAACCTGAACCTCCCCTGGCAGAGCTTCATGCCAGGTACAGTGTGGTCACAGTCCATAGCAGTTGCAAATGATGTTGGATCTTGTGGAGAAGAAAAACATATTTATCCTAAAAGATCACAATTCATGGAAACATGTGTGACATGGCCTGAAAGGACAGGAAAGAGGAAGAAATCACAGTTATGTTTCCAGCTGTCCTGTCTGCATTTGTCATGAGCAAGTGGTAAATGCTATCTTTCAGAAGGAATCTGTCTCCACCTTTGATCTAAACCTCAGCAGAACTATTTCTGCCACACCAACTCCTCATGACATTTCAAGAGATTTTCTGTATCAGATGTGTGGGTAATACAGGAGAAGAGCAATTCTTGGAGTTCTTAAAGTGAAGGAGAATGTAAATGAATGAAATTCAATATTGGAAATATTAAACCCAGCAAAAATATGGATTTGTTTTGAAAAAATGAAAGAGTTTAAAGCATAAACCAAGAGCAATGTAAAGAAACACCTGTACATTCACCCCCCAAAAAAGTTACCAAGGGGACTTAACTACATCTTAACTCTTAGAAAATGGCAGGAGGCTTGAAAAGTGGCAGCAATACAGAGAATTAAGATCTACAAAGGGAAACATAAATTTAGGCTTGTAAAATGACAAGAATAACTTGATGAAGTTTATCTACTACTCAATAACCAGGGCTACCTATGTAAGCATCTTAAATAGCCAGTAACATTAATTAGTAGATATTGAATGAGGATGGATATTCAGAGGAGATTCAGGGACCTTAAAGATCATCTAGTTCCAACCCCCCTGCCATGGGTGCACCTCCCCTGGTGTTAGCTATTAAGACTTACTGCTCAGTGTCCATTGACTTCTGGGTGTCCTGAGAATCTGTATATTGATGTGCTGAGATCCTCCAGACCAGCTAATATCTGTAGGGATATAGATATTAATATATTAAGTGAGGTTGTAGGAAGATAGAGAGGTCAGTGTCTTCTCTCAGTCTGCCTCTGAGAGGACAAGAGGAAATGGCCTCAAGTTGCACCAGGGGAGGTTTAGATTAGATATTAGGAAGAATTCCTTCCCAGCAAGAGTTGTCAGGCATTGGCCCAGGCTGCCCAGGGCAGTGGTGGAGTCACCATCCCTGCAGGGGTTCAACAAACATCTAGCTGTGGTCCTTAGGGCCATGGGTTAGTGGCATGGTGGTGCTAGGTTGATGGTTGGACTTGATGATCTTAGAGGTGTCTTCCAACCTTAAGGATTCTGTGATTCTGTATCAGCAACCAATGCCATTTTTCTGGTGCTTCTGCATTTCCATTCACTCTCCACTCAGCCTGCATGCTTTGCTGGAACACCTTGTGCAGATAATAGAATCACAAAATGCTATCAATGAATCATGTGCTGACAGCTCCTGCCACTGTGCTAAACAAAAACACCTGCATCATTAGCAAACAATGACAGAGTCACTGAAGAACTGGAGGGTGAGCTAGAAACAAACTTGGGTTTAAAAGAAAGGTCTCTCAGTATTCTAGGGGCTGCCACCACTTCTTGAAAATGACACTCTTCATCCCTGTAAGGAGAAAATACAGTCACCAAGGGCTGTTTCTCAGGAGCTTGCCCAATGCTCTCTGCAACTGCCTGAAAGGAGGTGATAGTAAGGTGGGGCTCAGGCTCTTCTGGCATGTAACAAGGGATAGGACAAGAGGAAATGGCTTCAAGTTGCACCAGGGAAGGTTCAGATTGGATAGCAGGAAGAATTTCTTCCCCAAGAGGGTTCTCAGGCATTGGCCCAGGCTGCCCAGGGAGGTGGTGGAGTCATCATCCCTGGAAGGGTTCAACAAACATCTAGCTGTGGTGCTTGGGGCCATGGGTTAGTGGTGAGCAGGGAGTGTTGGGTGGCTGCTTGGGCTCCATCATCTCAGAGAGCTTTGCCAACCATGATGAATCTCTGATTCTACCTGATGTGGCAAATGCAAATTCAAGTTCCTACTTTAAATCATGTCCAAGTCAAGGTGAGATTTTGGGGGCAGAAGCTGTTGCTTAATGCAGTACTGACTCTGTACCCACACTGGCATTCACACCCCTGGTTCCTGAGCTACATCCTGCTGAAGCACACCTAGCCAAAAGCCAGGCTTATGCCTCTCCACATGGTGGAGACCCTTCCAGCTGCATTGGGGATCCCATTTCTGGAGCTGTCAGTTAAACTCTCTCTTGAATGACTAATGGGCAGCTCATTAACCCCAAAGTAGCACCAACTGGTGGCACACAGAGCCACTATATGGTGGCTTATAGACACTTCTGATGACAGTGGTATTACATTGAGATATCTAGAAACCCTAATTTGACCTATATTTGCCCAAAGTATGGCTTTCAAGGTTGTCTATTTTGAATTGCCTACTGCTTTTCCACCAACACACTGATATCAGTTGATGAAAGCCATGGGGCAGGCAGTTGCTCATCATCACATGTCACAACTGGGACACTGAAAACACCACTCAGACCTCAGCTCAGGAATTCCTAGGAAGGGTAAGCAGAAAGAAAGAAGAAGAAGGTGCTAAGCCAAATTTCCCTAGATGATCAGAGGGAGGATTAAAGGACATTAACTCTCATTACTCATCTCATCATAAGGTCAACTGCATCTAAAGGCTAAGTAATATGCTTAACTGTAACTGTAACACTGAGATCTTCAGAGGAGTGCTGAGTCTTACCAGCTTGGAAATGTCAAGTGGAAGAAGGGAACAAAACAAGTCAATAGGGTTTGTTCTACTTTCTGATCTACCCTAAATTTAGAGCAGATAATTAGGAAAATATTAGACAGAAAAATAATAAGAAATACATTCTACTTCCAGGAATAAGTCACAGCACCAGTATCAGCTAAGAGGGTGAAAAGACTTGATACTGAACTTCTTCAACAGCTGAACTCTATGTCCAGCCCAAAGCATAACAGTAACAGAAGTTACAGAAGCCAGAAAAGCATTTTCCTTCAGAAGTTTGGGTCATCTGTAAACCAGAAAGGCATTAAGCAGTTCTGGGTTTGTAATGCTAACAGGTAGTAACCCTTCTCCTACCTCAAACTGATGTGAAGGACTTCTCTTAGGGCCATGGTTTAGTGGCATGGTGGTGCTAGGTGGATGGTTGGACTTGATGAGCTTAGAGATCTCTTTCAACTTTATTGATTCTGTGTGATCCTGTGATCTGCCACCCTTCATGCAGCCAGCAGGACAACTGACACTCCACAGAGACAGAAAGAAAGCCCAAACACCATAGGGTTATTAAACAGTCCAGGTAAAGTTACCAAATCTTCCAGGTTTTGCACACTTTTCCCAAATATATTACTGTTTCAATGACTTGCTGTTGAGATTTTTAGTCCAAGTAGAAAGAAAAAGGGATCCTGTGTAAAATGAAGGAGTACAGCATGAAGTTGCTGACCTCTTGACTCTAGAAAACTGCTACAGCAGTGAACTAGGACTGAGAATTTCTCTGTGGCTGCTAAGGAGTTATGCAGCCTTTCATCTGAACACTAACTCCAATCTGCCTGGAGCAGCATCCTTCCTTCAGCCATACTTAGCTGACAGTTATCCTGCTAAAGGGAAATGATTTAGTTTGGGGCAAAAAATATTAACTCTTAGCCTTCTTTGGTCTTATCCAAGAGAAACCCCAGCTCTGAGGGACTTCCCAAGACAGCCTCAGCATCACAGCACAAGGCACCTGCTCCAGGGGCAAGGAAAGTTACAGAACTGATCAGAAATTGTTGCTGTACAGCAAGAAATTTAGGTGACCACCATCTGGCTTCACATCTTCCAACTCATTAAAGCCAATCTTCAGCTTGCTTTCCCACAGTGTAAAGAATACACAGAATGACAGAATCATTAAGGTGGGAAGAGACTTCTAAGGCCATCAAATACAACTGTTATCTGCAGCTGGCAGGGTAATCTTCTACCTAAACTTTCTGCCAGCCACCTAAATGCCAACAGACCTGGACACAGCTTTTTACCTTTTCCCAGGCATTTGTTTCACCTTTCCAGATCCTGATTATTCCAGCTGTAAAATGAGGAGGATCATCCCTGCTCTCCCTCATAACATGTCATGAAACCCACCCATGAAAGCTAATCTTTAAACATCACCCCAAAAGCTACTAAATATAGGAAAGCCAATTTTCCATACCTTTAGTGGGTGAGTTTGGATTGAGGGCTGTGATACCAATCTGCCTCTTCTTTTATTGTTTATATGTATACTATTCCTAAAAATACACCCATAAATACATCTAGCTGTTTTAACTCCATGTATTTACAACTTTCTTTCTCAGTTTACCCATGACATTTCTCCCTGCATGAATTTTCAGGCTGCTAACAGAAGCCAAATGCATTTTCCTTGAGAAGTCTCTGTCATCTGTGAACCATAAAGGCATTAAGCAGTTCTGCTTTCTTTCTGAATCATGGTGTCTTTTTGAAGACAGCTGTGGGTTTTGGTCAAGAGTGAAACTCAAAAGTGTTTTGCTAATGAAAAGGAAGCCAAATAAACCAAGTGCTGGAAGGAATTGCAGGCAATGGAAAGTGGACAGTTTTGCCCCTCATGAATAAGGTCCCCTCCCTTTAGGTTGGCACTGAATTCATTTGTACTCTAAAGATGAATTTTAAGGCTTTCTATGCTCAAGATAAGTGAAGATACAGGAAATCTATTCTACAAATCCAATTTTAGGAGTGCAAAGGCAAACTCTGAAGAACAAGTATGTTGGTGAAGGAGAGGAGAGGAGAGGAGAGGAGAGGAGAGGAGAGAAGAGAAGAGAAGAGAAGAGAAGAGAAGAGAAGAGAAGAGAAGAGAAGAGAAGAGAAGAGAAGAGCAGAGCTCAGGCAGATTAACAACACGTATCTGATGGAAGGTGATTCAGCACCCTCCAAGGAAAGAAGTTCCTCCTTAGGTTTAGATGGAACTTCCTCTCTTCCAGTTGGTGCCTGTTCCCTCTTGTCCTGTCCCTGGGCACCACTGACAGAAGCCTGGCCCCATCCTCCTCCCCCCCACCCATGCAGTATTGCTAAGCATTGAGCAGCTCCCCCCTCAGTCTTCTCCCCTCCAGGCTAAGCAGCCCCAGCTCTCTCAGCCTTTCCCCAGAAGAGAGATGTTCCAGTCCCCTCAGCATTATTGCAGCCCTTTTCTGTACCCACTCCACAACTTTCCTGCCCTTCTTGACCAGGGGAGCTCAGAACTGGACACACTACTCCAGATGTGGCCTGACTAGGGTAGAATAGAAGGGGAGAAGAACCTCCCTTGCCCTGCTGGCCACACTCTTCTTGCTGCAGCCCAGGATGCCACCAGGGCACATTGCTGCCTGATGGTTATCCTGTACAATAATTTCTTTTAAATCACTGCACAAGAATTTCTTTTTCTCAGACCAGCAATTCCCAATATTCAGCCCACTTGTGGAAACACTGATGAATAATGTGGCAGCATTTTAACAGCTTTTATTAGTAGAAAGACTGAAGTACAGAAGACTGGATTCAGACTTTCCTTCCTCAAAGCTGGAAGGAGCTTGGATGCATCATTCCATTTGGAATCTACCTCTACTTCATTATGCTTCTTGAAAAAGCCCAGGAGACCTGCTCCTTATAATCCAGAACAGGCATGACAGTGCTTGCAATAATGCCAGAGAATCCCTGGATTTGCCTTTATTGATGGGGAGCTCTCACATTCCCCTCTGGAGCTGAGGAGGAACTCAATCACTGGGTGTTTAACTCTGCCTGCCATGCTCTGTGCACTCACTCCTGCAGTTTCCCTGCTCCCATCTCCTGCCAGCACCAACTCCAGAGCTTGCTTTTCTTTCCTTTCTGCAGGGCTGGCAGCTGCCTCCATGCCTCTCTGCTACAGCCAGCACTGCACAGAGACACCTCTGAAGTGCTGGCAAGAGAAGTCAAAGAGATTCTAGCAGGCAGAGGAGATGCCCTGCCAGGCAAAAGGAGCAAAGGACTGAAGGGAAAGGAATGACTGGGCTATTTAATCCTTGGTTTTCATGTCTGTGTAAAGGACAGCAGGAAGCAGGTGGTACCAAAGGGAAGAATTTCCTATCAAGAAGTGGTGTAATTCTTTCTGTAAGCCCTTCTGTGCTCTCAGAAAGGAGTAACTTTGGCTTCTCAGAGGCATCAAAAGGAGTCTGCTAGGGGTGACAAAAGAAAGGCAGAGGTTAACCTCCTGACATGGCAAGAGGATAAGCCAGTATGAAGGAAGATTACACTGCAAAGACCTTCTAGGGCTGAGAAGAAAATGGTCTTTGGTTCAGCAAGAGAGGAAATGCAAGAGCAGAGACTCAAGAAGTGAGGGAACAGAGTAGAACTAACAAATCAGAAAGAAGTCCCTTCCCACTCTACATAAACAAAGCTGTAGGGGTCACAGGGAGAGAGAACAGTTGTCAGGAGATGACTTGAGGTCAGACACTCAGAAGAGAACTGTTAGGCCTGGGAGCTGCTGGGCTACATGCAAAGGGCTCAACATCATTAAGTGTGACTAAAAAGAGAGGAAAGACAAAGACAAGTATGAGTTAGGAATGCTATTGAAAGCTGTATCTGTTGACAATGGTGGCCAGGGGCAATGTCTACAGAGTTGAGGACAAAAACACAGATGGAAGCCTAGCACACCGTTAGCAGCAAAAAAAGGAGAGCTCAGCACTAAAGAGTCAAGAAGCACAGAAACATGGTTGGAAGAGACTTCTAGGGTCACTGGTAACCCAAGAGAAGAGACCTACCCCCATCTCACTACCACCTCCTTTCAGGTAGTTGTAGAGAGAGCTAAGGTCTCCCCTGGGCCTCTTCTTTCTCAGACTAACCAACCCCAGTTCCCTCAGCCACTCCTCAGAAGACTTATTCTCCAAACCCTTCCCCAGCCTCATTGCCCTTCTCTGGACACACTCCAATGCCTCAATGTCCTTCTTGCAGTGAGGAGCCCAAAACTGAACACAATATTGGAGGTGTGGCCTCACCAGAGCTGAGCTCAGGGGACCATCACTTCCCTAGACCTCCTGGCCACACCATTTCTGATCCAAGCCAGGATGCTGTTGGCCTTCTTGGCCACCTGGGCACTCTGCTGCCTCATCTTCAGCCACTGCCAGCCAGCACCCTCAGGTCCTTTTCTGCCAAGCATCTTTCCAGCCGCTCTGCCCCAAGCCTGGAGCATTCATGGGGTTGTTGCCACTCAAGTACAGGACCTGACACTTGGCCTTGTTAAACCTCATCCCATTGACCTCAGCCCACTGATCCTGCCTGGCCATGGCCCTCTGCAAAGAGAATGAAAGAATCAGAAAAGGAGAGAGGGTTTTTAAAAGGAAGGTGGATTTTTTAATTGTTTTCAAGTGGATTTGGGAAGGGGAATGAGGGTTTCAAAAGCAGTCCATCAGTCTGAGATCCTGTCTAGATACACCAACATGAGCAGCTCCAGCTGGTGGAGGAAGGAATCAGCCATACTGAAGGAGATGTAGGATGCAATTACAGCAGGTTTGGAGATGTTAGAGCTGACAAGAGCAAAACAGATGAAGTGGTAGCTACAGGAAGGGAATCCAACTGGTGTCTGCATGGCAGGGAAGGTCTGTGACTACCTACATTTATTGGAGCTTAAAGACTTTGAGAAATAGAAGGGAAAAAAGAAGGCAGGATGAAGTAGACACACATGACAGGAAGGGTGGGGATAATGAAAGAGGAAGGAAGAGAAAGGATGAAGCCAGCATTTGTGTGACAGCAGACTGAGAAGAGAACATGAAAAAGGTTAATAATAGAAGTAACACAAATGTTGTATTTGAACTTGGTTTTCCTGCAGAAGCAAATGAGGTGGCTGCATTAGAGTCTATTTTCTCCAAGAAAGAGATGCATCAAATAAAGCAAGTCACTGTCTTTGTAGGTGAACAACTGGATGTAGATCTCTGAGTGAAGAGATGAGGACAGTGATAGAGGCTGCTAAAATGTCAGATCAAGTATCACCAGGGAGAAGCAGCTCAAGGGTGAACATCTTGATGCACAAGTGATAATCGTTGCCCTGTAGGCAGTCTTATCAGGGATCAGAGTTGGCATTTCTCATTATGGCAGCACAACTGAGGTCCAAAAATTGATCAGAAAGCTTCTCAGACAAGTGTGGTCATGCAATAAACAGATCACAGAATCACAGAATGTTAGGAGTTAGAAGGGACCTCCAAACACCACCTAGTGCAACCCCCCTGACACAGCAGGATTCCCTAGAGCAGCTCACAGAGAAGCATGGCCAGATGGGTTTGGAATCTCTCCAGAGAAGGAGACTCCCCAGCCTCTCTGGGCAGTCTGGGCCAGGGCTCTGCTGCCTCAACTGGGAAAGCATTTTATCTTGTATTCACATGGAACCTCCTGTGCTTCAGCTTACAGCCATTGCCTCTTGTCCTGTCACTGGGCTTCGCTGAGCAGAGCCTGACCCCATCCTCCTGACACACACCCTTCACATATTTAAAAGCATAGATGAGGTCACCCCTTAGCCTCCTCTTCTCTACGCTAAAGAGCCCCAGCTCCCTCAGCCTTTCCTCCTCAGGAAGATGTTCCAGCCCCTTCAGCATCTTGGTGACTCTGTGCTGGACTCTTTCCAGCAGTTCCCTGTCCTTCTTCAACTGAGGGGCCCAGAACTGGACACAATATTCCAGATATGGCCTCTCCAGGGTAGAGTAAAGGGGGAGAAGAACCTCTCTTGACCTACTTACCACACCCCTTCTAATCCACCCCAGAATCCCACTGGCCACAAGAGCACACTGCTGGCTCATGCTCATCCTTCCATCCACCAGGACCCCCAGGTCCCTTTCCCCTTCACTGCTCTCCAACAGCTCAGTCCCAAACCTATCCTGATCCACGGGGTTGGTCTTTCCCAGGTGCAAGACTCAACACTTGCCCTTGCTGAATCTCATTTAATGTCTCTCTGCCCAACTCTCCAGCTGGCTCTCAAGAGATGAATCAAGTAGGAAGGAAGAAAAAACCAGGAACAGCAAAAAGAATGTCCCTTCAGGGTGTAGCCTTGCTCAGCTGATTATCTCATAACTTTTTCCTCTCCAGAAAGTGCACTTTATTTTCAATTTCCAAGCTCACACATCCCTCTTTAGCCTTGTGCTCAAAATTTACAAAGCTTTAGCTTGTCAGCTCTGGGAATTCTCCATCTTTCCTCTGGATATTAGTTACATAATAGCTTGAGCTAAGCAATCAAAGCAGTGATAGGTCAAAAGGAAGATTTGCCTGAGGTGATGCAGGAAGCTGATGGTAGAGCTTGAAGCTGAATACACATTTCTCTGCTATTCAGACAGCACAAAACCCACTAGAGCCTCCTTCACTGTTTAGATTTTCTTGGCTTTTTTTCAAAGCAGCACTGTTTCTGAAGCCAAAGCTACAAAATGCAATGGCACTGAAAGAGCTAATAAGCCAAAGAAATATCCCCAGATGGCACAGCTTTTGAGCTCTCAATGGCAATTCCATTATATTACCAATAAATTATATCTCTTCCAATCAATAACTTCCACATCCCTACTGAACTCATCTGTGTCATTTCAACTGCCTGTAAATTTGGAGAGCTGTTGGGAAGGGAGGAGAGAGAGGAAGATGAGTATGTCAAGCTCAGTCTTCCCCTTGGATTTTACCTTCCTCACCTTCCAAATCCTTCAGTCTGAAGATGCTACAGCTCTTTGGTGCTGATGTTTCTAGTTATAATAGGCACACCTGAAAGTCATTGATCACTTGCATCTGTTCTCTGGGAATAAATGACAACCACTGAATACTTTAGCTGGTAAGTGGTGGCAACAGCAAACACAGCACTGAAACTTGCAGGGATGAATGAAACAGTTTTTGACATTGCAGAAGAGTTAAACATTGACCTGGCAATAGTGCAGGGTGCAGGAAATAGCCCAAGTAAAGAACTAAGAGGGTCAGGACTCCAAGGCCCACCCTCTGAGATGACTGCAACAATAAAGATATCACCTACCTCCTGCATGTCAAACTGCCACTCTTCAGGGTCTGTAGGGGTGAGGATTTCTCTCTGACTCATTAAGGAATGGGCTGGGCATTGGAGCATTACACTTCTCCATGCCATGGCAGAAATTCCTTAGGAATTGCAGAATTTGTCTCCAGTGACTTTATCTGCATCAGCTTCTGGAGAAAATGCCTTCAAAACTGAACAGGAAGCAGCAAGTATTTCAGATCTGAAAAAAAAAATGTGCAATAGGTGTTTCATGGATAAAAAGGATAAATGATAGAATCACAGAATGTCCTGAGTTGGAAGGGAGCCACCAGGATCATCCAGTCCAGCTCCTGCCTATGCACAGGACAACCCCAAAGTCACTCCATGTGGCTAAGAGCATTGGCCAAATGCTTCTGGAATTGCAGGGGAGTTGGTGCCATGACTGCATCCCTGGGGAGCCTGTTCCAATGCTCCACCACTCTCTGGGGGAAGAACCTTCTCCTAAGATCTAACCTGACCCTCCCCTGGCAGAGCTTCATGCCACTCCCCCAGGTCCTGTCACTGGTCACCAGAGAGATCAGCTCCTGCTCTGCCACTTCACCTCCTGAGGAAGTTCTAGACTACTATGAGGTCTCCCCTCAGTCTTCTCCAGACTGAACAAACCAAGTTGCTTTAGCCATTCCTCATATAGTTTCCCCTCTAGACCCTTCACAATCTTTGTGGCTCTCCTCTGGATGCCCTCCAAGAGCTTCATATCCTTATATGAAGTTCATGAGTTATACTGCTATTTCTTACTATTTGTATGATCATAAAGTGTAGGCACTGCTGCTCATAAAGATGCTTTCATGCTACTTGGTCTAAAGAGGGAGCAAAAAGACTGTTCCTATCTTTGGAAGTTCATTGTCTAAGACTGTTCTGTGTAACAGAAGAGTGCAGTGCAGTATTCCTACAAGCAGCTTGGTCCAAAGCAGAAGGAAAAATTGGGACAAGTTTGACTTAAGTTTTGGAGGAGATCTCAGGTAATTAACTGGTAACACTTCTTTTAGGTTGTTAGGCATCATGCTGCCCTCCTTCAACTAGCTGAAAGGCAGCTGTAGAGACATGGGGCTGGGTCACTTCTGGGTTACCAGTGTTAGTACAAGAGGAAATGGCCTCAGGTTGCACCAGGGGAGGTTTAGATTGGATGTCAGGAGAAATTTCTTCCCAGCAAGAGTTGTCAGGCATTGGCCCAGGCTGCCCAGGGCAGTGGTGGAGTCACCACCCCTGGAGGGGTTCAACAAACATCTAGATGTGTTACTCAGGGCCATGGGTTAGTGGCATGGTGGTGCTAGGTTGATGGCTGGACTTGATGGTCTTAGAGGTCTCTTTTAACCTTAAGATTTTGTGATTGTGTGAGTTAAGACAGTACAGACCCGTACTCGTTCTCACTCCTGCAGGAGAACCATCTGAAGTGAAGCAGTCGCTGCCTGCAACCCAACTACAGGCAACTTGCGCTGTTTGCTTATTTCCAGGGAAAAGAGCAGGCAACCAGCCCAAGTCGGCCCATTTTTAATCATTTTATTCCAGTCAATCCGCAGGGCGATCCGTCCAGCCCCTGCGCTCTACTCATTAGCTTCATCCCAACGCTACCGATCGCTCCCAGGACGCACCCGGCGGCACCACCACAGCGGGGGCTCGGGGTGCGTCCTGCTGCTGCCTCAGCTCCCCTGCTGACTCCGCGCCCCGCTCGCAGCCGCTCCAACCCTTCAGGCCCCGGTCACCATTCCCCGGGCTTTCGGCGGCCTCCGCACGGGGCCTGGTGCCTCCCAAACCGCTGGCAGCACGCCGTGCTCCCGCTCCGCCCACATGGCTCCTACCGATCGCCAGCCGTGGCGCCGGCGAGTGAAGAGCAGCTTGGCTGCGGTGCGTGCCGGGAGCGGGAGGCGGCTCGGCCGGGTCACGCCACCGCCCCTTCCTGTCATGGCCGGTAGCGGGCTGCAGGAGCGCGGCGAGGCGGCGGGGAGCGGTGCCCTCAGGAGCTGAGAGTCCCGTTGCGAGGACGTTCCCTCAGGTCCGGAGCCGGCGGCAGGAGGTGACCGAGGGACAACGTGCGGAGGTTGCCCCGGGGAGCGGGGAAGGTCCCGCAGCCCGTTCCCCGGGAGCTAGGCCGGGCTAGAGCGTGGGTGAGCCGGGGGCCGCCTCTCTGCGAGCCCGCTTCGGGGAAGGCAGGAGGTGGTCGGGGTCAGTCCCGGCTGCTGGTCTTGGTCGAGGAGGGGCTAGCGGAAAAAAAAACTCCTATGTTCCGGGTGCTTCAGGCACCGCGGAGTATGTTAGAGCCGTGTTTGGTCGTGGGCATTCCCGGGAGTGAGCCATTCCTGCGGGGGGGAAAACTGTTGCGCAGCGGGCGGGGAGGGTTGGTGCCGGTGTGCGCCTCACAGAAACACTTCTGAACTTGGGGGAAATGGGAAAGATTTTTGTCCCGCTTTAAGGGTGTGCCCAGGAGAGGGGGGAAAGGGCTGGCAGTTGAATTCACATCCTTGCTCCTGTGCTAAACTCTCCCCGTGCACAGGGATCCCGAGGATAACCCCTTATTAAAAGGCATGGGGCTAAGGGGTGGGCAGCAACTTCCCAGTCCTGAACACCTAGAGAGCAAGGCCCGTGAAGCACAGCATGAAGGAAGCAAGGACTGATGGGTGCAGGCAGGAGAGCCTGCTCAGACTTTACCTCGTGGTAAGACTCCAAAAGGATTTTTTTTGTACAGAGTGGCATAAGAAGATAGCAAACCCACTCAAAACTATCTCAAAGAACAGCCTGGGTTGGAAGGGACCTTAAAGATCATCTAGCTCCAACCCCCGTGCTATGGGCAGGGATGCCACCCACCAGACCAGGTTGTCCAGGGCCTCATCTGACCTCATCAGCCAGAGATGAAGGATCCACAACCCCTCCGGGCAACCTGTTCCAATGCCTCACCTCTTCTCCCTGGTTACCAGTGCAAGGACAAGAGGAAATGGCCTCAAGTTGCACCAGGGGAGGTTTAGACTGGATATTAGGAGGAATTTATTCCCAGAAGAGTTGTTAGGCATTGGCCCAGGCTGCCCAGAGCACTGGTGGAGTCACCATCCTTGGAGGGGTTCAGAAAACATCTAGATGTGGTACTTAGGGCCCTGGTTTAGTGGCATGGTGGCGACAGGTTGATGGTTGGACTTGATGATCTTAGAGGCCTCTTCCAAAGATCTCAGTGATTCTGTGATGGGAAATCTTACCACATTCCTTTTGTTTTCCTTGCAGATACCACTGAAGTACCTGCTTTCCACCACTTTCCTCATTTAATTCCTCCTTGGGCTCAGCTGGTCATCAACATGTCTTCTACTGAGAGCACCTCAAAACTTTTCCTGGTCCTGCTTTCGTTGCTGCTGGTGCTGCCAGGGGTTGAAGCCCTGGATGCAGGAGATACCATCGCCTTCCTGCTAGGCCTTGCTGTCAGTGTCGTTGGATTCTGTGCCTGCCTTGGCTTCTATGCAAGGAAAAGGAATGGGCAGCAATGATTTCATCAAGGGAATTTCCAAACAAGACTTGGGGTTGAGCTCTGGGGTGGAAGACTTAGGTTTGGTTCTGGATCACTTTCAAAACCCATGGAAGAGGTATTTCTGCAAACCCCTCTTACTGGGCAGTACAACAGGATCAAGATTGTAGCCAGTAAGAGGGATTTGTAGGATCTGTCCCCCTGACAATGAGTTTTATATTGCTTGTGATTAAATATTGCCTTAGAGGAGAGGAAAAACTGTTTGAATGGGAAAGAAAAACCATAGAGTGGTTCATGGTATGTGTTTATAAATGGAAAGTGTGAGGGAGACCATCAGAAGTCCCACAGTTTTCATTTCAAGGGTTAACCAGGAGGAAGCAGCTTTGGAAGTACTTCTGACTAGATGACTGGCAAGCAGACTGCTTTGACTTGTGTGCATGCACTCCCATTCCTTTCAATGACAGCAAGCACCTAGCAGCTCACTTGTGTTGTCCCAGGGATGAGAGTTCAGAGAAGGAAGAAAACATGCAAAACTTTTTTTCCTTAGGTATTTTCCCTTTAGATGGTGCCTCTCCTGTAGCCTGTGTTCTTGTTAACAAGTAGATTCCCTGAAGAATGGGACCACTGATTTTCTTCAACCTGTATTTCACAGAACAGTCTATGTTAAGGCTACATGAATCAGATTAGGGATATGGTTTTTGCCTCTTTATTTTTTGTACTCAACTTTCCTTTAGCTTTACAATGGATTTCATTGATGTTTGTATTTCTTTTTCAGCAGAACTGAAAGCTTACCTATTTTGATGAGGAATTCTATGTAGTATTCCTGCCTTAGGGGGTTAGTAGAATTACAACAAAGACAGTTGTCCACATATTTCTTTTGCAATATGGAACTAACAGGTTGTGTTACAATGCTGGGTTTAGTCAACAGGTCCATTGTTCTGGCTTCCTCAGGAGGAATTTATGTTGCTAGCTTTAGGCTTCTTAACCTACCTGATGCAGATGAGTTCCACAGAAGATTAAGACCAAAACCAAAGTGAAAAATCCTGATGCAAAAGGGGAGATATGAATAGTTCTTATTCTATTGATGCTCAGTCAGACTCAGTAGCATATCTAGGACCTGTTTCTTTAAGTACCAAAGGTGAAATGGTCCAGCCAAGACTGGCTACCACAACTCCTTCCAGCTTGCTAGGGTGTTGTGGCTGTTCACTTCAGAGAGAGAGCACACTCTGTTAAGAGCAGCAGAGTAAGGACTACAGGAAGGTGAGCTCTCCACAGTTCACACAGTTTCCTTCTGATCTTGTGCTGGGGACACTGCCACTCTTGCTGGAAATCCTGGCTTTTTTTCTTTCAGAGCTGGAGATGAAGGTTAAATGTGGTGCAGAGCTATCTGTTTTGATACTATTCCTCCCCTTCCTGTGTTCAGCAGAGCACAAAACAATGGCTAGAAGAGTTGTCAGGCAGGTCTTAAATGAAGGAAGTGGGTGGGCAGATGATGTTCTCCAAAGGTGAAGATTTCTGTATGCTGTTTGTGGCTAGTTTGACTTCCTTCTGCAACATGTGAGGAGCCAGAAGCTCTGGTTATTTCAGGCTTGCAATTTCTGTCCCTCTCTCATGGCTGATGGAGGAAGATAAAACAAAAGCTACCAAAATTGCCTGGGGTTGAAACTGTAGGACTCAAGCCAGCATCCCATAAGAACTTAATTTTCTGCTCTGAAGTTACAGGAAGAGTAATGGTCACAAAGTTCCTCTGCTGAGATGCAGGTCTTGCCAGGTAGCTGCTGTTGAACCCTTTTTGTGGCTTCCAAAAGTCAGAGAGGGACATGGTGCACAATTACTATGTACAAATGAAATGCACAGCCCTAAGAGGAGCTTCAAACAGCAGTGTCACCTCTGAAAGCTGCCTAGCAGCAGTAGATGATCCTCTATGTATTATTCAACTAGTGTGATCTTCCATGTTCCAGCTGGATTAAACCAGTACTCTTCAAACCAAACCAAAACCCCCCAAAGTTACCACTCAGTTCACTTCATTCTTTCCCCAAATTGGACAATTCTGCCAGTTTTTCAGGAGAATATTAAATATTGCTCTTTCAACAGCATAAATTTTTCCCAAGCAGCTTTTCAGAGACTCCTTTATCTTCACTTTGGAAAAGATCCCTGGCAATAGTTTTCATTTCTCTGCAGGAGAAGAAAATGGGAGAGTAATTAGGCAGGCAACAGGGAGCTGAGGAACTGTGTTCTTCACCCAAAGCTGTATGTACTACCTGGAAGGGTGTTTGCACAGCATAATGATATTGTTTCCTGGGTCCTGACAGAAGCTTTATTGTTAAAGACTTGCATTTGTCAATGACTTGAGTGTAAATTCCCTTGTTTTTCTGTCTTAATAAACTTTATACCCTAGGATTTGTCATCAGCTTGATGAAGGAGCTCTTCTGAAAAGGGAAGGGAAACCTGAAGGATTTCTTTTTCCTTTTGACTATGGCTTTTCAACATTAGTCTGATGTAGTTGCCTTTACAGTAGAACAGCCATTTATGGCAGTTTTCTAGCTGGAGACCCAAAGATATAAAGGGCCATGGCTTTTTTCTAAAGAAAAATCATGTTCTAGTGCTTTATAGTTACTGCAGTGACATTTTTTAATGTGCTTTTGTTTGTTGGGGGGTTTTTTAACACTTCAGAAGGGCTTGTTTTATCCCAGCATTTTATGACAACAGGGTTCTGGCTCTTTTGGGGCTTCAGCTAGTGCACAAAGCAGTTAGGTGCTGCCATTCTGCTGGGTACAGCAGTATCTGGGGCTGGAATCCAAACACTTCACTTAGTTCTAATGCACTTGCTTCTCTGATACACCAACTATTGTGATCCCTTTCTTCCACTCAGAGAAATCCTGTTTCTAGTGGTGATGCTGCTTTCATACAATCATGAGACTTGGCCATTCTGTGGCATCTTCCATCTGAGAAACCTGATCTGTTGGCAGATGTTTGCATCCCTATTGTATACTCTGATGAGTGGGACAAGTGGGAAGGAGAGTCCCTGACTTGTGATGGTGTCAGAGAGAGCTGGGATCTCCAAGGATGCTCATGGAGATTTCTGGAGCACATGGTGCTTGTGATTCTCAGCCACCATGCCCCTGCCATGGGAGTTGTCCCTGGACTAGCCCAGAGCTTCTTGTGTCCTGAGCAGACACAGTCTGAAGCCTTGATTTCTCTTTGCACAAAGCTGTTTACATAAGCTTTGTGAGAAGGGAGAGGGAGTTCACCATTTAGAAGAAGATAGAATAGGACTGAATCAATGAACTGTAATGGGTCTGTTACCATGGCAAATGCTCTTACTGTACCACAAAAGTAACCTTTCTGATCATTTTTACAGCTGATGAAAGGTTTGGCAGCTCTAAACTGATGTAATGACAGGAGATTGTTAGCAGTGGGAGAAAGAAGGGCTTGGATCTGGTTGTCCTCCCAATTTACACTTGAACAAATTGTTAGTGTCTGATCTGAACTCAACAAAGTGTGGGTTGTTCATCAGATCAGGAAAACAAGACCACTGTTTCCAGAATTTGATATGCCTAAAGATGTCCAGGACCCAAACCACCTCATTCCTGCTGAAATCACAACTTCCAAAGGACAAGTTTTAAGCCCAGTAGATACTGACCACACTGCTCAGAGTTCAATTGTTAAGGAGTGTAACTAGGTTTGAAATTAGGAAGGTTTTCAGTTCACATCAACATGTGGTAGCACCTAAATACATTTCCAACATTCAGAAAGCAAGCTTTCCAGCAGGCAAGCTGGAATGTGCATACCAAGCTATGCTATGGTAAATACCAGAAAGGCAAATCTACTTTGAACTGAGGATAAAAGAGCAGTAAAACTATATAGACATACAGAATGCAACCATCAGAGGTAGGGGAGACAGAATCATGTCCCCATACACATCACTGTAGAAAGCCAGAGCTTGCTGCTGGGTTGGGTTAAAGTTTGTGTTCTGCTTTACTCTTCCTCTGTTGGCTGTTTTCCTCCTCCTAGTTTGGGGAATTTTAACTGAAACCAACACTAAGAGCTTTGCAGGTGCTGTTCATTCAAGGCATTAAAATGTGTGCACACATCTTCATATTCATAGATCATAGAACTGTCAGAGTTGGAAGGGACCTTCAAGATCAGCTAGTTCCAACCCCCCTGCCTGCCAGGGACACCTCCCACTACAGCAGGTTGCCCACAGCCCCAGCCAGCCTGGCCTCAAAAACTTCCAGGGATGAGGCTTCCACCACCTTTCTGGGCAACCTGTTCCAGTGTCTCCCCACCCTAACAGTGAAGAACTTCCTCCTCATATCCAATCTAAATCTCCCCTCCTCTAGTTTGCATCCATTCCCCCTGGTTCTATCACTCCCTGACCTCCTAAAAAGTCCCTCCCCAGCTTTCTTGTAGCCCCCTTCAGATCCTGGAAAGCCACCAGAAGGTCTCCTGGGAGCCTCCTCCAGCCTGAATAACCCCAACTCTCTCAGTCTGTCTCAGCTGCTCTCCATTCTGCAAGTATAAAAGCATGCAAATGACCTTCTCCTCCTGAATGGAGTCAAAATGCTGCAGAGCAAGAGAGCTCTCTAAACCTTCCTAGAGAAGAGTCTGTCTTTTATCTTCTCTTCTTTTCTTCTGTTTGTGCTGCTCCTCACACTCATGACACTACCAATAAAAGAACTGCATGTCCCTTCCCTCCCCTCTAACAGAAAACCAGCACTCCTAAAACATGAGCAATTTTAATCTTGGCACAAGGAAAGTGAAGAAAATTGGCACTTTTATCAAAATATATTCACTTTCCATTTCAGGAATTACCTGTGAAAGGAGAATGTCTTTAATCAACTCCAGAACTCTTCAAGGACATTTTCTGCCAACCTTTTTTCTGCACTCAGATGGCTAAGGAAATTATCTGGTCAATAGCTGCACTTGTTTCTCAGCCTTTAACTTCCCCTGATTGCTCGTAAGTCACATGGCAGCAGGTTTCAACTTCATTTGAATGGATTCAGATGATCTGAAGGATTAGCAGAAGCCAGTTTTCATTGAAAACACATTTTATTTCAGTGTCTGCATGGATATCTAGGAACAATTAGGCCTTTTTAAAGTCAGAAAGACCATTTGTGGTCAACTTCCAAAGGTCTATCTGAGATCTGGAGGCAGCATATCATCTAGAGAGTCTATAGACTATAGTTTGCACCTACTAAAAATGAAGAATAAATTTCTTACTCATAAAAACTAATACCACAATGGCCTTTATCTAAGTAACTTTTCATCTCTTCATAAAAATTGAAGCTGTTGATCATATCTCTGGAAGCAGTTGCCAATAAGAAACCAGTATTCAGCACTACATGTCACACAGTCATGTTTTGCATTCTATTGTAGTTGAAGAAAGAAAACATAAATCCCAGAAACTATTGTACATTAAAAATAGGCACAAAGTGCTTTTTCAAGAACAAGTCAGTGTTACCTACTAGTAATGATGGCCCTGGTGAAAATCTCAGTTGAAGTCAAAGTGGAAAATTTTATTGTCCTGAAATGATGACAAGCTCTCTTAAAGGGGTGGCCAAACTGTGCCTTCTGAACCCCACACAGCCACAAGATCCCAGAATGGGAGGGGTTGGAAGGGACCTCTGGAGATCAGCTAGTTCAACCCCCCTGCCACAGCAGGCTCACCTACAGCAGCTTGCACAGCATCACATCCAGGTGGCTTTGGAATGTCTCCAGAGATGGAGACTCCACCACCTCTCTGGGCAGCCTGGGCCAGGGCTCTGCCACCCTCCAAGGAAAGAAGTTCCTCCTTAGCTTTAGCTGGAACTTCCTCTCTTCCAGTTGCCTGTTCCCTCTTGTCCTGTCCCTGGGCACCACTGACAGAAGCCTGGCCCCATCCTCCTTCCCCCCACCCATGCAGTATTGCTAAGCATTGAGCAGCTCCCCCCTCAGTCTTCTCCTCTCCAGGCAAAGCAGCCCCAGCTCTCTCAGCCTTTCCCCAGCAGAGAGATGTCCCAGTCCCCTCAGCATTTTTGCAGCCCTTTTGTGTTCCCTCTCCAGAAGTTCCCTGTCCCTCTTGACCAGAGGAGCCCAGAACTGGACACACTACTCCAGATGTGGCCTGACTAGGGTAGAATAGAGGGGGAGGAGAACCTCCCTCGACCTGCTGGCCACACTCTTCTTGCTGCACCCCAGGATGCCACCACAACCCGTGCCAGGGTTATGGCAGCAGGCTGTCCTGATGCAAGGGATGCTGGAGAACCTCAAACCCTGCCTGGGAAGTGACAGACAGTTGGCTTTCCCCAGGTGCCAACTGCATTCCCAGGCCACACCTGCCCTCTTGCCCTACAGATCCACATCCTGCTGTGACAAAAGCCAGACAGGGGAGCAGGTGTTTGCTCATCCAGGAACATGGCTTTTCCCTCCTTAACCTCCTTCCATGCCAGATTTCACTTTTCAGGGTAAACTTTAGTTTTAAAAACTCTGAATATTATCTTTAAATATATGGAATGGGAGTGGGCTGGGGTGAGTGCTTCCATTTGAGAGAAGTAGGAAAGCAGAGGTCACTCTCAGCTGAAGGGAAAACCAAACCAAGACAGAAATCATCTCTGGGAAGAGCCTGAGCCAGGAAATGTAGGAGGTGACCTCCAGAGGTCCTTTCCAACCTAATTTACTGGATGATTCTATGAAATCCTAGTTGTAAATGGGATGCAAAAACAGCAGCTCCATTCACTCCTAGCTTTATGGCAAACAAGGCTCTATTTGTGGTGAACAAATCTAATCACAGTGGGAACCCACAGGGAACTTGACCACAAAAGCTGTGAGGCTGTTCAGTCATCATGTAAGACCACAGGGAAACCAGATGTACTAGGATTCTCCCACTGTGTCTACTGAAACTCAATCCCTGAGGCATTAAAAGGGGATGGAAAAAAAAGGAAGGAAATCCAGCCTATGAACAGTAATCCTCTCTTCAGAGGGGGATTTTTAGAGCTGGGTTTCTGTGGCTAGAACTCTACTCCAAATGGAATTCAACTCCTTCAGTGCAAAACCCCCAATGGGAATTCTCTCATCTCCTGCCCAAACCAACCTTTTGAAAATACAGCCTGAATTAAAAGACTCTGTTGCACAGGGGAGTTCCCATTGGCATCAGGGGGACTTCAGGACAAGGTCAAAGCCAAAATATAGGTTCAGATGCAGCAGCTAGGTCGATTGGATGGGGGAGGTCCCTGTCATTTGGTGCACCTTGCACCAGATGGTGCTCCTGGGGAACTGCAGTCACTTCAGGCTCCAGCCCCATCTCCTTCCTTAGGAAAACATTAGCTGAATTATTTACTGTGAGAACTGAATGCCAACTTTTCATCTGGTTAAAAAACAGCCTGAAGTTGCTGAAATCAGTGCAGTCATCCTGATTTAAATTCATTTTGAACAGAAATCACAAGAGGCTTCATCCTGACCTTGCACCAGCCCTCACACTTCTGTGTAATGCAGGAGGATTATTCTTCATTTCCATTTATGTGAAAATCTAAATTGGTTCTTAAAATAGATGCTCTCTTTTTTTTTCCCCCCTCTCAGCCTGCTACCAGTAAATTATTTGACCTACATCTTAATAAATATTATATTCTCCCCACTCTTATTCCACAACTACACTTCTGTATTCAATTTAAGACTCAATTTAAGGTTCTCCCCCTCCAAGATTTACAAACCAAGGCAAAGGGAAGTCCACCAGACAGCCCATTCTCAGGGACATCAGATCAACACAAAGTGCCTCTTCCACAGCCTTTTAATGCATGGGTGCAGTACCTATCTGATGGACATCAGCTTACCTTGTTGTTCTTAACCATTGCAGTAAGAAGAGCAATCTGGTTTGTGTCTGTGTCCAACTGTTCCTCAAGAACTGCCTTCAGCTAGTCTACAGGAGATTCTCTGCATTAAATGAGAAGCATTTTGGAAGTAACAATGCCATCCCAATAGAAAGGATTACATGCTCTCAATTTCAGAAGGGCCAGCAAGGAAATGATTAGAGCTGGAGACAGGAATGTAAAGCACTTGAAATCTGGGCTTTCATGCTTTTTGCCAGATGCTTCTCTGCTTAACTCCCATGAAAATCCCTTCTTCTTCCAGAGGAATACTGACCTTCCAATAGTGAATGAAGAGCATGGGATCATTTTCTGCACACTACCAAAATAATCCCAAATTGCTTGTACATAATAGTTGTCAGACTGCTGCCTTACCAGATCCTAATGCTAATGTCTGAACTCAGGATGATGAGAATTGGCTGATTTAGTGCAAAATACAGGCCTTGGGAAGGACATGACATAGAAAGAGGGTGAAGAGACACTGACAGACACACCTTAAGTACCCCTTCTTTCAGAGAATCATCATGGCTGGAAAAGCCCTCTGAGATCATGGACCAACTGTCCACTCAACACTTCCATGCTCATCACTAAACCATGGCCCTAAACACCACATCTACATGTTTTTTGAACCCTTCCAGGGGAGAGGATTCCACCATCTCCCTGGGCAGCCTGGGCCAATGCCTGATAAACCTCTCAGTGAAGAAATTCTTCCTACTATTCAACCTGAACCTCCCAGTGTGTATCTTGAAGCCATTTCTTGTCCTATCCCTTGTTACTTGGAAGAGATCAACATCCACCTTGCTTCAACCTCCTTTCAGTTAGTTGTGGGGAGAGCTAAGGTCTCCCCTGAGCCTCCTCTTCTCCAGACTAAACACCCCCAGTTCCCTCAGCTGCTCCTCACAACACTTGTGCTCTAGACCCTCCACCAACTTCCTTGCCCTTCTTTGGACACTCTCCAGCATCTCAGTGTCCTTCTGGCAGTGAGAGGCCCAAAACTGAACACAGTATTCAAGATGCAGCCCCACTAGTGCCCAGTCCAGGAGGACAATCCCCTCCCTAGTCCTTCTGGCCACACCATTTCTGATCCAAACCAGGATGCTGTTGGCCTTCTTGGCCACTTGGGCACTCTGCTGCCTCATCTTCAGTCACTGTCAACCAACACTCTGAGGTCCTTTTCTGCTGAGCAGCTTTCCAGCCTCTCTGCCCCAAGCCTGTAGTGTTGCATGGGATTGTTTTGGCTAAGGAAGTGAACTTCAAGAGTGAAAGATTGGTTGTTTTCATTTTTGAACCAGCTGATCCTTGTCACCTTCTTACAGTAACTATTTCTGGTCTCCTGACAAAGACTGAGAAATGTGCAGCTTAGATGGAGCTGGGCCATTTGTAAAGAGTTTCTTAAGTACATATGTTTCTCTAAACTTACCACAGAAACAATAAAAGCCCTTAAACTACACTGGTTCAAAGAAATCCTTCTGGGATGCTCACACTGAACAGACCAGAACAAACCTTTCACCATCCCCTGATAGAGATACTTCAGAAATCCTTTCTTAAAACTGCTATCTAGTGCAGTTTTATTCACCCTGCAGCATACCTAAGCCTTAAAGCACCATGCTGAGTCCAAGTCTACTGGACTTGTATCTCTTCACTTTTGCACTTGGAAGCCCAATGGTAAAATCTCAGATGTTCTTAGCACTAGTAATTATTCACCCTCTTACTCTTTCTTACCTTTGTGCATTTCAGAAACCTCCAGGCATGATGTAACAGGGAAGGTTTGCACATGAAAGGTCCCTTCCAACTCCTAACATTCTGTGATTAAACAGAAGCATCTACCATAATTTTCTGGTTTGAAAGGTATCTGACCCTATCTGTTCACTAGGAGCCACACTTGAATATCTGTATCTCCAATCCAGCAGATTTTCAAGGAAAGGTTAAAAGGTTTAAGGGCTGAAAGCCTACCTGACCTTGAAATACTTTTGGTCTAAGGAAGTTCATCATTTATTCCAAGAGTGCCAAGTGAAGCATAAGTCTGAAAGTCTTGCAATTAAATCTATAGCTTTAGCTTGCTCCAACTTCTCACTGCACCTGCTGAAGGTTAACCCAACTCCATTCATTATCTAACAAGCTTTGCCTAAATCAGTCAAAAGATTTAAATCTAGCCTTGCAGTTCCTCTAATTCTATGTTCTCAACTGCCTCTGTCTGCCTGTCACAGCAGAAAAGAACCTCTTTAATTCCTGCAGCAACCTTTTCCTTCTGATTTCTTCTGCCTTGCTCCAGAATGGCCATTAAGTTACCTTCCCATTTTTAACTTTCACTTCTCTTTCAGCATCACCAAGTTTTTGCAAGCTGTGATCCCTTTGGTAACTAACCCACTTGGGCAAATAAATCATTCTGAGCAATTTGCCAGCTCTTTTTATCTGAAGGTCTTCCATCTGATTTCAGGTTGTCAGCAGTTCATTATTGTTCCATGGTTGGCCTTGGAGCAATGTCCTTTGAAAATTCAATGCACTACAAAGGTGAGGGGGGGAAAAAAAAGGCAAGCCAAACCTGCTCTCTTCTCAGCACAGAGCATGAAGGTTGAAACATAGATCTTGAGGTCCCATAGCCCAGATTAGGAAGAATGGGTTCCTGTTCTTTACATTTCTTATGGCCACATTGTATTTTCATAATGAAGAGCCAGAAGTTCACTGAGGCTTAAGAAAATGATGTTGTGAGGAACTGCAAGAGCTTAGGGGGTGATTTAAATACCTAAACCATGACTTGAACTGAATTTAGGATAGAAACCCTCCAAAAAAGGGACCCAGGAATCCTTCACTGCAGCAACAGTGCTCACTTTTCAGTTGACATTTACACTTCAGCCCTGAGGTGACAAGCTTTGCATTCCTGTGCACAACTGCCCAAGAGCATGCAGGGCAGCATCTCTGTGATCCAGATGTGAGACCAACCCTAACCTCAAGGCCTCACTCCCAGCAATGTCCCCACAAGAGGCTAATCTGAGTGCTGTGTTCAGGTAAGATACAGCAGCAGCAGTGAATGCAAAACAGTGCCTAAAGTCACCTTTCCATAACCACCCAGTACTGCATCTGGAATTCAAGTCCAGTCTCCCACCTCCAAAAGAAGAATCTCCTGGAATAGCAGGAGGTACAAACCTGGAAAGCATGCTCTCCTGTTTATCCTGAAGCCTCTCTGTGAGAGCAATGCCACAAGAGAGTGGGATGTGGACAAGAGAGACTGACTCCCATGTCTGCTACTGAGGATCCCTGCTTTTTATAGCAAGATTCAGGTCCTGGTCCCAGCTCCATGGCCTGACATTATCTAGTCAGTAAAAAAAACCAACCCAGTCTTAAACCAGCTAGGTAGAGAGACCAGATTCCATGTGTTTCTCCTGCCAGCATAGTGTCTTACCTAGTACACTGCAACATCCTGCTCCTGCTCAGTTTTTTCCCCCTCTGCTTTAAATGCCACACTCAACATCACCCAAGTATATGCCAATGCTAGTCCAATTAAGCAAAAGAGAGTGGCATTTGCTAAGGTTAGGCTTGACAAGTTTTGGAGGTGGCATTTCAATAACTCACACCTCCATGAAAACAGGCAATGGAGTCATGAATTCATATTCCCAGTTTCTAATTCTTGCATCACAGAGCTGCATGAATGCAGCTCCTCCTCCTGTGCCACCACAGTGCTGTTCTGCTAGCAGCTCTCACAATTCAGACTCTCATGGTTCTTAACAGGTGACCTCTCTTCATCCAGAGAGAGGCTGTTCTCTGCCTCTTCAGGAGTATAAAACTTTGAATTGCTTCTCTTTTGTTCTACTTAGAACATTATTTAATATCCAACAACCTGACAAAATAGGACTATGGCATTAGGTTCTAGATATCAAATTGGAGAATCCCAGAATCATTCTGGTTGGCAAAGCCCTCTGAGATCATCCAGTCCAACCACCCACCCAACACTGCCATGCTCACCACTAAGCCCAGGCACCATACCTACATATTTCTTGAATCCTTCCAGGGATGGTGACTCCACCACCTCCCTGGGCAGCCTCTGCCAATGGCTGATAACCCTCTTGGGGAAGAAATTCTTCCTAATATCCAATCTGAACCTCCCCTGACACAATTTGAAGCCATTTCCTCTTGTCCTATCACTCATTACCTGGGAGAGGAGAATGAGCCTCACCTTACTACCACCTCCTTTCAGTTCATTGTAGAGAGCAAGAAGGTCCTCCCTGAGCCTCCTCTTCTCCAGATTAAACAGGTAACAGCTGAGCTGACACAGGAATATCCAAGAGTATTTCCACTTTCTAGATCCTGAGACCTGAAGCACACTAGGAGAACACACATTCATGCTAGGTGCTTGCAAAGCCAGTGTTCACTCTCCACCTCAGATACTAAAAACTCAACTCTCTGCTGTCTCAGTCTTGTGCCTTCAAAGCCATTCTTATTCAGCAGTAAACTTTTTTAACCAATTAATATTTTCTTTGCAGAGCTTTAAATCAATATAGAGCCATTCTACTCTCCATGTCTGCATTAAATTAAAATTTGAACACTAAATGAGTAGGTAGCCTAATGTCTACATGTCAACTGCTCATATCAGCAAAACCAAATATTTCTAACATTGACACTGTTAATTTTTGTCCCTGAGAACAGCCTAAAAGTCCTCTTAAAGCTGTCAGTGACAGTGATCCTGTTTTATCCTATTATTTTTAAATCCCCCTCTCAGTATACTGCTAGAAATAGCAAATGCAGTTGCCAAATAGTCTCTCTAATCCTACAACATGCTGTCCATTCATGGGTCACCTCTAGCCTAACCTTAAAAATGGCAGAAAAGGGAAGTATTTGTAGATCTCAGATCAACCAAAGTGATTTGACATCTATCCCCACACACTAATAACTGCCATGCAAATGGCTCTGGAAGGAGGTGGAACAGCAACTGCAACAGAAGCAAGAAGGAGCTGAGGAATGTGGCTGTTATCTATTTGAGACTGAACCACCATGGTGTTTGGATCTAACACAGTGCTGTGCTTGCTCCTTGCCCCTCTGCCTCTGGATACAGACACCACAGTGATAGAGCTGGTGTCCTGTTCACAGCTGCACAACCAAGGCTGATCCCAATGAGTTTGGAACTGGGAAGGGATTAAGACTCCAGGTCATGGCCAGTTTTGACCAGCAGATGAACTGCTATATGCTGAAGTCTTAGGTATGGCCCAGGGTCCCTAGGGAGTGGTGGCCAACCTGAAAGAACAGCAAGGGGAAAAAGGCAAACTTTAGGACAAGGAGCAAACTCTACATTCATAAGCTTTGTAAGAACCTCACTTGCCTCTGACACCTGGATCTGACTTCACTAAAATCAGCTTCCAGCTTTAAAAGCCAGTGAGGGGGAAAAAATGTGCATAAATTCATGTAGTAGTTCTACAGCTTAATGACAGAAAGTATATGAAAAATAATAAACTATAATCAGCCCTTTTGTTAGCTCCTGACCATGTCCTAGTAACCCCCAGTGAGCCAAGAAGACAAAAAGAGATGGGAGCAACACCCAACAGCCTGCCAGTCCCCCCCCCAAGCAGGCAAAGAAGCATTCTCCACTCATCCATTCCTGCTGGGAAACTATGGAAGAGCTTGGGATAGAGCAGGTTTTCACAACCTGTCTAGTCATGCTGATCTCAGACATGCACCTTCATGGTGCATAAAAGCAGATGTATAAAAATCTTCCAGCTCAGCTGGAAGAAGTCAGCCTTCCTTTGTCTCTCAGGTGTTTTCAGGTTCCTCCCTCAAGCCAAACATTCTGTTCTGGAAGGTCAGGAACCCCTGACATCTGGAACCTGTCATGGCAACAGGAAAAGGTGTTCTGGAATGCTGGGATTGGCACTGTTAATGACCATGGCATGGCAGAACTGTTGTGTGTTTCAGCAGTGCTTAGCTGATTCCAAGTCCTGAATTTCCATTTAGGAAGGTAAGCCAGGAGCATTACATAGCCTGTGAGAAAGGATTTTAGTGAAAACCCAAGTGGAAAAGTAGCATAAATGAAAGGACTACCAAAAACAACACCTGAGAAGGGGGGGAGGTGCACAAACACCATAAACCAAACACTCCCTTCGTTTAAAAACAACTTTTGTCCATCACTGATTTCTAAACCCAACAGACAACACTTCTAAAATCACAGTACCAGATTCCCTCAGTGTAGTCAATTAAGATAGCTTTCTGTTTTACTGGTCCTGAGGTGCTGACTTGTGCTGGCTGGAACTCTTCTCTTGCATGGGGATGCTTCACTTTTCCCCAGGCATGGCTGGTAGGATGTCAGAAAGCACCAAGAGTCAGTGAAGAAGCCAAGGCTGCTTAGCCATGCAGCAGAGTCAGAAAGCCAAGAGCCCTGGCTCACTGCTCCCAGGTCAGCTTCTTAACTCTGAAAAGAGGCTCTACCTGTTTCTCCTAGGATAGGTTAGCCAAATCTCATGCAAAAATCCTACCTTTCACCTGTGGTGGTTTAGTTATAAATTCCTAGCTGTCCTCAGCATCCCTCCTTTCAATTATTTGGGTTGCTGAACTCTTAAGATGTATTCACATTACTCTATGGCATGCCCAGAAAAACAAAGCAGCTGCTGGAATGGACTTGCACTAGTTGAAAAGCACATTGGAATACAGCTTAGAATAAAATAGGTACAATTAATTGGATTAATTAAACAGCAGAAGACAATACCTTCTGTAAGGTAAGAAAGAAAAGAATGAGCTAAACAAACTACTCAGATTAAATTTGGGCTATTATGAGGGATTCAAGATGGCAATGTGAGAGAAATATCCTCAACCATCCAAAAACAATAGAAGTTTGGGGTTTGTTTTCTTTTTCCTTCTATGGAGCTCACTCATCAACCTGCACCACTGTGACTGGCTCTATCTTTTTTAAGTTACATGTTCTCACTTCACTTTGGTTGTGAAAACACCTAACTCTTCAGTACAGGACCATGTACATATGGCACACAAACATCCAAGATCATATCAACCTTTCTTTGCCTCTCTAACTCTCTCTTTTTCCTTTCTCTCTAAATCATATATATAAAAAAGCCATTTGTGAGGTCCAGCCATTTAAAAATGCACCTTATCTTTTTGCAGGCACAAGTAATTAGCAGTGCAATTTCACATTGGTAATTAGTCATGGCCACAGTTAAGTTCATTTGCATTTCTAATCACCCCACACCAAAGTGAAGTCCAGTGATTCCATGTCCACACTTCTCAACACTGCACAATAACTGAACTTAAACCTGTCAGACTGATTTAACAGTTTCTCTGCAAAAAGACCAGTCTTTCCAATCTAGTCCTAATGAACTAACTGGGGAAGGTGTTTAGAAGCCTGAGGATACAGGTTAAGTATCTAAGGGGATTTTCAGAAGCATATTGGTGCCTCACTCCCATTAGAGTCACACAGAGCAGAGGTTTTCCTCTACAGGATAAAGGCTTTTTTCTTATGTTCAGCAGATAAGCTTATGTGTATTTGCCCTTAAACCATCATTTATCCCTGTGTAAATGTGCACCAGAGAGCCACTTTTAAGAACAAAAATTAAGTTTCAAAGTGCAGTTATGAAAGATTTTTTTTTTAAAATACCTCATCCAATGTTTTTGAGACATATCTGTAAAACATCTGAGGACCTGGCTAAAGACTAATACCCCCCAAAATTGCAATTATGACCCAGAGAAATTGTTACAGTCACATTTATGCAAGTTTGTTACAGGTGAAAACATGCATCACTGAGGCAGAGACCACCAGGGAGGTTTTCAGTGTGGGGTGAAATTCCATTTTGTGCTGAGAGCCAAACACTCCCAACAAACATCTTTACTCTGCAAACACTTTACAAAGCACAGGAACCAAATATATGGCAGGTGAAATTCTCCATGGTGCAGGGGTCTGACCCAGGCCTCTGCACTACATAAGTCCTACTTAACTACTGTTTCAGAGCTGCACAAATCTACTGCACAGGTAAGAAATATCCCTTGGAAGAATTCCTTGAGCCCTTTGAAAAGGATGTAGTCTGGTAACATTTATCACAGTCTCTTAAGCAATCCATAAATCTTGTGCTGGCTCCTGCCCAGAGGTGGGTGTACACCTTGCAAAGTATCTTTCCTGCTTTGCAGAGGTGTTGCAAAATCCTCCAGCAGATCAGAGTTTGCATTCTGCAGGCTGGGTAGACATTGCATATATACAAAGTTCAATGACAGCCAGTCAACACCTTCATTACTGAAAGGATCAAGAGAATGGGGACATGACTGTTTTACAGTGTAATTATTCACAGCTTCCAGCCCTACTTTGAAATCCTCATTCCACTGCAACTGGTGAGAGCTGTTACTGTCCTTGGTGAGGCCAGTATCTCACCTCATCTTTTCAACTGATAGTTACTTGTCATCACCAGCTTGTCTTCTAGCCCAATCTCTACCTCAGGCTCCATTAAGGAGATTTCTCTGTGTCAGACTTTTCCCAAAACCCTCAAACCAAAAGGAATCACCAAGCCAGCAGCCTCATCTGGCTCACAACCAGGCTACAGGATTCCAGGACATATATCCTTGAATGAAATTGGGTGCCAAGCTACTTCTAAACCAATCAAAGTCCCTCTGCAACAGCATTCAACTGCTCCCTACCCCAGTGTCTGAGCTCCTGGCACCTTGGCCATGTGTACCCAAGCATCACCACCACCTCACAGGCACAAGCTGCTCAGATCTGCAGATGATGCCAAAGACCAACAGTATCACAGTAGGATTCTCCAGTAAGGTGATCCTGACCTGGGAGCAGACCTAGGGCTTCATCTCACTGGGTGCAGCCCCTTGGTCATTCTGAAATGGTACCTGAACTGGGGAAAAAAATGACAGTTGGAACACAGGATCCTCAGCCTCCCCTGAGGAAGCTGAGTACTTCCCTTACTTTCTAGGCCATGATAATTAAATAACTCCAAGAGGAGAAAATGAAAGAGCTGTGTAGAATGACTGTCAATACATTTGCAAGGGGGTGCCCAAACCTGGGGATGGTTCACATCTTGGATCTAAATCAGAGTATCAGGGAGATAGTCTTGGCTCTGTTATTTTCTAGGGGAAATGGGGTATGTGAATGCTCTTGCACTGACACTCTGCTGCTTTACCCTTTCTTTTGGGGAAAAGCAGACTTTTCCCAAGAAACAGAGGCAGGGAAATATTTTCCTTAGAGCAATCACTTCTTTCCTCTGAGATGCTTACATAGCACACAGATCCTCTGGGTTTTTTGAACCTCCTTCTTGTTGGCCTCCTTGTACTGTCTAGTGGGCAATTTCTTCAGGGTTCAAGATCCTTCCTTGAGGCAAGGCCCCAAGAAACTCTGCTTAGCTAGCCCTCATCTGCTCACCTTGCAACACAGGCTGCCTCACATTTGTTTTCCTGAACCTTTCATATCTCTAGCCTAGCTGTTATAGGTTAGCACAGATTTCACCTGCCCTTCCTTAGTCCTTCTACTCTTTCCCTTCCAAGTGCACATTCATTTCCTGGGTGATGCTTCCTGGAGCCATCTTTAACTGACATCTCCCTTCACTTCCCAGATTCCCAATCCCATGACTCCTGGATTTGCTTGCTGCCCTCCATGGGGGATGTGACCTGCTCCTGGTACAGCAGCTTAACACAGCATTATTGTCACACTCCACCAGAAACCTCTCCCTTTGTAACAAAGGTTTCTCTTGCCTAACTTTGCCCTTACAGTAGAGAAGAGAGTACTTGTGATTCTGAATGAGATGATCTGCTCCCTCAAGGATCTTTTTCTCACCACTGACTGTGATGGGAAACCAGCTCAGTTCTATGCCACTTCACTCTACATGTCTACATTTTGTTAAACAAAATTACACTACTGGTTCCCAGATTACACAGAGGATGGATGACAAATGGGTCAACAATTACAACAATAATGATGGTGTTGTCATGTTTACTCTACACAAAAAAACATCCAACAGAGTGTAAGAATAGGCCCTGACCATGAAGATACTACAGACATCCTGCACCACATATTAGAAATGTGCTTCCTAATCAAGCATTGTGTTTAAATTCCATGGTACTTGGAGAATTCTTTGCTGTATTAGCCTGTTAAAAGTGCCTGCTCTTGCTAGTTTAGTAGCCACCTCCTTGCCCTTTACATTTTAACAGAAGAATGACTTTAAAAGTCATTGCTCACTGTAGGTACATCTATTTAACCACAGAAAAGGAAGAGCTGGAAAGGTCTGCTCAGTTCAGCTGGCTATGACATGGAAAGTGGAACTTGAAATAGTACCTTTAATAAATCACCCCAAATGCCTAATTTTAAAAGTGAAATTAACCCCCCCAAATGGGCACCAACACAAAGTCATCATAATTACACTCACAGAAAAAAAAAGAATAAAAACTGTGTGATGCCTGAGCTCTCTGTGAGTTTTCTGCTCAATAATAAATTTTATCTGAAGCAAGTCACATGCTTGAACACAATTTGGGTTTCAAAAAACTGGTTTTCCCAGTGGCTGCAGACCTCTGGGCTTATCAGGCTGTTACTGAAGCTAATCTTGTGGTTTGGCCATGGACTCCAATGACTTTTAGAAAGTGCCAAAAAACCAGAACCCAAACTTTAACAACAGCCTTCAAAAATGCCTGTAGTCTACTAAAGCTCTCAAAGATGTGACACACATTATGAATTAACCCCATAAACCTATCCCCTAGACAGATTTATTCTGACTTGAGCAGAAGCTCCCAGTGAAGAAGTTCATAGACTCATTAGGATTGGAAAAGACCTCTAAGATCATCCAAGTCCAACCATCAACCTAGCACTAAACATCTATCACTATCATGCCAGTAAACCACATGCCAGTAAAGTACCACATCTGTACATCTTCTGAACCCCTCCAGGGATGACTCCCCCACTGCCCTGGGCAGACTGTGCCAATGCTTAACAACCCTTTCGGTGACGAAATTTTTCCTAACATCCAAAATGTTCTTCAGAATCCAAACCTCTTGACCCAAAATAATCTGTTCCTCAACAGCCTTGCAGTCACAACTAATTCCTTTTGGGGGCAAGCCTGGTTTTTATGCTCACGGTTTTCCCGGACGAACTGAAGAGGTGGGAGGGCGAGGGACCAGCTCTTTCAAGCTCTATCCAAACCCTTCCCGTCTCCTCCTGGTTCTACCGCGGTGACAGCCAGCCACGGTGGGGGCCTAGCCGGCACCAAGGCCGGTCACAGGGCCCCGCGCTGGCCCAGGCCGCAGGCCCCAAGCCCCAAGCCCCAAGCCGCCTCTCGGCGCCGCCGCCTCAGCCCACCGGCCCCTATGACATCATCGGGACAGCTCCGTATCGATCTCCGCGGGTAACGGCTCGGGCGCTCCTCCGCGGCCGGCGACTGCTACTGTCACAGCGCTGAGGAGAAGGGAACGCTGGCCCTGCTACGGGTGGAACAGGCTGGAATTCAAATTCCTCGCCGTCGTCATGCAGCGCGCTGACAGCTCTGCCCCGGCTTTGGGCTGAACGGTGAGGAGCCGCTTGACCGGTTGCGGTGCCAGGCGGGAAGGTGCGGTGTCCTAGACCGGCAAATACGCCCTCCCCGAACCACGGTACTTTTTAAGGAGACCTCTTTGGCTCACGGATTAGGAGGAAGAAATTCACCGGGTAGGAATAAAAAGCAGGCAGGAGCGGGCGGATCCAAGCAACCGGCAGCTGAAGAAACCTCCCGGTCCCGCTCCCGCTAGGCTGCGACGGGCAACACGGCGGCAGCTTCCTAGAGCCCGCATTTTAAACGAAAGGGGCGGGCGGGGGAGTTCCAAGGGATAAACAAGGAGTGCTGGACCTAATTCCTCCCTTTCCTCAAGGTAGCTGGCCCAGGATCACCAAGAAATCCAGCTTGGCTATGCATCGCAATGGGAACGTTCTCCTGCGGAGGCTGCCTTGTCCTCACTGAGGAGGCTGAGGCTGCTGCTGGTGCTGGTGCTAGTGTCGAGACTGCCATCCACTCACTGAGGAGGCTGAGACTGCTGCTGGCGCTGGGGTCGGGGCTGCTTTGCCCTCACCGAGGAGGCTGCTGTCGCTTAGGAGCCTACTGTCGCTGAGGCTGCTACCTACCACTGAGGAGAGTTGCTGCACTGCCGCGGAGGGTGTTTTGCCCTCACTGAGGAGAGTACTGTCGGTGAGGCTGCCTACCTACCAGAGGAGGCTACTGTGGCTGAGGCTGCTTACCCACCACTGAGGAAAGTTGCTGCGCTGCCGCGGACGGTGCCTTGCCCTCGCTAAGGAAACTACTGTCGCTGAGGCTGTTTACCCACCACTGAGGAGGCTCCTGTCGCTGAGGCTGCTTACCCACCACTGAGGAAGCTACTGTCGCTGAAGCTGCCTACCTACCACTGAGGAGACCTCCTGCTGCTGGGGAGGGTGCCTTGCCCTCCCTGAAGCAGCAGTAGCAGTAGCAGCCGCCGCTGAGGCTGCCGTGCCCTCATTGAGGTGGCCGCCACCGCTGCGTTAGTGGGAGAGATTGTGTCGCTGCGACAGGGGAGGACGGGGCTCGGCGCGCAGGGAGGAGGCGCACTGAGCATGCGCTGCCCGAGCCCCTGACTGGATTCTCAGTCGAGGTACCGACGGAAAAAAAAATAAGGAAAAAAATAAGGAAAAGGAAGGGATTGGCAGAAAGAAGAATGAAAGACGGCAGAGAAAAATAATCATCAAAAAGGGTTCTAAAAGAGACCGCCCGGATAAAAGCAGCCCTCGGTCGGTGGGAAGGAGCAGCTCTGGCATGTGGGCATCTCCGGCACCAACAGGTAGGAGGAGAGGGGCTGGGGGAGTCTAGGGGTGCCGAGGTGCTGCCGCAGCTGCAGGTGCGTGTGGGGGGTGCTCCCCCCGGGCAGGATTGGGTCTGAGGAGGAGGGGGAATGATTTCTAAAGAAGCGGTATGATGGAAGCGTTCCCAGACAATGCCTCTTCCGCTCCTCCCGAGCTCCCCGCCGCGGGGGGCTCTCGCATGGCTCCGGCAGATGCGGCTGCCAGGCAGTGGCACCCGGGGGCTGCCTTTGAGCGCAGCGCGGCGCAGTCCAGCCCTGCATGGCCGTGCGTGGTGGGGGGGAGGAGTGTGTCAGTGTGAGGATGTGTGTGTCCGTGTGAGTCTGAGTGTGTGTGTCAGTCTGACGAGGTGTGTGTGTGTGTCAGTGTGAGGGGGTGGGTGCGTGTGTGAGGGTGTCCGTGTGTGCCAGTGTGAGTCTGGGGGTGTGTGTGTTTCAGTGTCCGTGTGTGCCGGTGTGAGGGGTGTCTGTGTGAAGGTGTCAGTGTGTGGGTGTCCGTGTAAGGGTGTCACTGTGAAGGTGTCAGTGTGAGGGTGTCCGTGTACGGGTGTCACTGTAAGGGTGTCCGTGTGTGCCAGTGTGAGGGGTGTCTCTGTGAGGGTGTCTGTGTAAGGGTGTCCGTCTGTGCCGGTGTGAGGGGTGTCTGTGTGAGGGTGTCAGTGTGTGGGGGTCCGTGTAAGGGTGTCACTGGGTGTCGGGGTGTGTGTATGTGTGTGTGCGTGCGTGTGTGTGTGTGTGTGTGTGTGTGCGTGTGCGCGCGCCCGCGCGCGCGCCCGCGCTCGCGGAGACAGGGCCGGCCGCGCGCCGGGGACAGCTCCACTGAGGAGGGGAAGCGGCGGAGGCTGGAGGGAGAGAGGAGGAGGAGGAGGAGGAGGGTGAGAGAGGGAGGGAGAGGAAGGGAGGGGGAGCCTGATTTCATGGTTTTAAAACGATGCCATGATCTGATCAGCCTCTGTTTACACAGCAGCAATCAGGCTCTTTTGTGGACGGTAAGAATGGAAGGATTTTGCTGGGATTCAGTGGGAATATCCTTTGTACACCCGAGGTGGCGTTAGGAAACACTTGGTGTGAATAAGGAAGGAACCTGATGGTGCCTGTGTGGCTCCTGTCCCTGGCTCCGGGGAGGGGGAGAAAAAAAAAGAAAAAACAAAAACCACAATAAAAATCCCCTCCAGCAACAGCAGCAGCCAGTTCTTTAATCTATTTTATTGCATGAAACGGGTTCCGGTACGATTCACTGGGAGGATTAGTGGGAATCGCCGAGCCCTAATTAGCTTAAAAAAATATAATAATAATTTATTATATATTTATTTAAACATAACCAAAACCAGCCCTCCCGAAAGGATGGGCATTGTATCTTGGGTGTGTTGCCTATTTTTGCTCAGTGTTTACACTAACCATGGGTTATAATGAATTATGTTGAGGCTTTAAAGATTTGCATTAAAGCGGGAGGGGGGGAACCCTAAAGCATAGTGCTATCAACTGTCTGACATACCTGTTTATTTGAAAGCCTAAACGGTAAAAATGAAGGTTTCTAGGAGAAAGGGAGAGGGATAATGAATACTGTTTCTCTTAAAATGTGCATGAACTAACAGAGTGTGATGAATGTGCTTTGGTGACTTGGGTTAAAAAACATAAATTCTGCAGGGTTTCTTTGGGTGTGATCGGTATCAACACAGCAGCTGCCTCTAAAACATTGACAAATACTGTAGCCATGAAAATAAATGTAGGTGATGTCAAAATATCAGCAGTCTTTGGGGATGTTTTTTACAAGATGCCAGTGATTAAGTCTTGGGCTTGCAAACAGGGGATCTTTTGATTCATAAAATCTCTCGAGGCTTTCACTGTAAAATTATATATGCTCCCGAATATAAGGGGCACCAGTCAGGTCTGCAACTGTAACAAGCCAAATCTGTGAAATGCCAATAATCAATCATGCTAAACAGTGAGTATCTATTAAAAAAAAAAAAAAAAGAAAAGCACCTCCTGATTTTTCAAAACAAACAATAGTACTCAAATTTCCAACTTCATTTGGTTCTCCGTAAATTATCATCTTTGTTAGCACTTTTCTGACATCATTTCTTGTTAACTTAAGAACTGATAGCTGGATTTTTTTTCAGATATTTTGATGGCATGACAAATCAGAAAGAAGAGGATGTACTGTGTGACTAGACACGAGATCAGTTCTGTTTGTGGATTACATTTTCAGTAAGATGTATGGATCTATTTTTTCCTTGTTCTTATATATAGATCATGAGACTTGACTGAGGCAATATACATATCATCCATCCATCTATGGCGAACTACAGCCATGCAGCTGACAACATTTTACAAAATCTCTCTCCTCTAACAGCTTTTTTGAAACTGACTTCACTGGGTTTCATAATAGGAGTCAGTGTGGTGGGTAACCTTTTGATCTCCATTTTGCTAGTCAAAGATAAGACCTTGCATAGAGCTCCTTACTACTTCCTGTTGGATCTGTGCTGCTCAGATATCCTCCGATCTGCAATTTGTTTCCCCTTTGTTTTCACCTCTGTAAAAAACGGCTCGACTTGGACGTATGGGACTCTTACTTGCAAAGTGATTGCCTTTTTGGGGGTTTTGTCCTGCTTCCACACTGCTTTCATGCTGTTCTGCATAAGCGTCACCAGATACCTAGCTATCGCCCACCACCGTTTTTATACCAAAAGGCTGACCTTCTGGACTTGTTTGGCCGTTATCTGTATGGTCTGGACCCTCTCTGTAGCCATGGCTTTCCCCCCAGTGCTAGATGTGGGCACCTACTCGTTCATTAGGGAGGAAGACCAATGCACTTTCCAGCATCGTTCCTTCAGGGCTAACGATTCCTTGGGATTTATGCTTCTTCTTGCCCTTATCCTCCTAGCCACCCAGCTTGTCTACCTCAAGCTGATCTTTTTTGTTCACGATCGCAGGAAAATGAAGCCAGTCCAGTTTGTTGCAGCGGTGAGCCAGAACTGGACATTTCACGGTCCTGGAGCGAGCGGTCAAGCAGCTGCTAATTGGCTGGCTGGATTTGGAAGGGGTCCCACGCCTCCAACCTTGTTGGGAATCAGGCAAAACGCCAACACCACGGGCAGGAGAAGGCTGCTGGTTTTAGATGAGTTCAAAATGGAGAAGAGAATCAGCAGAATGTTCTACATCATGACATTCCTCTTTCTGACCTTGTGGGGTCCCTATTTGGTAGCCTGTTACTGGAGAGTTTTTGCAAGAGGGCCTGTAGTACCAGGGGGATTTCTAACGGCCGCTGTCTGGATGAGTTTTGCCCAAGCTGGAATCAATCCTTTTGTCTGCATTTTCTCCAACAGGGAGCTGAGGCGCTGTTTCAGCACAACCCTTCTTTACTGCAGAAAATCCAGGTTACCAAGGGAACCTTACTGTGTTATATGAGGGAGCATCTGTAAATCTTTAGCCTTGTGAAACACTACCATTCTCTGCTAAGCAATTGTGGCCTGTAGCCATGTCTCGAGGAGAAAATCAAGAACGGGATGTCAGCAGTTGTTAAGGATTTGGGCAACATTCTGCAGTCTTTTGCAATAGCTCACCTCTAATCCTATTTGAAACCTAAACATCTTCCTGCTGACCACTGCTGAAGGTTTGTAATTAAGAACAAAGGACTGAACTACTGCCCTGAATTCCTTTATGTGGTTGAAATCTAGATTATGAAAGTAGCAGGTGCTAAGTATCAGTGCTAAATGCTGTGTATATCACTACATAAAATAAGACCATCAAAAAGATTAGCATTGGACATCTTAATAAATTAAGTTGATATGAGGTTAACGTGTTGAGGAAACTAATTTTAGACATCTGAAGACCTTTAAAACATTTCATACAATTCTTGTTTTGCAAAGACTGAAAACTGGGGACTCAAGTACTGTAACTGATTAAAGATGTGCCATGCATTATTGGATTATCACACTTACAAATCTGTTTGCCTTGTGAGTAAGTTTCGGGGAGCATTCCAAAGCAGAGGATTTTTGTTCAGATTTAGACTTGACTTTCTTGGGTTTCTTTTTCTTTTCTTTGTTTTTCCTTTGTTTGGTTGTGTTTGTTTTTTTTCCCCTTCCCAATATATTCCTGTTTCTAAATACCATTTTCCTTAACAGTGAAATCACTAATGTTGAACTGTATTCTGTGGTTTTTGCTGATTTGGTATAAAGTTTAATAAGACTCTTACTTCTATTTTTTCAACAGCTAGATATCAGTCTGTGGGGCAACGTTACTGATAATATCCAGTCATCATTGAACAGTTAGAACTCTACAGAATAAACACATGTTGCCTTAAAGGGTTATCTAGTATCTTCCATTTTGGTTAGCATTGAAGCAAATAAGCAAGGAAAATTGAATCGATAACTCTGGTCAGTCATTGGGGAGTGCATGAAAGATCACTTAGTCCTCTTTTTTCCTTCTCTTTTTTTTGAACTCCAGTGGTTCCCCAAAATCAGTATGCACATCACTGGGATGAGATGATTTTTGGGTTTTGTTTTTCCTAGGTGTGCCACCCTTTCTAGTTTGTTCTGAGAAAACACAGGCAGTTGATGTATGTTTATATTTTAAAGACAGCTGTCATGGGGAGACCACAGCCTTAGTATGATATCTTGCACAATTTGTGAAGCATTTATTCTACTGAAGGCACAGTCTTGTTTATATTTTTCTGCACATTTTGGTGTATTGGTTGTTTTAAATTCTTTCAGTTTTAACTTGTGGAAGCATATACTATGATTTCTTAGTATTTTAGAAATACATTAGAGTCTGTGAGTCTTTCTCCTTCTTTAAGATACAGATGTGTGGATTTCAATATAAAGTTGCATTTGCCAAAATTGACCTGTGTAGCTTGTTAATTTTCTTGGAATAAAATTTTACATTTTTCCAGTTACTACAATTAACCTTTTTTATTTTGTTTAGTGAGCTAGCATGAAGTACTGAGAATGTAGCCATTATGAATTATTATCCTTTGCAGTCACTGTATTCCCAAACTGTAAATGCATGAATGATGGGGAACCACAGGATTGATAAATGATATTATCTGCAGTAGCACTATTGTGTAGTTTATCATAATTACCCATCTCTCTGTTCTAATATGTCAGTTATGTTTAAAGTTACAACACAGTATTTGACATGAACTTCACAGTTTCATTTTGGAAAATGTGGCCCTTTGGAGCACAACATCCTGAGTTGGTCAATCAGAAAGAACACCATTTTTTTCCCCTTAATTTTTGGAGAGACAAGACTAGAAGTCTTAATTCACTACTGCTATATCTTGTCCTTTGTTGTAGTTTGATGACCAGCAAGTTAACATCTACTTACACAAGCAGCAGCCAATAATGGAAATGCTTCAATTTGTGTGATCACATTCTCCAACAACATCTGCAGCACTTCAGAGAGTTGTGTCTCTATGTGATCAGCCAACTTGATCAAAGATTTGGTGAGCAGTCTGGCTGAACTCACTCACACTTCTCTGCTGAGGTTGATTGGTGGTTGAGAGGCATGGCTTTACATATACTGTGTTGAAACAGAAAATCTGCTAAAGTAATGAGTCCTCATCAGTACAAGATTATCTTTCAGAACAAAACTTGAAATGGGACCAAGAAACTTCTTCCAAAAGGACTTTTTTTTTAATGACACTGAAAAAGGCTTTGAAATGGAGGTAGTTAAGCAATTGTCCAAGACAGGAAGAGTGACTAGAACTGGCCTGGTGTGTTGAGAAGAATTCTGAAAGCTCTCCCACTTCAGTTTATTACAAGGTTGATTGGCAATAACTTCAGTCTAATTTCTAGAAAAGAGTAACCTTTACAAGGAACACTGCTATTACATATTGTAATAAAGAAGTATATCTATAAATAAAGGTGTAAATAGTGTTATAGCTGTAGAAGTAGTCGGTTCTGAAGATTAGCCAGGACATTTTCAACTATGACATTTCAAAAGCTGCAAAGCTGGGGCCTGGCCTAACTCCTGATAAAGTCAGTTGGTGTTTTCCCATTCACTTCATTTGGAGCAGAAGCAGGCCCTGATATTTCTCTAGTACTATGCTTCTGAAATACTAAGAAAGCTGTATTTACTATGCAGTGGGAAAAGAAAACAAAACAATAAAAACCATTTCAAATTATTTCCCTGGAAGTTTTGCAAGCAGTAACTGATGTAAATTACAATAATAAACAGTAAACAAGTCTGAAAGCAAATATTTTGCTAAATGTTTTTCTTTTTGGTATGAACAGAGTTCCTTTGGCTAGCTGAGAAATGCACAACTGTGTTACTACCTGACAGAGGAGAGGGACTGTTCTTTTTCAAGTGAGGTTTTCTAGTTGTTCCAGTGAGCTCAAAGTCTTGTCAGAGTGTTATTTCCTTTTGTTTTCTGCAGTGTTAAAAGAACAAGGGGATGTTCAGGGACATTCAAACCACATATCAAGGAACATTTTATGCAGAGTTCTTACTGAGTGGCACAGGATGGCAGGTAGCTTAATGGGAGTCCTACAAGAATTCCACCTATGCATGAATGAAAGCAGTGATTGCAGTTGGGTGTCATTTTGATCCTAGTCAGCACATCAAACCTGATGTATTAGGCTATAAATTTAAAGGAGCAAGAAGGTTTATTCCAATTCAGGACACTCTTGTGTTGCAATATGAAAAGCCTTTTGCTTTCTTTTCAGTAGAAGAGTTAAGCTGTTGCCAAAGGTAGAAGGCAGGGCTGGTAGGTTGCTCTTTTCAGAATAGCAAAGAATATCACACTGGTGTGTAGCTGCATTGATCTTTGATGCTCATGGGTAATGTGAAGTTGGTAGGTTTCATTTTCTTGGTGGCAGAAAGAGCAAATTCCCTGGAGAAAAGTCTGTCTACTCCTGTTGCTTTCCTACCCTCCATAGCCCCACTGGCCCTTCAGCAGCCTCTCCCAGCAATCCTCCTTCAAGATTCTGTGTTTCATATACTGAGTCTTCCATTTCCCCTGCTCTGTGTCTCAGCCATCTCTTCTCCCCAGCAGATAAGGTCCTGCAGCAGCTTCCTAAGGTCTGTCAGTGTCTGGGTTTCATTCCTGAAGACAGAGAGCCACCAGCAGTTCCTTCCAGCTGCCTTTGTAGTTCATGGAGTTAAGCATTCCATGAGGCTTGGCTAGTGCCCTGAGTATCTCTGGCTTTTGGCTTTGGTCATGGAGCAGATGCTGTTGAGCTTATGCAGAGAAAAATGGGAATGGGGAAGGGGCAGCAGGAAACAACTTCTCTCCCATCTCCTTTAGAAAGAAACAACTGTTACTGTTGCATTGCCTAAGGGGTTGGGGGTTAAAGCAGCTTCAGTGCTAATGACCTGCTGAAGGAAGAAGATGTACAGTTAGCCAATTAATGCAAGGGTTTTGGTACTGCTACAAAATCTTGTTATAAAATGGCTTTCTGTCAGCCTCTAGGCCTTGGGGGCAGAGTAGTCTGCTGTATCTAGCTCTTCTAAGTGCATTGAGTTGCTTCACTGGTACTGGCTTTGCTTTCCCTTTCAAGCATGTGAACATGTTACTTGTATTCAGAGGAGTCCAGTATTGCAGCAAGCTGTTGTTCCCTGATGGATTAAAGAAAGATAATCTAAAAGGGAACTCTGATGGGCTTTGAGGTGAACTAGAAAGGTGTTTTGACAAACAGCTGGGCTGTATTAAATGTCAGACTGTGGGTTTCTAGTTACACAGTCAGCTCTCAGTTACTGAAAACAAATGGAGTAGGCTAGCTTGCATCCAGCTAAAGCAGAGGTAATAGAAAGCTTATCACCTTAAAGATGAACTTCCTGTGTTTATTCCATTGAAGAAGGAATGAAGTGAAGCTGAAATAAAAAGTGAGATCAGAAATTGAAAGGAAAATGGTGGGTGTTTTTCCTTTTCTGCTTTGTTTTAGCAGAGCACTGCTATTCTGCAGCCTGGGTTACACACCCACAAGCAACCAGGAGCTGGCTGTACAGTTCTGCTTAGCACATAGGCAACTTCCTGCTAGTTTGTACTCCCTGAGAGCAGTGTGTAAGTGCACACTACTAATCTGATGGACTTTCCAGAGGAAAGAGAAGCCTCAGCCTCAGATACTGTTCTTCAAAACTCAGATTCCATGAAGGTTCTCTGCTTTTGTTTACTGAAGGGATTTGGAGTCTGAAGAAATCAGTGAAGTAAATCAGTAAAGAGCCCAGGCATTCTCTGGCCATGACCATTAACAACAGGACAGGATGACACGTTGCAATGCAACAAATCAAAGAGCGTGGTATTCCACATTGTGACTTTCCTTCAGTGGCCTGAAAATAGCTCATGCTTTATAGTTAGGAGAAAAAAATAATGATGAAACTGTCCATTTCAATGGATCAGGTCTTTAACTAGCCAGTGTGGCAAAAGAAGGGTGAATTTGAAGGATGATAAATAGTGAAGAGGTTTTTTGTGGTGTTTTTTGGTTTGACTGAACTGTGTAATTCCATAAGTGTTTGATAATCCAAGGAGTGCCACAGTAAATAAGTTAGATTTGTTTAATAGTCTTAAAAGGAAATAAGTAACAGCAATCTTGAGCCATTTGGAGTAACAGAACTGCAGTCATCTGCATGTTTCATCAGAATTAGATCATGAAACAGTTAGTGACATTTTCAGTAGTGATTTTATGTACATGATGCATTTAAAGAACAATGTCTTTAGGTGCAGCCCAGTGAGAGACTTAGTCTTTGCATCACAGTTTGGTACTATGCTTTGTATTTGATAAGCACAAGACATAGGAAACCCAAATTCATTTCATATTGTCTTCAATAAACTCTGCAGTAGCAGCAGCAACACTTCCCCATTGGGAGGCAAATTCCTGTCTCCAGAGGTGATTCAGAATTACCCCTGTGCTAGTTCACAAAAAGTCTGATTTCACCTCTGTTAAAAAGTCATCTAGTTCCAGATGGGTATTGGTTTCATCCTTTCTTGGCTTGGCTAAGGCAAGTTCAGCTGTCCTGTGGAGTTAAACATCCCAAGTATGACATGAATTCATTGAGGATTTCAGTTGATGTGATGTTGTGGTCACATTTTAACTAAACCCACAAAGGTTATGATTGAAGAATGTAGATAATCACTTAGGGTGCAAAAAAACCCCCCAAAAAACCACCACCAACAACAAAAAACCCTAACCCAAACCAAACAAAAATCCCCAAACCATCACATGCTTTCATTTCAGTCTTTCTTTTGTTTCCAGTGGAGGTTAAAGTTGTAATTTTAGGAGTGCAAAGGCAAACTCTGAAGAACAAGTATGTTGGTGAAGGAGAGGAGAGGAGAGGAGAGGAGAGGGGAGGAGAGGAGAGGAGAGG